>OZ005662.1:164949868-165284868 GCA_963930645.1 Salticus scenicus
GAACTTTGGGTAGCCCTGTAAACGAATGACGAATAGCTTTCATACCATAATCTACACAAAGTATGTTTTTCTGCTTATAAAATAATCTGGAGGGACACACACACAGTTTTTTATTACCCTGAAATTTAATCGTATAAATTCAGATTTGAGATTAAGATGTAATAATTATAAGATAAAAAACTTTATATAAAACCATGTTTTTAAATTTTCAGTTGAATCATAGCTATAGAACTAACTACAATAGCACTTTATCAATGCGTATTGTTACGAAGTTGTAAATAATTGTGTTTATTTTTGTATAAATTCTTTCAAAGAGGTTTAGTATGTTGATAAAATGTAAATTTTCTGCATTTCCAGCTCTTTTTCGCGTTTAAATAGCTTAATTTTCCCTTTAAATCGCATTAAAACGCTCCAATAGGCATGTAATGAATTTGGCGCCAAATTTGGCGACTTTTTGCCATTGGCGACTTTTTTGGCGAGAAAATCATTATTATCGATATACCAGAAAATTACGTTCTAATGTGATTGGTTAAGGAGTTACGGGAAATTTCCCGAACATTCTGGGTTCGGCAGAGATGTATAAAAGTAGCTCCAGCGCGCAAAACCCAGATCAGTTCTCAGTCAGTTTCGTCAATGCTTGCAGTGCTATTGAAGGAGTTCTGAGCCTCTTTGAATGAGATTTGCTTTATGTGTTATTGCTATACAATTTGTACTGTGGATTTGCTGTTGACAGCTGTTTTTTTTAAGCTGTGTTTATTGGTGGAATTGAAGTTGATACTCAGTTTATAGACCTGTATTCTTAAGGAATTTTCTGTAAATAAAGCTCCTTAATTTTTGCAAGTTTCGCCTCTCATTCTCGGACAACTTACGAAACCCCCAAGTACGCAACAGTATGAAATCTTTAAATTGATAATGACGTCAAACTTTGTGAGATGCATAATTTAACTTTTTACAATTTTTTAATGCTCACGTCTAATTAAATGTATTTATTTTTATGTCGAAAGAAAACGAACTCTTTTTTTTTTTTTTGCAACAATTAAATTATAGCTAATATTTTAATGGCTGTTTTTATTGCTAAGGAGCCTATTATTTTCATATTTTAATTAATTAAAGGAAAACTATTCGAAAATTCGAAAATCTGACTTTGAAGTATTGTGTTGTCACCGGGTTCTGAGCTACTGTGGTTTCAAATGTCTAGCTAGTAGTGAAGTTAGTTAAAATTCGATTGCAAGATTTGTACCGGACAAACAAACACACACACAAACAAGAATAGAAGTTAATAAAAATATGATAAAATAACGAGCACTGTTATTTAAACCTAAGTTGAAAAGAATTCAAATTTGGCTTCAGAAAAGCTTTATTTAACACATATATATATATATATGGGAGGGGGGGGGAGCACCGCGCCCTCAACGGCCAGTTTTGTTATTGTACCTATGTTTATGTAGAATTGAAATCTGTTGTTAAATTTAAAAGTTCATCGACAAAACATAAAAAACCGAAAGCGTTCACATTATTTTGTCCAACTCCCGTACGTGGGTAAGACAAAGTAAAAATTTCTTCATTTCGTGTTGCCTAGGTGAGCCTATAAATGTTATGCTTTACTTACTATAAATTTCCCCATAGACGTAATGTATTGAAATTCTTTTGGATGGCCCTGTACACGAAACGTTTGCTTGATCTCAACGAAAAATTTAGTGTAGCATCCTTACATAATACACATTTAGAATGTTCAGTTTGGACTTTCTGCTAATGTTTGTTCTTGATATATGTTGATAACGACATACACACACAAACACAGGAACCGATCACTAAAAACTTGTTTTTCGGATTCAGGGCACCTCAAAACGGGTAAATATAAGAAAAACGGAAATTGGAGAATTTAAACCAAAAACAATACTTTTCCTACCGTTTATACGGGTGAGAGAAAGTAAATAAGCTGGTGTGTCACTCACACGACTTTCTCTTTACCCTGAAATTTAATACCATAAATAATCTGGTGTGTCACTCACACGACTTTCTCTTATCCTAAAATTTAATACTATAAATGTAAGCTGGAGATTAAGAGGTAAAATAACGATTTTATGTAAACCTATGTTAAACAATTCAAATTAGGCTTCGGAAAAGGTTTATATGATAATTAGCTCTGTGTGAGGAGGGCTACCGCCCCCCTCAAACCCCCGTTTCATTATTGTACCTACATTTATATAGAATTTAATTCGGTTATTAAAAAATATCTGTTTTTAAAAAATAATTTATTAAAATTATTATTTAAAAAAATTATATTTTATGATAATGCAGACGATTTCCATATTAGAGAAGTAGTATAACACAAAATAATCAAAAAAAGTCAATTTTATTCTCAGTGTTAAAAAAGAAAAAAAAAAAAAAAAAGATTTTTTTCCGTTAAAAGTAAAAAAAAATCGATAACTTTGTTTTAAATTATCGCAGATCGATGGCGAGCTCCTTTGAAAAATACCCATCATGAAAATTTACTCCCCTCAAGGGGGGACTTCCCCCCAGGGGAAGACTGACAGACACACACGCAGACAGACACACACACAGACAGACACACAGACCATTTGCTAAAAACATGATTTTCGTATTCAGAGGACCCCAGAACATGTAAATATAACAAAATCTCACTTTCGAAAATTTGACCCAAAAACAATACTTTCTCTACCTTATGGGTAAGAGAAAGTAATACAGGTTGGAGATTAAGGGGTAAGATAACGAGTTATGTTATGTAAACCTATGTTAAAACAATTCAAATTAGGTAATAATAGGAGACTTGGCGTTGGAATATTAAAAGACGAATAAACTACTACGTCAGAAACGCCAAAAAAAAAATATTGGAAATGTATACAGCTGTTTCGGTAGCCTAAAGCGTACCGTCTTCAGTGCAAAAAGGATTGGCCACTCTCCCCACCTTTCCCGTAATCCTATTGGTTGAACTAAATCCGGCCCCTCCCCTATATATACGAGCACTTCTCCTGATTCAGAATCCTTTTTGCACTGAAGACGGTACGCTTTAGGCTACCGAAACAGCTGTATGCATTTCCAATATTTTTCTTTGGCGTTTCTGTCGCAGTAGTTTATTCGTCTTTTAATTCAAATTAGGCCTCGGAAGAGTACTGCATGACTATTAGTTCTGTGTGAGGGGGGGCTGCCGCCCATATCAACCCCCCGTCCCATTACTGTACCTACATTTATATAGAATTTAAATCTGTTATTTAAATTAAAAGATCACTTAAAATTATTTAGACAACTTTCGCTCGCAACATTCATTGAAACTTATCAATCTTGATTATACTCAAACACGAACCATTTGCTTCATCTCAACGAAAAGCTTAGTGTAGCATCCCTATATAACACACATTTAGAATACCAAGTTTGGACTTTCTACTACTATTTGTTCTTGAGATATGCTGATGTAACAGACAGACACACACACACAGACCAACCGCTAAAAACATGATTTTCGGATTCAGGAGACCTCAAAACGTGTAAATATAACAAAAACTCACTTTCGAAAATTTGAACCCAAAACAATACTTTCTCTATCTTATAGGTAAAAGAAATGTAAAAAAAAAAAAAAAAAAGTGCAATTAGAAAGTCTATAAACAAATTCTCTAAAGAATATATTTTTAAGCTTCTCCGTGGAGAATTACTGATAATATATAACATTTACATACAAAATTTCTCTTCCGGATATTAATATGACCTTCAATTCATTTAGAAAGCAATTGCTTGCTATACAGAAGAGATAGAAGGCCATTTCCTGCATAAACACTCCTGTTTTTCATTGGAGCAAAACGACGTAACTACGTCGTAATATCTTGTAGGGATAGTTTCTCCCAAGTCATGTAATACGTTTTAAATAATAATAAAAATACGAACTTATTTACATAGGTTCCCGTTATGGAGTACAATGTGATTTATAGTATTACGAGCTTATTATACACATTTGTAATTGCCTTGATCATCATAACTATTATTCTGAAATGGTTCAAAGAACGAAAATATCCACCAGGACCTATTGGTATTCCCGTATTAGGTTATGCACCATTTTTAGGTAAGAGACCGCATGAAACACTGAGAGACTTGGGCAAAAAATATGGAGATGTATTCAGGTTAGTGAATTGATTATTACTTACAATTAATGCTTTTGATAGTTATTGCAATTAATATACTTTCTCCTCATTCATAAAATAAATAAAATGAAAATATGAGTTACTCTTCTGTTTAAGCATCGCCGCGCATTTTATCAACTCATATACACTGCGAAAACACTATTACAGTAATCGCCGTTTAATAAAATCACTGGTTAATAAAATCAATCGCTTATTCTGATCAAATTGCGAGGACCGGAATCAAATCAATACAAACTACTTTTAAAGTCCCCGCTTAATTAAATCAACATCGCCGGTTAATAAATTCAAAAATATCGTTTCTGCACACTAAAAATATTTTGTATTTGCATTTTTCTTTTTTTTTTTTTTTTTAAATAGAAAAAGAAATTAAAGCACGGCAACCCTCCGTTATTGCCGATTGTCGAAGATTTCACACTTGCAACACAGTTACAAATTAAACACACTCCATAACTTACTCCGTAACAATTTCAAGAAGCTATTCTTCAAAGCGCCGTAATAAGTTACAAATTTGATTTGAAATGATTTTCTTTTTTTTCTAATTATTAAAAGACAATTTCTAGTTCTTATTTTGAAATTACTATAATTCATGAGGTTTAAACGGAAAGATTTTAAATTTATAAGAACAGCGCGAACTTTTGGTAAAGTAATGATGATTTTCCTCTAAAGGAGAGCGCATGGGAACTTGGATTACGTTTAATTTACTTATATCGAAGGAACAATTAATTAATTGTCTATCAAAAATTAATTGATATTGCTTACTAATTCCATTATTCGTTACCATTTGAAGTTTCTTTCCAAATTCAGGGAAGTAATACCTTTTCCTTAGGTGCAGGAACTTTCGCCGGATATAAAAATCAGCCGCTTAATAAAATCACTTTGGCTCAGAACGAATGTGATTTCAATAAGCGGCGGGAACTGTATTTACGGGCTCAACCATTGAAATTTTTTTTGTCCGGACATGGTGTGGTTATCGGTTGAATAGTGTGGCTCTACAAAGCCACATCATTCAATCGATCGCTACGAAAAGTGGCACATTCATTAATCAGGACAAAATCTAGCTACTGCCGTATTTTTTAGTTTAATCGGCTAATTGTTTCAAATTAAATAAAAACCGCATTTAAGCTTGAAAATTATTTAAAAAAGAAAGAAAGAAAGAGAGAAATTGTTGAAGAAAATAAAAAAATAATTAAGCAAATACAGTAGAACATGGATAATTCGAAGTTGAAGGGACCAGAAAAAAATTCGAAATATCCAAAAATTCGAATTACATATACTATTTTGTCAAAAAAAAAAAAAGATAAATTAAAAAATTAAAACTCTACGATCAAAGATTTAACACATAAACTTTATATCTAAGAATACTGCTGCATCCCTCCCCCCTCCCCCATTAAATCAATATTTTTTACGAGCTTAATTATTCAACACTTTTTAAAAAATAGTCAGATATTTTTCTTTTAGATTATTTCTTTTTAAGTACAATCTTTGTGTCATAGCATATAACTTGATACAAAAATAGAATCTTCTTCATTAGACATGACTTTCAATTTAAAAAAAACCTCTAAGTTCATGTATATGCACCATATCTTCTGATGCACTAGTTAAGGGCTTCTCTTGTATTTCCTTATCCTTCTTTTGAAAGACTGTTAAAATATATTAGCTGAGAAAAATCTCGGGAAAAATTTTTACAGTAATATTTTTATGTTAATCGTACGAAAAAATCGAATTATCCAAAATTAAATTCGAATTATCCACAATTTTTTAATATTATTTTAATACAAAATTCAAGAGACCGATTAAAAAGTTCGAATTATCCAGAATTTCGAATTAAACAAGTTCGAATTATTTAAGTTTCACTGTATATATTTTTATGCCGAAATAAAATGAACGTACAAATATTTTATTTATATAAAATGCATAAATTGTAATCTATCCGAATTTTCAGTTCGCTATACTAATACCATTCCAACGATAATTTCAAAAGTTGGTACACTTATTAATCGGGACAAAATCTAGCTGACTCCATATTTTTACTTCCATTACCCTACTACGGTAGGTAATGGAAGTATTGTATTTGGTCTGAAAATTCGATATCGGGTTTTCACATGATTTACACGTTTTAAGGTCCCCTGGGCAATTGGTCAGTGTGTATGTATGTGTGTGTGTGTGTGTGTGTGTGTGTGTATGGAGAATCTTCTGGCTATTATAGCTCAGAAACTAATAAAGATAGAGCTACGAAACTTTAGAATTGAAATACGTCTGGTGTACAGATGAAATTTCCAAATTTTGGGGGAAATTGAAAAACCGGAAGTGGGACATCGGAAACTGGAAGTCCGTATCTCAAAAACGGTTCTAACGATTTTCTTCAAACTTGCTGTATAAATACTCTATTAGATGTCCTTTCGAATGATATAGTTAGTTAGTTCAGGAAAATTGATAGGCGCCCTGTATAAATAGCTCAATTTCAGGCCTCGCAAAGGCGTTCCTTTAAAAACGGTTGTACGGATTTTTTCCCCTTATTTTTTACCTCGCTATATGTAATCTTCATTTTACATGTCTTTATACGTGTATAAAGTTTCTCTTATCGGAAAAATTTTAGATTTCTACTTCTTTAGGTCACTTTTATGTTTTCTAAATCACATTATCTCCCAAAAATGCATATAATATGTGTAATTAAATAATGGGTAATGGAAGTCGTATGGTTGTTTCACACCAGATTATTTTAGTTCAATTGGATAAATGCTGTTTGAAAGGTATTAAATAAAAATCCCACTTCAACTTTAAAATTATTAAAAGAATAATTATAAGATAAAAAAACTTTTTATGTACCATGTTTTTATATTTTTTGTTGAATCATAGAACTACGTTAGCACTTTATCAATGCGTATAAAATTTTTAAAGTGACAATGACGTCCATTTTTGTGACATGTATAATTTAACGTTTTACAAATTTTTAACAATCACGTTTAATTAAATGTATTTATGTCGAAAGAAAATGAACTCGTAAATTTGTTTTGGCAATAATTAAATTATAGCTAATATTTTGAAGACTATTTTTAAAGCTATTAGGAGGTTATTATTTTCACATCTTAATTAATTAGAAGAAAACTAATCAAAAATTTGAAAATTGGGCTTCGAAGTATTGTGTTGTCATCGGATTCTGAGCTATTCTGAAAGATTCAAATGTCTAGCTAGTAGGGAAGTTAGTTAAAAATCGATTACAAGATTTGTACCGGACAAACAAACAAGAATCAAAGTTAATAAAAACATGGTTTAAAAAAAAATGATCCCCAAAACTGACAAAAATTAATAAATAAGTAATAAATATATTTCATTTATGTCAAAAAAAAAAAAAGAAAAGAATCTGCAAACATTTTTATTACTTTCTCTTACCCATAGGGTCGAAAAAGTATTGTTTTAGGGTCAAATTTCTGAACGCGAGTTTTTGTTATATTTACATGTTCCCCTGAATACGAAAGTCGTGTTTTTAGCGAATGGTCTGTGTATCTGTCTGTGTGTCTGTCTGTGTGTGTGCCTGTCTGTTATCGGCATATATCAAGAACAAATAGTAGCAGAAATTCCAAATTTGGTATTCTAAATGTGTATTATATAGGGATGCTGCAGTAAGCTTTTCGTTGAGATGAAGCAAATGGTTCGTGTACAGGGACACTCAAAAGTATTTAAATATATTACGTCTATGGGGGAAATTGCAGGTAAGTAGAGTTTAACATTTATAGACTGCACTAAACCAAATAAAAAGAGTATATATTTTTTGTAATAGAGATAGGCAACTGAAAAAAAAAAAAAGTGTATGTAGGAGCCTCGCCTTCCCCCCCACCCCCACCCTCCCTGGGGGAAGTCCCCCCTCGAGGTGAGTAAATTTTCATGATGGGTATCTTTCAAAAGAGCTCGCTAATACCTTTAAAACGAATGGTTGAACCATCGATCTGCGATAATTTAAAATCAAGTTATCGATTTTTTCTTACTTTTAACGAAAAAAAAAAAAAAAAAAAATTTTTTTTTTTTTTTTTAATAATAATGAGGGAAAAAAATGGACCTTTTTTTTTTTTTTTTTTTTTTTAAATATTTAGTCCTATACTACTTCTCTAATATGGAAATCGTCTGCATTATCATAAAAGATATATTTTTTTTAATAATAATTTTAATAAATTATTTTTTAAAAACAGATTTATTTTTTAATAACCGAATTAAATTCTATATAAATATAGGTGCATTAATGAAATGGGGGGGGGGGCGGTAGCCCCCCTCACACAGAACTAATTATCATATAAAACTCTTCCGAAGCCTAATTTGAATTGTTTAACATAGGTTTACATAACATCGTTATCTTACCTCTTAATCTCCAACCTGTATTTATAGTATTAAATTTTAGGGTAAGAGAAAGTCGTGTGTGTGACACACCAGATTATTTGCATTATTATTATTAATTTTTTATCTGTAGTGTTATATGTTTAAGTTCTCACAATGAGTTCAGTTTGTTATAATTAGGATTTTAATTGAGATAGTTCTGTACTGATAAGTATAAAGGATTTAAGTCCATATTCTTGATTTTTCAGGAGACAAAAAATAAAGTTAAACTAACTAAAAACTAATGAGAAGAATCGATTAGGAAAAAGGGATTATGTTGATTTATACCCGCTATACCGTTCAGTGATTGTCAACCTCCATTTAATAAAGGGAAAAAATTGAATTAAATATTTTATACCAAAGATTAATGCTAAATTTCTGTCTTGAATCTTTTTTTACCAATGGATTTTCTCAAAACCTAAATGACATGGATTTAAATCCTTTATACCAATCGATAGAGAATTTTTTTCTGAGTCTGATTATGTACTTAACTCAAAATCGACATTTTTGGACTTAAATCCTTTATCAATACAGAGTTTATGTAAGTGAGTGATTCATTTTACTTCTCTCTTTTTATTCCATTAAAATTTTCTCTCAGTTTTAAATTTTAAATAATTTTGATATTAAAACTCAATGACCATATAAAGAAGTAATGTTCGTAATATCATAAGTTCGTAATATTTATATATATTTTTTTTTCCCATCTCATACTTTCTTTACTTTTTTTTTTTTTTTTTTTTTTTCATTCTTCATTTCAAAAACTTTATAAGCACTACTTCAACCCGAGCAGCGCCGAGTAGACTTGCTAGTTTTTATTATTATTTTAATTATTATAATTTTGACTAACTCTTTTTCTGTTTACATCCAGATTTCAAAATATTCACGAAAAAGACAATTTTAAAACTCTATGTAAATTAGAAATCAATTTGCGAAACATTCGGATGCAAGTCAGTTTCTTTATATTTACACTGCTGTGCATGAAAATCAGCTCCAACACCATTTTTGCAAATTCTTATGTAAAATGGCCTCCTCAGTACGAGTATGCCATTTATTTTGCCAAATCTTCCACTGTTTTTTGGGAGGACGCCCCCCTTTTTTATAACTGTTCGGTAATTTTATGGCTATAAATTTGCTTTGTAGGAGAGGTAAGGACTATTTTAACTGCTAAATACCTTCTGAGGGGCTACAGATGTGAACAATTCTAAAACATGAACATTTGAAGCGAGGGGAAAATTTATGGGGGGGGGGGGAATTTGCCACTGAAATTATGAATTATATTTATTATTATATTTATTAATCAATTATCATTATTATTTATGATACATTATACTTTTTTTGTTTGTTTGTTTTAAGGACCCTCTTCACTCACGCCGCCGGAAGCCGAAGCTAATGCTATATTGTATGGCAATTTTTTCTTTACAGATAACTTATTAACTAATACATATTTTTTAATTCTGTTTTCACATTCTGAAAATTCCCAGCTGTTAAATTGACAGACCTTTTTTTTAGAAAAAATATTTTTTTAAATTTTTTATATTTTATTTTGAAGCTGCAAAATACGAATTTTTAATATGTGAATTTTTTTCATTTTGCTATTTCAAAATAAAATATTAAAAATAAAAAAAAATACATTTTTAAAAAAAGTCCGTCAATTTAACAGTTGGGAATTTTCTGAATGTGAAAACAGAATTTAAAAATATGTATTAGTTAATAAGTTATTTGTAAAGAAAGTTTCCCCATAGAATAACATTGGCTCGGGCTTCTGGCGACGGTAAGTGAAGAAGGCCGTTAAGTGTTACAATAATTCTTTTTCTCCAAATCAAATTAATGGCCATAAAATTACTGGACAATGGTAAAAATTGAGGGGGGGGGGTGTCTCAAGAAAACGGTGAGTGATTGGGCAAAATGGGGGGGGGGCATAATCGGTTTCAGGAGGTCATTTTACATAAGAATCAGCAGGAATGGTATTAGGGCTCGAAAAGAAAAATTTGTTTGCTATAGTGAAAAAGACTGTAACACTTTACCCCATATAGTCTAATAAAATTAGTCATAACCGAAAAAAAGAAAAATCCTTCTTTTAGTCTGTTTAAATCTGTTTTAAATAAGTGCGAAACTTCAGTAAGATTGGTGCATTAGTTTTGGAGGAATCCTTTCTAAAGAGTACGGCGACTAAGAAAAACTGGCTGAATTTTTGTTTTCAATGAAGTTCTATATAAAATATTGTTTAAATGTAGGTCTTTTACATATGTTCAAACTTTGAATAAAAGTTTTTATTTCTTCAAAACTTTTCTATTTCTTCAAAAATTTATTCAAAATTTTGAATAAAGATTTTTATTTATTTTATAAAAAAAAAAGAGAGAGAGAGAGAGAGAGAGAGAGGGAAATATATATATATATACCGTAAAATCCCGAAAGTAACACCCCCCCCCTTTTTGAAAAGCGAAACGGATAAATTTCAGGTGTGTGTGTGTGTGTGAAGGGGGGGTTATAATCAAGATTCTTTAAAAAAATTATCAAAAAAAATGAAGAAAGGGGAGGTTATATTCGATGGAGGAGGTACTTTCGGGATTTTACGGTACTTACTTAAAAGGAAATATTAAAGGCTATCATATCTTACATTAAAGGTTAAAAAAAAAAAAAAACTGCGTAATGATTCCACTGATAACGTGCATCCGACACTTTATGAAAAATTAGTTAAATTAGATATAATATATAAATATTAAAACTTAATTCAATGCCAAACTTAACTTGCAATGCCGACGTACCGTAAGTGCGCCCGAAGATAGGATGTAGCTTTGTTGGATGGAGGAGAAAAAAAAAGGGGGGGGGAGGTTACTTTTAGGATAACGGAGACATTTCACTTTCAGCGAGAAAAGGGGGGGGGGTTACTTTCGGGATTTTACGGTATATGTATTTTTAGTCTTCGAAACTCATTTAACTTCTTAATGGAAAAAAAAAAAAAAAAAAAAAAAAAAACGCCTGAAACAATATTTATGACGCACGTAAAAACCTAATTATATTTCTTTTTGATGATCCAATAGTTAACTGTCGATTTTCAAATAATGTAAAAATTTGGGCACATTATTATATAAGTGAAGAAATAAAATGATAAAACTGGATGTTGGCGAAAATCCTAACATATTCAGGCACACAGCAAATGATGACAAAGCAAAATGTCCGATTAAAAAAAATAGTCCTGTCGTAGTAATAAATAAATAAAATTCAATAATAAAAAATATAATTAAAATAAGTGCTCAAAAAAGTTCCTTTTTTAATAAGGAAGTATGCAAATAGTAAAAATAAATAAATAAAATAAAATATTTTTTTAAGTATAATAATAATAATAAGTTGCTAGTTAAGCCTGCTAGTTAAGAATAAAATAAATAAAATATTTTCTAATATATTCGGTTTGTTTTATTATTATTTATATTATTAAATTATTAATTATTTAAATATATTAAAAAATTTTAAATTAATTTTTAGTGTTGCCTCTAGTTTAACTAAATGGTTTGAACATAATTTGGTAGTTTGTTTAGGAGGTCGTGAAAGAAACTTGCCAAATTGACAAGTCGCTGTCCTCAAAAGGAAAAGCACTGAAAATGTTACATAAAGGACAAGAGGTACTTGTAGGTACATTATGGTGTATGGGCGGAATTTTTAAAAGGATACATTTACATATTCATACTGCACTAAACATAAAAAATATGTTTTTCACAAGTTGCACAAAATCATGTCTTCTACAGGAAATTGTATGAATGGAATTACCATTTTATGTGCAGCATCACACAAAAAATTCTGACTCGTTACAGGCTATGAGTGTAATGCTTAAAAATGTATTTTCTATTATGTTGTGCCACCCTTGTTAATGTATCAGATTTTATTGTTTCGTATGACGCATATAAAATACACTAGCAGGCTTTGCCCGCTTCGCTGGCCACTAAATTTAAAGGAAACTCTTTTCGATATAGCTTTATAAAAATAAAATAAAATAAATTACTGAAATTGTTCAAAAGCTCGCTCCAGGTCCCTGCTGCATTCGGCAGCGATTTGGTCATCCACTGCAACTCGGGCGCTTGTCCCTATTACCTGCGACAATAGTTTACCAATGAGCTTCCATTTAGGTGCTTATCATATAACAGTTTCGAAATAGATCGTATCGAAAAAATTGGAGTTTCCCTTTTATATTTGAATCCCAGTTACATGTGAACAACACTATACGTGTTGTTCACATGTAACTCGGACTGAACTCAAATGTAACTGGGTATAGACAACATAATATTTGCTTTTACGTTATTTCATATGTTTATTATGTTTATCCAATCAACCATTAAATGACAGCAATTTCACGCCAAATATTACAATATGCTGTGACCGGCTACCTCTTTCGCATGAGACAATTAATTTTTTGTGTTTATATATAATTCATGGGTTGTAAACCTGATAATACAGCCTTAATATAGTTCTCTTTGGCGGCTTTTGAATTTTTGTCACCATTTTAGACTTAATCCATTGTAACAATAAGACTTAATCCCTTGTAACAATATGCTATGAGCGCTATTTCTGCCGTATTTTAGACAACTAATCTTTTTATGGTTATATATATTTCCTATTAAACATATTTTTATTTATTTATTTAAATATTAATTTGAATTTTTCAAATATTTCTGTTCGACAGCGTGCAAGTGCAGTAACACACAGAGGCTCATTTGTTTGTATGATAAATTAGCATAGTGATTATTATATAAAAAAATAAATAAATAGGTAAACATTATCGTGTTACACAACTTTATTATGTCGCTCCATTGGCGGCTTTTGAATTTTTGTCGCCATATTAGCGATGGAATTTTTTTTTTTTTTTTTTTTATATGAAAAGGGGAAGAGTATTTTGCTAATAATTTTATCACACTCTTTTTTGTTTATACATAAGAATCTTTTATATTCTGCTTATATTTTTAATGGTTTTTAGGTTTAAAATAGTGCTTGTTGAAATAAATTTCCTATCTTTAAAACTGCATTTGTTCTGTAAATTTTGTGTAAAAATAAATCATTTATGTTTTTATATATTTGATGCGCTACTTAGATTAAAATGGCTGTTGCTATATTAAACTTCTTGTCGAAAAACGTTCGGTGTACTTCAACACCAAAATTTAAAAAATCGCCCAGCAGGATCTGTTAATGAAACTGATAAAATAAAAATATGGTTCATAGAGTTTAAATAATCTATTTAAAAAAACTTTTAAAACCCAAATTATTAATGTATCGTATCACATACATAGATATAGTAATAATATATAGATTGATCATTGGGGAGAAAAAAGTGATTCCTTTTCACTCGGGAAAAGACGGCGATTTTATCAAAATATGGCAGTCTTTCCCCGAGTGAATACACGCGGGAATACACACGAATGTTTTAGCAAATAAAATTCATGAATAATTTATTTACTAAAGGTGAATGAAAAGCTCCAGATATAGTTCCAAATTCATTCTTCTTTTTTTTCTTTTTTCCTTCAATACCACTTAATGGCTGATTCCAAAGCTCTTTTTTGGGCATCAAAAATCTTTCCACGATAATATGGGGATGATAGATCTATATATATTATTATATCTATGATCACATAAATCTTTTCGAAGATAGAATAAAACTTATTTTGAAAAAAAAATAATAATAACTTTTGTTTATCAACCAAAATAATTGATGAAATTTGAAATGCAAGTTGGTCTTTTGGGGTACAGGCTGTATCCGCGTTTGTAATGATCGATAGATGGCGCTCTCTGAACACTGCAGTTGTTAGTAAATATAACAGCCACGTGTAATTATTATTCTTTCTCCGCCATTTCATCATGGAAAGTC
The DNA here is from genome assembly GCA_963930645.1 of Salticus scenicus. Classification (NCBI taxonomy): domain Eukaryota; kingdom Metazoa; phylum Arthropoda; class Arachnida; order Araneae; family Salticidae; genus Salticus; species Salticus scenicus. Next base: position 164,964,239 of record OZ005662.1, read on the forward strand.
GATTGCATAATATGAGGATATGCAGTTGTGTGATAATTTCACCTTAGCCCACCAGAGGGCGAGCATTTCATTACAATCGCGGATATTATATTTTTGTGTTCGTGAGAGAAAATTTAAAAGAATTTGAAAACTACAATTTTTAATCCCACTTAAAAATCATGTGACTTAATGTGAAGCAGATTTTTCATTTTTTTTCTCCTAACGGTTTCCATACAATCTTCTGCTGTTGCTTTAAAAAACCTAATTGTCCGATTGATAAGCTGTTTAATGCATCGGATTTACAAAAATTTTCCCTTTCATTTGCTATCTTATTTGTAACGATGCGACTGATATTTCTAATTTATTTTCTAATCTTTCTGATTTATTTTCCTCATTTTAAATAAATGTACGTTTTTTTTTTTTTTTTTTTTTTTTTTTTAATTATTATTATTATTATTATTATTATTATTTTGTCGAAAAAAAAAATTGGCAACAATTAAATCATGGATAAAATGCTAAAATTTAAATGTCTTATCAGAAATTAGAAGGTTACTATTTTCACATTTTAATTAATTGAGAAAAAACTAATCATCCGATTGATAAGCTGTTTAATGCATCGGATTTACAAAAATTTTCACTTTCATTTGGTATCTTATTTGTAACGATGCGACTGATATTTCTAATTTATTTTCTAATATTTCTGATTTATTTTCCTCATTTTAAATAAATGTACGTTTTTTTTTTTTTTTTTTTTTTTATTATTATTATTTTGTCGAAAAAAAAAAATTGGCAACAATTAAATTATGGATAAAATGTTAAAATTTAAATGGCTTTTTTATCAGAAATCAGAAGGTTATTATTTTTACATTTTAATTAATTAAGAAATTTTTTTTTTTTTTTTTTTTTTTTTTTAGATTAATACAAAATTTTCTCCTTAAAAAGTTCTTTGAACAAGACTATTGCTGAATAAGCATTGAATACTTTTAACGTAATATTTTAATTCCAATAAAGTTCTAAATCTTCATTATTTTTTCCCCTTATAGCTTATACATTGGACATCAGCTCAACATATGTGTTAATGACTACTCTGTGGCCAAAGAACTTCTCTGTAATCGTAACTTATTATACAGACCAGAACACCTTGCTTCATTTTTAACTGGAAAAGGCGGTAGTTATAATTTTGCTTGATATATTATAAAGTGCTAAAGGAATTACAGAAGTGAACAATTTACAAAACTAGAATAATTACTTCTTAAGTAAATTGGAGTGTAAAGGTTGATGTTTTTATATATACCAACTATGTGAAAAATACCAGAGCCGGGAATCGAACTTGTGCACCTTCGCTTAACGCACAGATGCTCTACCACAGAGCTACTGCTCGGTGACTTTGCCAACGAATATTATGTGGGAAATGCCTAGTTGGTTATCAGCCAGGGTAGCTCAGTGATAGAGCATCCGTGCATTAAGCGGAGGTACGCGGGTTCGATCCCCGGCTCTGGTATTTTTTCACATAGTTGGTATATGGTATATATAAAAATATTAACCTTAACACTCCAATTTGCTTAAAATGAATATTCACGGTTGATGAATTGATGAATAAAAAATTTCTAAACTAGACTACTTCCTTTTTGAGATTTTAAATTAGGTTGATAATAAGTAATTGAGATAAAGTTTAGAACTTGTGCAGTAACAACGTTTTTGCCAATACCTTATTAACGAAGAATATTATGTGAAATGTGATTATTATTAAACTTTCTAAAGTGTGTAAGATGTTTATATACAGTCTGTACCAAAAGTTTATAGACTCCAGTAAAATGTACGTTTTAACAAAATGTAAAGGCATACAGACAACAATTAGAAATATGTTTATTCAAACCATATGAGACTTGTATTCAAGAAAATATTAAGATCAAATATCAGTTTGTATTTGAATTATGTAATAATATGGATATATTAGGTGTTCCAAAAGTTTGGAGAATTTAAGCTATTTTGAGAAAACAGGCACAATAAAATGCTCTTAATATAGTCAGTTCTCAATGTTAAATCGTACACAAGTTTTTCCATCGACATATTTAAGGTTTGTAATATCTCTGGTTCCAAATTGTACTATGCACTTTCAATCGCTGGTTCCAAGGTATTCATGGAATAAAACTGCTCTCCATTCTCATAAACTCTCCGAGACATAGTGCCCTATGCATTCTCAAAACGGGGCTGAAATCGGGGCTCACTGGTGGCCACTCAAAAACAGTTACTTTTTGTTTGTTTAAATAATTTTTGGTAGCATTGGTGGGTTGGATGTGAGCATTCTCATGCTGCTATACCCAATCCACCCTCCTATGTTTTCTGTAAATGCCATAAAATTATTATTATATATATATATATTTTCATTTCTATGATGTATTTAGAAGAATTATGTCGGCCATCTAGACAGGCCAAACTCACTTGACCGTTGCCACTGAAAACCGTCCACACCACCACACCATCGCAGTTTCACCACCACACTGCCTACTAAAATTGCTTCTGTGTTCTTTTCGTAAATCATGCTAATATTAAGTTATCCTATATCAGGTCCATCAAGGTTCTTTTTTCTTCATCACTGAAAAAGGTCAACCATCCTTTTACCACCATATGACATATGGTTAAGAGCCCATCATCATCTAATGGGCAAGTTATTTTTGCGTGGGTCATAAAACTTGTTTCTGTAAATTCGTCTATAAACAAAGTTCTTGGAGATTTGCAACTAGGAAACCCTAAGTAATTTCCTGAACCGACATTTTCTGACTTGAAGTCATTATTTGTATTTGTTTATCACTGTGAATATCTGTTACTCGTGATCTTCCCGAACTGGGCTTCGGTGACATGTTGTCTTACGAGATTATACACGATTAATCATACTTTTAGTACGATTTAAATGTATCGATATTTCCTTAACAGACTTACCGTGCAGTTTCAAATTCAGAATTTTACGCAGTTCTTCATTAGCGAGGCACCTTAAGGCATCTTCTGCTTTAGGCACCTTAAGACGCAAAATAAATGACCGATTTCTCCTTCTTTCAACGTATTTATTAGGCTCAAAATCGACACCATGATTACCGAAACAAAATTTGCATAAAATTGCATTTGCCTACAAACTTTTGGAACAAGGTTTTTATGTTTATTCTACGATTTAAAAAATTCCATCAAACATACATGTATTTTGATTAGATGTTTTGTTGTTTTTTTCTCATTATAAATACCATAATATATCAACACAGTAATTTACATCGTTATACGTTACTTTCAACAAAAATTATAGTTAGTATACAAGATTCTATAAATTTTTGGTACAGACTCTAATTTAATTGTCTTAAAAGGGTTCAAATAATATTCAGGAGTTAAAAGGGATAACTAATTTCCTGAACATACGCTGTAAAAAATTCCGTTAAAAAATAGAAAATGTCTGCAAGTTTCCTACAGAAAATTTATCTTTTTATAACTAAGAAATTTAGTTTAAAATTACATGTAAATCTACCAAAAGAAACATTCTAACTCTAACCAGATAAAATCTGTAAACATCGATACAGATTTCATCTGGTTGTTACATATATGTTTTATATTTTACATGCCGAGAATTGGTATCAAAGCAGAAATGAGAAGCGCTAAGTGACAAATCAAATTGTGCCTTGGTGGTTGAGAGATAACCATAGGTATAGTAATATATATAGATCTATCATCCCCATGTTAACGAGCAAAGATTTTTGATGCCAAAAATGTTTTTGGCATCAGCCATTAGAGAGTTAAAACTCGAAAACAGTAATAGAATAGAATGGTAATGAATTTTGAAAATGCCGAAATATTGCGCTGTTCTAATAAATATATGAAAAGAAATGGGGTAGGTTCCATAAATAAGTTATATTCAAGTAATTTATGAAAAATATAATTTTTATAATCAGTTGCTTTGTTATTATTATGAAATAATCACTATTTTCATATTTAATGGAAAACTTTTTTAAATTTTAATATTTTTTAATATTTTATATTAGTAAATAATATGGAATTCTCAAAATTCTTTTAAATGTAGCTAGCAGCCGCGAAAGTTTTAACATATAACTACACTGTTAGAAATTTCAACAGAAAACTCTGTGTAATCTATTATCTTAAGATTTACGTAAAATTACAGAGAAAAATAAATGGAGATGTTAAAAAACTTATTTTATACATTCATTTTAATAACGAATATTAAATTAATTAATTATTGGTGACAATATATTTCGGACTTGGAATGCTTTTTCTAAAGTAGAAACAGTCATTTTTAATTTTAATTAAATAATTAAACAATAAAATTAGGTAAAAGTACAGAATAAAGATTGAGAATCTCGATTAATCACTTTTAACTAAGAACTAATGTGAATTTACAGAGACTCTGGATAAATATTTACATTAAATTTACAGAAATTTTTAACAGTGTAGTATGCTATGGCACCACAAGACATTCTTCCATATTTAATCCTATACAAATTTACGCAATACAAATAATTTATTAAATTATAATTTATTAAAATTATTCTTCATGATGAATGTAGACGATTTTTATCTAAGTGTAATAATAAATGCCGAAAGAAAGACAGTTTTGTGCAGACATGAGTATACTAGAGTATAGTAAAAAAAAAAAAAAAAAAGGAAAGGAAAGGAAAAGAAAGAGAAAGGGGTATCTGGAGTTTTTCATTCTCTTTTAGTGCATAAATTTTATTTGCTAAATTACCTATGTGTATTCCCGTGTATATTCACTCGGGGAAATACATCCATAAGAGAGTAAAATGGCCGTCTTTTCCTGATTAAAAAAGGTATCACTTTTCCCCTCTCAATGATCAATCTATGTCTTATTACTATATCTATGGAGATAACATCATCACCAACAATACGGAGGATTCAGTACGATCATGGTTGGTAGAACTGGAGAATTTTATTTAAGGGGTAACACCACTGTAGAATTTTCAAAAAATCAGTTTTTTTTTTTTATTATTATTATTGACTTTAAAGATGCTTTGAACCTTCTAAAATAGGAGGCAAAAATTATAATCCTTGAAAAAATAAAAATTGTTCTGTGGAACTTCGAAGCTTCTCCTTTAGCGCCTCAGATGACCCGAAACGGCCTACCTGCGCCTACCTGCGATACCCGCTCTTAGAATGCCCCACTTTTTGAATTGTAACTTCGAAACCTCCATAGATGTCGATAGTGTAGTGTCTGAGTATAGTTAGAAGCATTTCAAAAAGTAGAATTTTTTTCATTTCTTCGTGTCTATAACACATTTTAAAACTTCAAACGGGTTTTTCTCAAAATATGATTTTTCAAACGACATGCAGCATAACTTCTACAATTTTCAATCTTTTTATTTGAAAATTTAACCAGAACGTTGATATAACATTTCAAAGTAAACAATCGAGCGTATTTTGAATTAGTTACTTTAAACAATATTTATTTACAAATGACTGTCCTTTTTTTTTTTTTTTTTTTTTTTGTGAATATTCTAACACTCGCCGATTGCACAAAAAACAATATTTCAAAAATCCCCCACGTGGTTCGCTAGCTAAACTCATGTAGATTACATAGATCTTTTTTCTCTTTTCATATCGTTTCATATTCAACATGTCACTGGAGAATTGCTGCAGAGTCGCCATTTTGTAATATTTTCCGACAATTTTTTTTTTTCAATATACTTAAATATTTGCTCAGTAACTACCTCAAGTATTGTTTTTCTATCCCTTTTCCTCCCCCCCCCCCCCCCCACCTCAAAAGAAAAAAATTGTCTTTTTTTTTTTTTTTTTTTTTTTTTTAAGGCCGTTACAGTGGGGTTACCCCTTAAGGCGAGATATTTTACAGTGTGCCTTATGGAAAAAATTTGTTTTGTACGAATATTCTTGGTAATGTTCTGTAACAGAAAATTTTTGTCAACGTATTTTTTCGCATAGCATACGGATAGTAAGCCAATTTTACTGTCAGGAATTTTCTTGAATATAACAGGATATGTTTTACAGTGTTTTAGCTTTTCGTAAAATTGGCTAGTTATAAACTTAGAGTTTCATTTTAAGTATTATAAGTAACATCAAGTTGTATCACACCAATATTAAATTACGGTACTAGATCAATGATCACTAAATTAATACAGTAATAGCCAACTCGGTCCCTACAGTCCACTAGTGAGCGTTCCAGCTTTTATGGTGGGATTAGTGTTTAGTCCGATACAGAAACACTTTTTTTTTATAAAAAGGTAATTTACTTTTTAAAAATATTGAAAAGGAAAAATGCTTTATTATTATAGGCTTTAATTTGCTGTGATTTTGTTTTATACATTTTATTAAGCAAAGTTACTTTTTTTATTGTATAAATCACCATTTTAGGGGAACCGGTGGGCGGTTAGAAAATTTTACTACTAATATACATGTAAAAGTGGGTAGTAGGTATAAAATGATTGACTGCCCTTAAATTAATGGAACGTTCAAAGGGACATCCGTACTGTAAATAAAACGTCAGTTTTTACAGCAGAATGTGCTGACAATATGGTTGCCAGCACGTTATGCTGTTATGAATAAATAATTTACAGCAGAAACAGCTGTAAAGTCATTCTTTACAGATGTTTCCGCTGTAAATTCCCTTATTTAAGAAGACTCTACATTTATCGTCCCCAGAAACCACATCCAATGTTATTCTATGGTGAATTTCACTCTGTTATAACTTATTAACTAATGCACACTTTTAAATTCCGTTTTCACATTCAGAAACTTCACAACTAATAAACAATTGATCGTTTCCTAAAAATTATTTTTTTAAGTTTTGTAAAATGTTGTAAAATGCAAATTTTCACAATGTGAAATTTTTCATTTTTGAGCTTAAAAATGAAATCTTAAAAATAAAAAAAATATCAATTTTTAGAAAGCGATAAATTGTTTAATAGTTGCGAACTTTCGGAAAGTGAAAACGTAATTTAAAAATATGTATTAGTTAATGAATTATAATGGGGCAAAATTTCCCATAGAATAATATTGGTTTCGGCTCTCGGAGGCGATAGGTAGAGAGTCCCCTTAAAAGCAGACTGTGCTGGCAATATGGGTGACAGCACACTCTGCTGTAAAATCTACCATTATTTTATTTATTTATTTATTTATTTTACAGTGCGTAGTGGTTGAAGATTTCTTTGAGTCTAATTGTGGTTCCTGACCAGAGAAAAATTACTTGTATTTCACTAATATATAGTTTAATTAAATATACTATTATCTTACATTTAAATATATAAAAAATTACTAGGAACAAAATGAAATTGGAGGCACTCAGTTAGTGCTAATTCTTAATTTAAAATTTTGGATTTCCCCTCTCTAAACGGCCTTCCCTGAGCCTCTTCTACTCATCTTTTTTACAACTGTATTATCTTCTCTAAGAAGAATTATGTTACATATTTTTTTTCTTTTTAACACTAGATTGTCGTGGATGTCATTGTCGTGGATGTCGTGCTGAAACTTATGCTGATTCAATTTTCATACATATCAGCTGACAGGTGCCGCTGCTATGCGACAGTTTTTGCCGCGTACGAGAAGGCTATATCTCAGCTTCTATAGCGTATAAATACACTAAACTTAATATCAGTAAAGACCATTATGAAAAAAGAATGCTGAGCAAATTTGCGTGTACGATTGCGTAACAGCTGCCAGGTGGCGCTGTTATTACTAGACCACTGCCTTTTTCTATATGGTTTCACCTCATCATCAATTGGTTAAAATTATATCAAGCTGAATCTGTAAAATCTTAATTGTGAGAAATTTTGGTGACATATTTATTCATGTTTATGGTGAAATATTTAGTCATGTTCATTAGAATGATATAAAAGAAACTTTTGTAATGACCACAGCATACTTGCTACTCTAATCATCAAATAAATTATGTTTGATATGGTTTCTGTGGCGAAGAGTTCATCATTACAAATAACTCAAATAAACGTCTTTACACACACAAAATGAAAAAAAAAAATCTGTAATTTTTTTCAGATTACACCTTATTGGTTTCTTTATTTTAGATTTCCAAGTTTCTGGGTTTCCTCTGTAATTTTCCCCTAATATCTGTTTTAAGGCTTTTCTAAACAGAAAACTATTGAAATAATTTTCTAAGGTTAAATAAGGTGGAAATTTGTAGAAAAAAGAGCGTAAATATTAGCATCGAATGAAAATGAACGTCAAGTTTGTTAAGTTAGCACTATACATTGCAAAACCATGCTACTGTTGTTCCAGATTAAAATGATTAAGTATAACCCTTCTTTAAGAAAACTAGTTGGCATAGGTGGACTCTGCTCAGTTCCCCATCATAAATATATATTCATAAATTTCTAGAACAGAACATTCTCTTAACATTATCATGTTAAGAGAAATGAATTTGAAAAAACGCTTGATACAGTGGCAGAATGAAATCGCCGCCTAATAGGCTATCCACCGTTCACTTCGATATATTTATCTTATTCTAATCTATTATTTTATTAGGGTAAATTTCGTAGTTTAGTTTTCATGCTACTATTTCCAATGCAACAATCCTCAAAATTCATATTTATGTGGAAAATTTTCAATTTTGTTATGTTGATAAAATCTTAAATAACGACTAGCTTACAAAATTTTCCTATTAGAATATTTGTATTCAGTCATGTTCATGCAAGTATCATAAATGTTATTTTGAAGTTGTCAGATATATTTATGATCCTGAAAATGGCCGTTTATGCTCAATTTTGTATTCTTCTGCCATTTTAAGAGGATCGAAAATTCCAAATAACTTACGAATTTCTTAAATTAGAAAATTCATACTCTATGGTATTCATGTCAGTATCCTAAATAATATTTCAAAAGCAGTCTGACATCTTTACGATGAAAATATCTATAAAAATTGACGTTTATGTGAAATTTTGCCCTATACTGCCATGTTAAGAAATTCGTAAATTTCCAATAACTTGCGAAATTTTGAAAGTAGCATATTTATAGTTACCGATGTTCATTCTGGCATCAAAACTGATATTTTAAAACTGGTTTGACATTTTTACAGAAAAAAGCTTCCATTTAATGCACATTTAAGTAAAATTTTGTCCTGTTCTCCCATGTTAAGAAAATCGTAAATTTCTAATAACTTACGAAGTTTTTTAATTCGATTGTTGCAAATGAATAGGGTTCTTGCCTGTATCGAAAGTAATATTTTAAAACTGATTTGACCTCTCTGCGATCATTTGTTCGTGAGTTATCGTGTACACAGTCTAACAAACTAACGGACTAACACACTAACAGACACCCTACAGACAGACACCATACAAATTTTGTCATTTTCGGATTTCTCACACCTGAAAACGTATAAAACTAGTATGTTGTGGCCACCACAAGACTTTCTTCTATATTTTCCTATACATATTCAATCAGTAACAATATTTAAAAAAAAAAAATGATTTTTTTTTTCCTTTTTTTTTTTTTTTTTTTTTTTTTGTGAAAATTAATACATATTCAATCACTAACAATATTTAAAAAAAAAAAAATAGAATTTTTTTTTTTTTTTTTGGTTAAAAGTAAAAAAAATCGATAACTTTGTTTTAAATTATCACAGATTTATAGTTCAACCATTCGTTTTAAAGGTATTGACGAGACCTTTCGAATGATACCCATCTTCAAAATTTACCCCCCCCCGGGGGGGGTACTTCCCCCTAGCGATGCCCCCCCATGCACAAAATTTTTTTCCTAGTTACGTACTACTATTATCAATAATTCATATTAATTTTACAAACACAAGTGTAAAATAACTCTTATTATGCACATTTATACGAATTTTTGTCCTATGCTGCCATGTTAAAAATTTAGATAAAATGCTATCACAGCGCCACCTGTTGAGCTATTGATCCCCAAATATAATCAGCAACAGTTTATGTCGGGGACCAACTAAATACCAAGTTTGGTAAAATTTCGTTAAAAAAAAAAAAAAAAAAAAAGATTATTTTTGTTTTTTTTTTTGTTAAAAGTAAAAAAAATCGATAACTTTGTTTTAAATTATCACAGATTTATGGTTCAACCATTCGTTTTAAAGGTATTGACGAGATCTTTCGAATGATACCCATCTTCAAAATTTAACCCCCCCGGGGGGGTACTTCCCCCCAGGGGGGGGAACCGATGCCCCCCCCATGCACAATTTTTTTTTTCTAGTTAACTACTACTATCATCAATAATTCAAATTAATTTTACAATCACAAGTTTAAAATAACTCTCATTATGCCCATTTATACGGAATTTTGTCCTATGCTGCCATGTTAAAAATTTGCATAAAATGCGATTACAGCGCCACCTGTTGAGCTATTGATCCCCAAATCTAATGGGCACCAGTTCATGTCAGGGTGCAACTAAATACCAAGTTTGGTTAAATTTCATTCATATGTTCGTGAGATACAGCGTCCACAAAAAAATGATACAGACAGACACACAGACAGACAGACAGACATTTTCTAAAAACTATCAATTCGTGTTCAGGACATCCCAAAACGTGTAGATCCGTCAAAAAACGGAGGTCGAAAATTTTCGCGAATCCAACACTTTCTCTATATTACATATAGAAGAAAGTAAAAAGTCAAAAAACCGAGGTCGAAAATTTTCACGATTACCTAAGTTCCCCATACCTATAGTATGATGGGGAACTAAAAAAGTAGGCACAATTAATGCTACATAAAAGCAACAATTTAAGACGGTAAATTATATTCTTTAATAATGGTAAATGTACCCGAAAAACGTCATTGTTTGAATGAAGTGTAAATTAATCTTGGTGTAAGGATTAATTTAGAATTCTATTTTTATGTTTAGGAATGGCAGGCATGAACGGTGAAGACTGGCAAGAACAGAGAAGATTTACTTTTTACACGATGAGAAATCTTGGCATGGGAAAAGGTTTATGGGAAACCATGATTCAGGTAAAGCTCTTAGTATTACTTATAGGTTAGATAGGCTGTAAAATGTATATGAAACAAAGATTTTTTTTTTACTTTCTTCTATATGTAATATAGAGAAAGTATTGGATTCGTGAAAATTTTTGACCTCCGTTTTTTAATGGATTTACACGTTTTGGGATGTCCTGAACACGAATTGATTTTTTTTTAGAAAATGTCTGTTTGTCTGTGTGCATCACGATTTTTGTGGACACTATATCTCACGAACCAATGAATGAAATTTAACCAAACTTGGTATTTAGTTGCACCCTGACATAAACTGGTACTGATTAGATTTGGGGATCAATCGCTCAAAGGTGGCGCTGTGATCGCATTTTTTGTAAACTTTTAACATGGCGCAGTATAGAACAAAATTTCGTATAAATGTACATAATGAGAGTTATTTTTAACTTGTGATTGTAAATTTAATATCAATTATTGATAATAGTAGTAGTTATCTAGGAAAAAAAATTTGTGCATGTGGGCGCATCGCTTTCCCCGGGGCAGGGTGTGTGTGTGTAAATTTTCAAGATGGGTATCGTTCGAAAGGTCTTGTTAATACCTTTAAAACGAATGGTTGAACTATAAATCTGTGATAATTTATAACAAAGATATCGGTTTTTTTTTTGTTTTTTTTTTTTATATTGTTACTGAGTGAATTTGTATAGGAAAATATAGAATAAAGTCTTGTGGTGGCCACAACATACTAGTTTCTTTTTTAATTAGAAATCACAGGTGTGGTAAACATAGAATGAAGAGCTATCAGGAACTTTCAATCCCGCAGATGCTTAATGGAATTTAAAATCGGGTTAAAGTTTGAGTTGTCGTGCTAGAGATATATTTTGTAAATTAATGCTCATTACACCGAGACCTACAGCTGAAAATAGATTGTGAACTGCCACGAACATCCATGCGGGGCTAGGATTCGAAACCAACGGCTGGAAGTTTAAGGTCAGAGAGCTGAGTATTCTACAACTCGAATGATGAATTATAAACCTGAGATTATGTTAAATGTAAGTAACAAGAATAACTCAGAAAACAAAGTGTGAAAATCCTATTTAGCAATACATATGATACTAAGGGGATGATACTAAGGGGACATTATGAAACATTTTTATAAATTATTGTCTTAAAATTATGAAAATTTCCATACATAAGTATTGAAATAAATTAATAATAAATTCATTAAAATTTTGTGAAAAACATTTTTGAAAAATATTAAAATGCTCTTTACTAACTAATCCTAGCCTCCCGATTTTACCTACGATTTCACTTCGATTTTACCTCGATTTTACGATGTTATTATACTAGTTTAACAATATACTTTAAACACATTTGGGCATAAATGTGCTTAGAATACGTTAATAAACTATAATAATTAATAATCGAGAGTTTAAGTTTCGTTTTTTAAATTTAGTTACAGTTTAAACTAAAGCAGATGCATTGATCCCCTGTTCCAAAATGCACTGAAGAAAAAAACCTGAAAGACTGGTAAAACTAACCAATAGAAGTATTGTAGAGATAAACAACGTCCATATATAAGTGCATTTACATTTAAATGCAAAAAAATATAACACAGATTAATTAAATTATTTGGAAAGATATTCTGAGACCTTAGTAGCGGCGAGCACGAATATAAACAGATACATTAAGAGTTCTTTTTTTTTTTTACAACAAATTCAAATATAAAATACACAGGGTGTTCACAAAATCTCTTTACAAATACAGGCGTTTATTAAATAAAATATTGAGCAGATACAAACTTGAAAATTATTTTATTTTAAGAGGCAATTATTAAAGTTTATTTATTTATTTAATAGTAATTAATAAACCGCTATATGGGCATCATTAGTTGCGCGAAGCACATTAAGGCCATACCATAGAATAATAATAGAGGAAGAAGGAGCACGACAATAGTCTTAATGCTTACAAACCCCTTCTAGTGAAATGCCAGCGAAAGCTACTTTTGCTCCTCTCAATATTGAAGTTTGTTAATAAAGGCTTGTTAATAATCGCTGTTTTTTGTGGCAACACAACAGCTTATGTAGAAACCTTATGCTCCTTCTTCCTTTATTATTATTCTATGGGCGATACTCGATTTTCAGTTATATCCTCCGTAACAAAGTACTATCAACGATGCCAGTGGCATCTATCAACCTTCGCTTCAGATCAGTAATTTCCCGCACCTTCTTTCTGTGCACACGTTTTTTTTTTTTTTTTTTTTTTTTTTTTTTTTAACTACAAATTCAAATTTAAAATATACCGGGCATACCATAGGCAGAAATCCTGGGGTTTGAAATCAGATGAACAGGGTGGCCAAGGAATTGGGTCATCTCGTTCAATCCACCAACCCTGAAATGTTTCATCAAAGAAATTACGAACATCAAGACCCCAATATGGCGGTGCATCATCTTGTTGGAGAAAGACGTTTGGCTGAAGATTATCCAACTATGGTGCCACAAATTAAGTTATACAGTCGGTAGCAAATGTATCCGAGCCCTAACAATAATCCGTGTCTAAAAAAAGTACACATGCTGCTTTGTTCAATAAATCCTTGTCGAGTCATGTTCTTAGTCAGTCTAAGAACATGATTCGACAAGGATTTATTTAACAAAACAGTTTTAAGTGTAATTTTTTTATATCGGAATTATAGGTTAGTGCGGATGCTTTTGCTGCCGACTGTATGTCTAGGTACAGAGCTGCAATTATTGATTTCTCTACCTAATTTTTCCTGAAATATAAAACATTGCCTTATCCCTGAAGCATACTCGACATTGGTCTCTTTCTTGACGCATAGCCATTTTGATATTTTGGGCTTCTAACATTTTAAAATGTTATCTAAAATACATGAAACAATAATTAATAAAAACTTTAAATAATAACTGAGTGCCTAAAACAAGTTATATTTTAATATCTCATTAATAAGTTTTTTAAGGAATTTTTGAAGTTGTAAGGAGACTTTGTAGGACCCTGTATATTAATTAATTATTTTTTATTTATTTATTTTGGGGGACAGCAGGTACTCTCTGATATATGAAGAGTTAGATCTCACTCTAAAAGAGTGGCATATCAATCTTTGAACATGCCAAAATGGAGCCAACTTCTAAAGAGTGAAAAGTCTATTTTCGAAAGAGTGAAATTTCTCACTCTTTATTAATAGTGAGATTATTCCAAGTAATTCAAAGAATATGACTGTATATTTTTTCTAAAATAAATCGAATACGCTAGACGGTATCTATTTTTACCATCCTTTTTTGTTTTCCTTATTGGCTCTAGTTCAACGATGGTAAGGATGCAGAATGGATCGCGGGGAATCGAACCGAAGCCGGCGAGCGTCTTACCACTGAACCACTGGGGACACACAGAACTCGTTTAATTTACAGTCGTAAATCATTAACATAAGAGAATAATAGCATTTATAAACTTTTACTTCAATTATTAAAAATATCAAATTAGAGAAATCTAATGTACATTTTAAAATTAAAATTAGAATTATTTTAAATTACTAAAATTAGAAATATTTTTTAAATCAAAGTGTATACTTGAAAAGAAATTCCCCAAGACAAATAGTTATTGTTGAAGTAGCTTAGGGGAGAAGAAAAATTCTTGAGTGTGCAAGTTTAAAAAATAGTTAAATATTTATACACAAATCTGAACTCGTCTATTCAGGAGTATAAATCTTGCTGATGATTTTAATTTTTTGTAAATTACTATAGCCAGTTTTTTTTAATATTTCACATGTGTTAAGTAACAGTGACTATAATAAAAATATAAATTCTTGTAGGTTTTAAGACATTATGCCTTAAGTATTTCTGTTGATATTTTCTTTTATACCTTATATAATTCTGAATAAAACTGCTTGCTTTCTGTTACGAATTTCCATAACTTTCTTATGATTTTTGATTCTTTACTAATAACACTTTGATTTTAGGAATCGAATAAAAAATTTATATTTACCAAAATATCTTTTAACGTATTTTCCTCTTTTATACTCAAATATCTTCAATAAGTTCTGTTAAACAAATCACATGCATGAGATCACCCAGAAAGTGTCTCTCATAATTCATTCGAAATACGGTAAACAGATGGCGCCAGCAATTCTTCACTCTTCAGAAGGTTGATCTTGCAATAGAAATAACTTCACTCTTTGTCACAGAGTGACTACATGTCTCTCTTTCGAGAAAAGTAAGAAATGTCACATTTTCAAGAGCGACAATAGCATTTTCTCATTATTATTGGTGTCAAAATAATGGTCATTTTTTCAAGGAATGAGATTCCCACTCCAGAAATTTTAGAGAGTATCATTAATTACTTAAACTATTAATGCTAAACAGTTATTTTTGTTTTTATCACTTGTAGGAGGCCATGACAGAATTTACAAAAGAGTTAAAGAGTCTTAATGGCCAACCAAAAAATCTTGAGGATATACTGGGTTCTTTTCATGCCAGCAATATCATGTCTTTACTTTTGGGGAGACAACTTGACAAAGAAAAAGATGCCAAAGAAATACAGGTATTATTATTATTACTAGTATATAACCCCGTCAAAAATGACGGAATGTGAACGATAAATCTTGAAAACAATGTTTAGATCATGAAGATTACCACGTGATCATTGAAATGTATTTTCAGTTTTTGTTTATAAATCAAATGTGTTTCGATATTTTATAATTTTCGTTCTGAAATTAAAAAAATTCTACCCGATCAATAAATATGAATGACAATAAAAAAACTGCTGGTTGACAAAAAAAATATAGGCCCGACAACACAACAGCAACAACACATCCCAGTGTTTCGTTAAGTGCTCTATTTAAAGTCCTCACGATAAGCATAATCTAGTGTGTCACTCACACGACTTTCTCTTACCCTGAAATTTAATGCTATAAGTACAGGTTGGAGATTAAGAGGTAAGATAAAGAGTACTGTTATGTAAACCTATGTTAAACAATTTAAATTAGGCTTCGGAAGAGTTTTATATGATAATTAGTTCTGGCCCCCCTCAACCCCCCGTTTCATTAATGCACCTACATTAATATAGATTTTAATTCGGTTATTAAAAATAATTCAGTTTAAAAAAAATTATTTATTAAAATTATTATTTAAAAAAGTTATCTTGTATGATAATACAGACGATTTCCATATTAGAGAAATAGTATAACACTAAAAAAAGTTGAATTTATTCTCAATATTAAAGTAAAAAAAAAAAAAAATGTTAAAAATGAAAGAAATCAATAACTTTATTTTAAATTATCGTAGATCGATGGTTCAACCATTCGTTTTAAAGGTATTGGCGAGCTCTTTTGAAAGATACCCATCATGAAAATTTACTCCACTCGAGGAAGGACATCTACCCCAGGGGGGGGAGGCGAGGCTCCTACATACACAAAAAAAATTTTCCCAGTTGACTATCTCTATTACAAAAAATATGTATTCGTTTCATTTGGTTTAGTGCAGTCTATAGATGTTAAATTCTACTTACCTGCAATTTCCCCCATAGACGTAATGTATTTGAATGTCCCTGTACACGAATCATTTGCTTCATCTTAACGAAAAGCTTACTGTAGCATCCCTATATGATACACATTTAGAATACCGAGTTTGGAATTTCTGCTACTATTTGTTCTTGAGATATGCTGATAACAGACACACAGACAGACAGACACAGAGACCATTCGCTAAAAACGTGATTTTCGTATTCAGTGGACCTCAGAACATGTAAGTATAACAAAAACTCACGTTCGAAAATTTGACCCTAAAGCAATACTTTCTCGACCCTATGGGTAAGAGGAAGTAAATAACGATTCACTTCATTTTACCAAAATACTTTTTTTTTAAGACTATCGAAGATCCTGTTTCCAAATACGTAAGCGAAGTGTGACGTCACTGACCGTCCGTGGATGCAAGAAAAAGATTCCCTATATTAATCGTCCATTGTATTTTTTGTAAAAAATAATTAAAAATCGAGGAAAATTATTTCCCGATTTTAATACCCGTATTTGGGTATAGATATGCTATCGTATCCCTGTGTTAGATTGAGTTATTTTGCTGTCAAATTGACAAAATTTTAAATTTCAAAACTGTGTCATCTTTGGCGTTTTTTGTATTTGGCGATTAAAAACATACTACGAAAGTATACATGCCAGATGTTTATTTTCGTAATATGTATTGTACGAAATATTGTTTCATATAATTCATCGCTCTCTTAATATAAGTTGTTAAAATAACCATGATTTTTGAAAGGAATAAAATATGTTCGCCAAATAATTTGGCGATATATATTTCCGCCAAGGATGACAGATATATTAAATCTATTCCGCTGCAACATATGAGTATCTTATATCAGACACTTTATTTAGACATTTGAAAACAAATTTGACTTCAAATTATGATAGAATATTTATCATTTTCCTTTTAATTAGTATATTAGTTGGATATTTATTGTGTAAATATCATCCTTTGAAATGAAATGCTTATGTTTTCAATCGAATATGGAAGTTTGCTATTTTATTTTTCTAAAGTTTTGAAATTTAAAATTTAAATTTTATCAATTTTACAGCAAAAACAACTTAATCTAACGCATGCACACGATAACTAATACATATCTATACCAAAATATGGGAATTAAAATCGGGAAATAATTTTTCTCAATTTTTAATAATTTTTTACAAAAAATCCAATGGGCGATTAACATAGGAAAACATTTTCTTGCATCCACTGACGCCCAGTGACGTCATCACTTTGCTTGCGTATTTTCTAACTAACTATCTAATAATTACAGACACTCCATGCTAACCCAAATTCACCTCTACTCTATACTCCCAACCAGCTATCTCACCCACAACATCGCCAAAATATCCAGGATCCAGCTAGGGACTTTCTCATTCTCAACCGAACATTTTACCTTGACTCGACATTATCACCTTAGACTACCCTACTTTCAATACTCATTTCAACTGGTGACCTTTACTTGCCCAACCAAACATTCTATCCCAACTATAACTTTACACTAATTTCAAAACTAAAATCTACTGGCGACATTTACGTACTGAACTCGACGCCAATCATACCTTACAATGTAAACAAATAATGAAGCTTGATAAAAATATTTAAAGACTTTAATATGTTTTTACAAATATTTTAAGATTTTTAAGGCTTTAATGGACCATATTCCCACTTTGGGTTCGAGGCTACAAGAATATCAGCTGGTAATAAAATGTTCTTATTAATATTTTATTTATTATATATATATGCGTGTGTGTGTGTATACATAAAATGTTCTGCAATTTTACGATATGGAATAGTCGTAACTTTATCATTCGATTCAGTTGTTTACATTTCTCTTTTGTTCTTGTTTGAACAGATATCTGATTATTAAGTTTCACTAGAGAAATGTTTAGGAAAATGTTATGCCTAACAATAAAATAGCATCTTGAATCTAGTTTGTTTACAAAATATCGGCCACGTGTTCGGCGATTTTACCTACTGTGACGTCACAGGAATATTGTCCATATGTTTTAGAAATATTTTAAGCGTTTTTTTTAATGAAACAGTCAAAGAGTCGTTCATTCACAATTAAAGAGTTGTCCATTTGGAATTTGAATTTTCTGAATGGCAACAGTTTATGTTTGTTTTTATTTGGCATTGCGTTGTTTATAATCATGAAGTTACACAATTCTATTTATAGGTTCATGTTTATAATAGCCAGTGATCCGTTATATTTAACTAAACATTTAAACATTACAATTGAATAGTTTTTAGAGGTTATAGAGGGAATAAGTAACAATATGTGCGATACAAAACATGTATGAAAATTATATGTATGTTTTCGTAAGTTAAATTGAACAAACGGGGGAAAAAAAAATGGCTGTTAAAACTCTCTGTTTTGAAGCGGTGTAAACCGGAATCTTGAATGACAGATGAGGATCATTATATATATTAACTAGTATATAACCCGTCAAAAATGACGGAATGTGAACGATAAATCTTCAAAACAATGTTTAGATCATGATGGTTACCACGTGATCATTTAAATGTATTTTCAATTTTTGTTTATAAATCAAATGTGTTTCGATATTTTTTTATTTTCGTTCTTTGTGAGGTCTAACTGTAATAGAGACAGTGTCCGGAGATGAGAGAAGTCGTGTAGAGCCACACCAGATAGTAAAAACGTGAGAAAAATTGCAACTTTGGCCTTTATCATGGTTTTGTGAGGTCTAACTGGAACGTTTCCGGCTGCAATCTTTAAGAGACAGTGTCCGGAGATGAGAGAAGTCGTGTAGAGCCGCACCAGATTGTAAAAACGTGAGAAAAATGGAGGCTTTGGCCTTTATCACGGTTCTGTGAGGTCTAATTGCAACGTTTCCGGCTGCAATCTTTAAGAGACAGTGTTCGGAGATGAGAGAAGCAGAGCTGCCAACCTAATCCGGCAAATTGTTAGTACCGCCTCTTTTTCTACACCACTTAATTTTTAGAGAAATTCTCTTCAAATGTATCTACAATGAATTAAGAAGAAAAATACTCTAAAAATTAAGTGGTGAAGAAAAAGGGGCGGTACTAACAATTTGCCGGATTAGGTTGGAAGCTCTGGAGAAGTCGTGTAGAACCGCACCAGATTTTAAAAACGTGAGAAAAATGGCGGCTTTGGTCTTTCTCATGGTTCTGTGAAGTCTACTTGCAACGATTCCGGATGCAATCGTTAAGAGACAGTGTCCGGAGTTAAGTGAAGTCGTGTTGAGCCGCACCAGGTTGTAAAAACGTGAGAAAAATGGCGGCTTTGGCCTTCCTCACGGTTTTGTGAGGTCTAACTGTAATAGAGACAGTGTCCGGAGATGAGAGAAGTCGTGTAGAGCCGCACCAGATTGTAAAAACGTGAGAAAAATAGAGGCTTTGGTCTTTCTCACGGTTCTGTGAGGCCTAACTGCAACGTTTCCGGCTGCAATCTTTAAGAGACAGTGTCCGGAGATGAGAGAAGTCGTGTAGAGCCGCACCAGATTGTAAAAACGTGAGAAAAATGGCAGCTTTGGGCTTTCTCACTGTTTTGTGAGGTCTAACTGCAATAGAGACAGTGCCCGGAGATGAGAGAAGTCGTGTAACGCCGCACCAGATTTTAAAACAATATACAGTATATAATTATTAACACATCACATTAGCAAGTTAATTGTGTGATACATTATTTGTATCATACAAGGATGAAAAGCGTTTACTGACGATGACGCGAATTCAATGATTTTTCTTCACCCAAAAGTTTTCACTTCAAATGGAAAGCGTTAGCTGACGATGATGGGAGTTCAATGATTTTTATTCACCCAAAAGTGCTCAACGCGCCTAAAGAAGTTTTCACTTCAAAAATTTTACCCGATCAACAAATATGAATGAAAAATAAAAAAACTGCTGGTTGACAAAAAATATAGGCCCGACAACACAACAGCAACAACACATCCCAGTGTTCCATTAAGTGCTCTATACGCAAGCGAAGTGTGACGTCACTGACCGTCCATGTATGTAAGAAAATGATTCCCTATGTTAATCGCCCATTGGATTTTTTGTAAAAAATTATTAAAAATCGAGGAAAATTATTTCCCGATTTTAATCCCCATATTTGGGTATATATATGTATTAGTTATCATGTGCATATGTTAGATTGAGTTATTTTGCTGTCAAATTGACAAAATTTTAATTTTAAATTTCAAAACTCTGTTGTCCTTGGCGTTTTTGTATTTGGCGATCAAAAACGTACTACGAAAATATACATGCCAGATGTATATTTTCGTAATTTGTGTTGTGCGAAATATTGTTTCATATTATTCCTTACTCTCTTAATATAAATTTTTAAAATAACCATGATTTTTGAAAGGAATTAAATTATATTCGCCAGATAATTTGGCGATATATATATATATTTTTTTTTCTGCCAAGGATGACCGATATCAAATCTATTCCGCTGCAACATATTAGTATCTTATATCGGATACTTTATTTAGACATTTGAAAACAAATTTCACTTCAAATTATGATAGAATATTTATCTTTTTCCTTTTAATTAGTATATTAGTTGGATATTTATTGTGTAATATCATCCTTTGAAATGAAATGTTTATGTTTTCAATGGAATATGGAAGTTTTTTGAAATTTAAAGTTTTGAAATTTAAAATTCAAATTTTATCAATTTTAGAACAAAAACAACTTAATCTAACGCATGCACATGATAACTAATACATATCTATACCCAAATATGGGGATTAAAATCGGGAAATAATTTCCCTCGATTTTTAATAATTTTTTACGAAAAATCCATTGGGCGTTTAATATAGGAAATATTTTTCTTGTATCCACGAACCTGCCAGTGACGTCATCACTTCGCTTGCCTATTTAAAGTCCTCATAATAAGAAAAAACGATTCACTTCATTTTACCAAAATACTTTTTTTTAAGACTATCGTAGATCCTGTTTTCAAATTTTCTAACTAACTATCCAATAACTACAGACACTCCGTGCTAACCCAAATTCACCTCTACTCGATACCTCCAACCAGCTATCTCACCCTCAACATCGCCAAAATATCCAGGATCCAGCTAGGGACTTTCTCATTCTCAACCGAACATTTTACCTTGTTGTTAAGGTTAGCGTTATTAAGGTTATCATTAATTAATGATCTAAATAACAAAAAGCTAACATACAAATAAATAATTAGAAAGCGTTTTAAGAGTAAGCAATATAACCATTTTAATATCGCATACTACAGTCGGGTAATACAATTCTCTTTTTTTTAAAAAACAGTGATAGAGTTGAGTTGTAGCTTGTCATTTACACGAGTTGATTTGTAACTTACCACAACACTTCCTCCACAAGCCACAACTTACTTAACACGAATTTAATTTTGATTTCCAACTAGACTACTAAATGAAAATAGTCCTAAAAGAGTACACAGTTCCTTAAACCTAACACTAGGCAAAGGTTTTGTCATTAAGTCTGCTAACTGCAAATTTCCGGGAATATGTTTAATATGCAGTTCGCCGTCAATGAACTTTTCTCGTACAAAATGATAACGGACATCAATATGTTTGGAGCGTTTATGGTATTCAGGTTTTTGGCAAGTTTTACAGCGCTTGCATTATCTACCAGAAGAGAGGGTGTTTTGACATATGTTAAATCACTGAACAGGCGTTTCAGCCAAATTAATTCCTTCGCACTCTCACTTGCAGCAACATACTCAGCTTCTGTCGTAGAAAACACAACACTTTTCTGCTTTTGGCTCATCCATGAGATGGCTCAACTTGCAAATCTTGAAATCATTCCAGTTCTTGAGCGTCTTGTTTTTAAATCACCCGCATAATCAGCATCACTGTACACTTCAAGCTCATTGGGATGGGTCTTAGATTGATATAGCAAACCAAAATCTACAGTTTTTTTCAGATACTTGAAAATTCGTTTCACTGCACACCAATCAGACGTCGTTGGACTTTCCAGATTTTCAGAAACAATACTGATAGCGTATGCTAGATCTGGTCTTGTAACAGTAGCAAGGTACATTAGGCTGCCAACTGCCTGGCGATAGGGAACTTCTTTTCCTATCAATATATTTCCAACATCATCAGAAACATAGCTTTTGTCACTTGGAGTTGATACTGGATTAGCACCATCCATTTGAAATCTTGAAAGGACTTTTTTCGCATAGGCACACTGATTCACAAAAATTGAACCATCATCCAATCTTTTTATGTTCATACCTAAAAACTGGTTTAAAGAACCTCTTGTGATTTGAAAAGACTGATTAAGTTGATGCATGAATTCCTCCACTTCAACTTTATCAGTCCCAACAACAAGGCCATCATCGACGTAGATAACAACAAAAAGTTTCTTGCCATTTCTATGTCTGATAAATAAACAGGGATCAGCTGCACTAACTTCCAGTTTCTGGTCTTTCATAAAATTCACAAAACACTGATTCCAACAACGAGGTGCTTGTTTGAGTCCATATAAACTTTTATGTAATCTACAGACTCTCCCACTATTATCATCAAAGCCTTCTGGTTGCATCATGAAGACTTCCTCCTTAAGTGTTCCATATAAGAATGCAGTCTTTACGTCAAATTGTTGCAAGTGTAATTTTTCTTTTGCAGTTACTGCAAGAACAGATCTCACAGTATCATATCTAGCAACATGACTAAACGTTTCATCATAATCAAAACCTGCTTTCTGAGCATACCCCTTGGCTACAAGACGAGCTTTGTATCGCTCCACGGTACCATCAGAATTAAATTTCTTTCTCAACACCCATCGGCAATTGATGACTTTGGAACCTTTAGGCCTTTCAACTAATTCCCAAGTTTCATTTTTATACAGGGCATCTATTTCTTCTCTCATAGCTTTAAGCCACAAATCACTTTCATTCGAGGAAAGAGCTTCAGAGTATGTCGAGGGATTTTCACTGTTTTTGGAATCTTCTACTGCAGCTATGTTTGCAATAAGATACTCTCCAGATCTCATCCATGCAGGTAAGCTTTTGTTTCTTTGAGACTTTCTGACAGTTTGCAGTTTCTCTTCTGAAGGATTAGATTCTTTGCTCTGAATATCTTCACATCTCTCAATTAAGTCTTCCTTCACCTCCACTGTTACTGGAGTGGTACATAAACGTTCAGGTTTGAAATATACATCACGAGATTTTATGATTTTGTTCTCAGAAGGCAGATAGATTTTATAGCCATCTTTCTTGTTCACATATCCCACAAAATGACCATGAACACTTTTGTCATCAAATTTACGTCGAAAATTCTTAGGTATATGTGAATAACATTCAGTTCCGAACACTTTCAAATGATCTAGTTTAATTGTTGGCTCACCAGTCCAAACCTCATGAGGGCTCTTGTTTTCTTCTGCGGATACACCAGTATGGTTTAGAAGGTACACTGCTGTTTCACATGCATTGGCCCAGAGAGACCGAGGTAAACCACTTGCAGACAGCATAGAACGAGCCAGTTCAACGATTGTTCTGTTTTCTCTCTCAGCTGCGCCATTTTGTTCTGGCGAGTACGGTATACCAAGAGTCAGAACTGTACCTTTTTCAGCAAGGATTTGTTGAACTTCACCACAGTCAAATTCTCCTCCTCCATCACAGCGCAAAGCTTTTACAGCATGACCATAATTGGTAGCTTCATTTAAAAATATACGTAAGCAACTACTAACATCACTTTTTTTTTTCAAGAAAAATATTTTACGATATTTACTGTAGTCATCTTTAAAACAAACATAATATCGAGCACCACTAAGAGAAGTTATAGACATGGGACCGTTTACATCAGCATTAATGATTTCACCAGTTGACATGGCTCTATAAGGACGTAATTTAAAAGGTTTTCGATGAGCTTTACCAAGAGCACATCCATCACAGAATTCATTTGTCATTGCATGACTTACAGATATACCTATATCAGTTAGCAACTTACGAACATGTCGTTTGTTTTGGTGACCAAGGCGTTCATGCCATAACTGCAAAGATTCAGATGCAGTAGCAGTACTTATTTCAGCTGGACTTGCTGGAATAACAACTCTCATGCAGATAATATATGTGTGATCTGACCATGATCCAACTGCAACAAGTTCTTTAGAACGATAAAATTCAATATATCTTTCTGTCATTTTTACTTCAATACCATGCTTGGCAGCTTGTTGCACAGAAAAGAGATGCCTCTTCACATCAGGGACATACCAGACATTTTCCATGTGAGCATCATACCATTTGCCATGAATATAAACTTGAATATTTATTTTACCAGATCCATATGCATAAATCTTCTTATTATCAGCAAGTGATACCTCAATGGGCACAGGGAAATGTTTGTATGTGACAAAGTACTGTTTATTTGCAGTCATGTGATGGGAGGCCCCGGAATCACAGACCCAACTATCTGGCTGAGCACTTTTTGCACTGGCAGTAAATGCACCTTTATTATTCTTTGAAAATGAGAATTTATCATTGGACCTTTTCTTTGGACAATCTTTACAGAGATGCGCACTCGATCCACATTTAAAACAATTCTTTTGTTTAAAATTACTCAATTTGGCATTATTTCTTGGCGTACTTTCAGGAAGTTTTTCGCCATTTTTCACAGCTTTTTGCTTAACAGGAACACGAGCTGCAAATGCACCATAATACACAGGAGCAGTAAGTTTAATACGCTGTTCAATTGTACATAACTTTTCAACAAGATTTTTAGTAGTTCGTTTATCAGAATCTAAAGACTCCCATACATTGTTAAATTCTTGGAATTCTGGACCCACAGTAAGTAGTATTTTACCATGTAGTAATTCTTGTGGAATAGAAGACGAACCAATACGGTTTAATTCATTATTCATATCCGTATAAATTCTTTCAACTTTTGCAGCATGTGTAGCAACATTATCACTGGGATCTTTACAGACTTGAAAAAATTGAGTCATCAATAAATTAAGTCTCTGAATACTGCTTTGTTCAAAAACACTAATTAATTTGTCCCAAATGTCCTTTGCATTCGAGTATGTCATCACTAAATCAGCAACAGAAGCGCTCAACGTACTTGCAATAAGAGCGGCTGCCTTGGCATTATCACGGCGCCATTCAGATACCTCCTTCGCCAACTCATTCGTATCGACTTCGGCATTTTCAGCGACCGGACAAATTTTAGTTCCATCAATTATAGATGTCAAATCATATTGATCAAAGTGCATTTTCATTTGCCACTTCCACTTACTCCAATTTTTAGCACCTTCTAGCTTATCGATTTGTACTTTCAGTTCAGCCATATCGTAATGTTTCGCTGTTAGAAATAACAAATTCTGTAGTTCACTTAGCTTTTCAAAAAAAAATTCAGATAATTAATTTACGCAGATTTAAAGCATCCTGGGCCCATAACCTATTAAGGTTATCATTAATTAATGATCTAAATAACAAAAAGCTAACATACAAATAAATAATTAGAAAGCGTTTTAAGAGTAAGCAATATAACCATTTTAATATCGCATACTACAGTCGGGTACAACGAGATATATAAAGTAGAGTGATAAATGGTAACCCTTGAGAAGGTCCAAGATGAGTCATGTGACATGCTTTCCTTGCACATGCGTATTCGGTGGTTTCCTTGGTAACAGCTCATTTTCAGTACATTCCTATGGCAACGGTTTCAATGTTTTTGTTTACTTTACGTAGTTTAATATTCTTTTGTTCTAAACCATTTTGATTTTGATTTTACTTCTTTTTTATTTCGTGTAGTTGAACTTTAACCGATAAAATGCTTAAAAATAGTTGAAAAATTATTATTTGTTGTTAAATTTAGCTCTTTAAAAGTTTAAATTTTGTTTTATAAACACTTTTAAAGTTTGTTGAGAAACGATGAAAATAAAGGTATTTTATTATTTATTAAAATGTGAAATATGTGTAAAATTATTTTAAAAGCAATTTATTTCGGTCATAGGACTGTCATGTTGCCTAATAATAATGATAATTTGTCGAACTGATATTTTAAATGCCAAAATAGCCATAAAGGGCCAAACACAGCAACCTATTCGAGCATATCACGTGATTCATCTTGAACCACGGAAAGTTAATCCTTCATCCATTGAATCAGCACTCTAATTTATATAGCTCGTTGGTCGGGTAATACAATTCTCTTTTTTTTAAAAAAACAGTGATAGAGTTGAGTTGTAGCTTGTCATTTACACGAGTTGATTTGTAACTTACCACAACAGACTCGACATTATCACATTAGACTACTCTAATTTCAATACTCATTTCAACTGGTGACTTTTACTTGCCCAACCAAACATTCTATCCCAACTATCATTTTACACTAATTTCAAAACTAAAATCAACTGGCGGCATTTATGTACTAAACTCGGCGCCAATCATACCTTACAATGTAAACAAACAATAAAGTTTGATAAAAATATTTAAAGGCTTTAATGCGTTTTTACAAATATTTTAAGATTTTTAAGGCTTTAATATGTTTTAGAAATATTTTAAGCGTTTTTTAATGGACCATATTCCCGCTTTGGGTTCGAGGCTACAAGAATATCAGCTGGGTAGGGAAACAATCCTCAACTCTACCATAACAAAGCATTGTGGCTTGCAAATTTTTATCTTGCAATATTATTTATAAGAGTTACAGATTATATGAAATTGAAGTAAGAGTGATATAGTGATACCTTTGTTTTGTTTTTAATCCAGTTTTAGTAATATACTTTAATATTAATCAACATATGTAATATTAAAAGTTGCCACGGAACTGTGGCGATGTTAACAAATTTAAATGGATGTTCATTTAATAAATTCCTTTATTAAAGTGATTGAAATTCTAATTATTTAAGCTTTGATGTCTATATATATGTGTGTGTGTGTATAAAATATTCTTATTAATCTTTAATTCATTATATATATGTGTGTGTGTGTATACATAAAATGTTACGATATGGAATAGTCTTAACTTTATCATTCGATTCAGTTTTTTACATTTCTCTTTTCTTCTTGTTTGAACATTATTATTAAGTTTCACTGCAGAAATATTTAGAAATAATTACAAGATAAAAAGATCTTTTTATATACCATGTTTTTAAATTTTCTGTTCAATCATATAAACGCTACCGAAGGCAGCGGGAACCCGGAGCAATTGGATAAATTTTTAAAAAAATTCATTGCTCTCGTGTTTTGAGCTATTATAAAAGTTTCAAATGTCTAGCTAGTTGGGAAGTTAGTGAAAAATCGATTGCAAGCTTTGTACTGGTAACGCTGCCGAAGGCAGCAGGAACCCGAAACATTTGGCTAAAGGTATTAAAAAAATGCATTTTAACCGTATTCTGAACTATTCTGAAAGTTTCAAATGTCTAGCTAGTCAGGAAGTTAGTTAAATAAATTTTCTGTTGAATCATATAAACGCTGCTGAAGGCAGTAGGGACCTGAAACAGTTGACTAAAACTATAAAAAAAAATATGTATTGTCACTGTATTCTGAGCTATCCTGAAAGTTTCAAATGTCTAGCTAGTCGAGAAGTTACGGAAAAATCGATTGCAATCTTTGTACTGATAACGCTGCCGAAGGCAGCAGGAACCCGAAACATTTGACTAAAGGTATTAAAAAAATGCATTTTAACCGTATTCTGAACTATTCTGAAAGTTTCAAATGTCTAGCTAGTCGGGAAGTTTGTTAAATAAATTTTCGTTCGAATCATATAAACGCTGCCGAAGGCAGTAGGGACCTGAATCAGTTGACTAAAAGTATTAAAAAAATGTATTGTCACTGTATTCTGAGCTATCCTGAAGTTTTCAAATGTCTAGCTAGTCGAGAAGTTAGTGAGAAATCGATTACAAGCTTTGTACTGGTAACGCTGCCGAAGGCAGCAGGAACCCGGAGTAGTTGGTTAAAAATATTTAAAAAATGCATTTTCACCGTGTTCTGAACTATTCTGAAAGTTTCCCATGTCTAGCTAGTCGGGAAGTTAGTTAAATAAATTTTCTGTTGAATCATATAAACGCTGCCGAAGGCAGTGGGGACCTGAAACAGTTGACTAAAAGTAATAAAAAAATGTATTGTCACCGGTTTTTGAGCTATCCTGAAAGTTTCAAATGTCTAGCTAGTCGGAAAGTTAGGAAAAAATCGATTGCAATCTTTGTACTGATAACGCTGCCGAAGGCAGCGGGAACCCGAAACAGTTGGCTAAAGGTATTAAAAATATGCATTTTAACCTTATTCTGAACTATTCTGAAAGTTTCAAATGTCTAGCTAGTCGGGAAGTTAGTTAAATAAATTTTCTGCCGAATCATATAAACGCTGCCGAAGGCAGCGGAACTTGAAGCAGTTGACTAAAATTATTAGAAAAATGTATTGTCACCGTGTTGTGAGCTATCCTGAAAATTTCAAATATCTAGCTAGTCGGGAAGTTAGTTAAAAATCGATTGCAAGATTTGTCCCTGACAAACACACAAACACACAAACACACAAGAATCGAAGTTAATAAAAACATGGTAAAATGATATGCGTAACAATAAAATGGCATCTTGAATCTAATTTGTTTACAAAATATCGGCCACGTGTTCGGCGATTTTACCTACGGTGACGTCACAGGAATATTGTCCATGAAACAGTCAAAGAGTCGTTCATTCGGAATTAAAAAGTTGTCCATTTGGAATTAGTATTTTCTGAATGGCAAAAGTTTTGGTTTGTTTTTATTTGGTCTTGAATATTACTCCGTGTTGCTTTGTTTATAATCATGAAGTTACATAATTCTATTTATAGGTTCATGTTTATAATAGCCAGTGATCCGTTATACTTAATTTAGAGATTTAAACATTACAATTGAATAGTTTTTCAAGGTTTTATAGGATATAAGAATATGTGCGATACAAAACATGTATGAAAATGATATGTATGTTTCCTAAGTTGAATTAAATAAACGGAAAAAAAATGGCTGCCAAAAGTTTCTGTTTTGAAGCGGTACTAACCGGATTCGTTCATGACAGATGAGGATCATTATATATATTAATTATTATTATTATTATTTTTTTTTTTTTTTTTTTGACAGAGGCAAAATTTTATTGAATAATTTAAATTTCACTTTAGGGCATTTTATAGCTCAAGGATAACAAGGTAGATGATAGTTTGGTAAGGAAAGGTTCTGCTACCTCTTTTGTTGGTCCAAAGTAGATCCATACGCGAGTCGAGTTAACTTGACCTGACCCGACCCGCGTCCCGCAATAAAATAATGCTAAACTTATGTTATAACACACTGAATTATAATTCCATTACACACAATATAGTTATATTATTCAACAGATTTTTCAGAAAATTAAATGTTACATAAAAATAAATAAAATCTTTTTGTAAAATACTCCAAAAAAGCAACCACTATTCAAACAACTAAAAATAAAAGGAAATTGGCATAAAATGGAACTGTAAATTTAGCATAAAAGTATAAAATAATTTCCTTCGCCAAACAACCTGTAACACTACAATTAAACATAACTTTTGAAGTCGGCGCAAAATTAAATAAAATTTAATTAGGTTTTAAAGATTTCTTTTTAGGCCGGTAGCTACAAATGCAGTTGTCTCGAATGATCCATTTTCATGTTTCCTTTATTAATTTTTCACTGTACACAATTGGTCCATTAGTAACATCTACATAGAATAGTGAACATTCTTCGCAATTCGGTATTTATGTTTCTTCGAAATTACTTAAGTTTTCTTTACAAACTTGGTAAAACTTTTATCACTATCTTCCTTGGCGGCTTTCGGATTTGGCGATCAAAACGTAATGCAAAAATATACACGCGAGATGTATAGTTTTACAATATATATTGTACGAAGTACTGATTCATATTCTTGATTGTTATCTTAATATACCTTATTAAAATAACAATGATTTTTCAAAGGAAATAAATATGTTTACTGATATAATTTGGCGATTTGTTTTCAGCAAAGACGACAGATACCAGCAGCCCCATCAACTTTTGCAGTTTACGAAATCTTATTTGTTTACGTGAATCAAAGTAGTTTTCGGCTGTGTTTTGCAGATGCTAAAGTGAGATGTATATTTTGAATAGAACTCGATTTTTGTATTGAATAAAGGTATCAATTTTTATTTAATTTGGCGCCGACTTCAAATGTTATGTTTAATTGTAGTGTTCAGGTTGTTTGGCGAAGGAAATTATTTTATACTTTTATGCGAAATTTACAGTTCCATTTTATGCCAATTTCCTTTTATTTTAGTTGTTTGAATAGTAGTTGCTTTTTGGAGTAGATTCTATTTTTTTTTTACAAAAATGTTTTATTTTTTTTCTTTTCAGTGGAAATTTATTCGTGTAGCAGAACATCAGTAGACGTTCGACTGCGATTTCACAAATCACGACCCAAAAGAAAAATGACACAACTCAAAAAATCTGGTGTGAAACAACCACACGACTTCCATTACCCGCTATTACATGTATTATATGCATTTTTGAGAGATAATGTGATCAGAAAACATAAAAGTGACCTAAAGAGAAAATCGTTAGAGCCGTTTTTGGGATACCAACTTTTACAAAAAATCAATTATTGACCGGAAAACAATAATTACATACAAAAGCATATTTAAAAGTGAGTTAAAATGGCGAGTTTGAAAAAAATCCGTACAACTGTTTTTAAAGGAACGCCTTTGCGAGGCCTGAAATTGAGCTATTTATACAGGACGCCTATCAATTTTCCTGAACTAACCAACTATATCATTCGAAAGGACATCTAATAGAGTGTTTATATAGCAAGTTTGAAAAAAATCGTTAGAGCCGTTTTTGAGATACGGACTTACGGTCCCACTTCCGGTTTTCGATGTCCCACTTCCGGTTAAACTCAATTATTGACAGGAAAACAATAATTACGTACAAAAGCTTATTTAAAAGTGAGTTAAAATGGCGAGTTTGAAAAAAATCCGTACAACCGTTTTTAAAGGAACGCCTTTGCGAGGCCTGAAATTGAGCTATTTATACAGGCCGCCTATCAATTTTCCTGAACTAACAAACTATATCATTCGAAAGGACATCTAATAGAGTGTTTATATAGCAAGTTTTAAGAAAATCGTTAGAGCCGTTTTTGAGATACGGACTTACGGTCCCACTTCCGGTTTCCGATGTCCCACTTCCGGTTTTTCAATTTTCACCAAAATTTGGAAATTTCATCTGTACACCAGACGTATTTCAATTCTAAAGTTTCGTAGCTCTATCTTTATTAGTTTCTGAGCTGTAATAGCCAGAAGATTCTCCACACACACACACACACACACACACACACACATACATACATACACACTGACCAATTGCCAAAAACCACTTTTTTGGACTCAGGGGACGTTAAAACGTGTAAATCAGGTGAAAACCCGATATCGAATTTTCAGACCGAATACAAAATTTCCATTACCTACGGTAGTAGGTTAATGGAAGTAAAAAGGGTAATTTCGAGTTTATGTCACAGAAAATTATATGAAATGTCCCCAATGTGAACAAAAAAGGTTTTATCTCCATCTAAAGAATTATCCACTCGAGAGACAGTTGTATCAGTTTTATTCTAGTCGATGCCTTGCATTTAAATTGTTTTTTCTTAAATACTGCATTTTTAAGTTGTGTCACTTTTCTTGCCTTTACCAGATATGAGAAAAACTATCTATTGAATGACCACTCATTAAATTAAAAAGGCTTTAGAAATGTATAGAACGGATACAGTCGGTAACAAAAGTGTCCGAACACTAGCAAAAATTCCTATGTAAAAAAAGTACACTTCATACGGTTTTGTTAAATAAATCCTTGTCGAATCCTGTACTTAGTCAGTGTAAGACCATGATTCGATAAGAATATATTTAATAAAACCGTATGAAGTGTACTTTTCTTACATAGGAATTTTCGCTGGTGTTCGGACACTTTTGTTACCGACTGTACGCTGCGTTCATAACTAAAATTTCGGTTAGACATGTATAGTGAATATGCGTCACCCGCTACGCTGGAATGTGTGCAGCGTACAGTTCAAACAAAAATCAAAATATGCGTTGCAGCTGACGGACAGAAGTTTCAACATCGAAATAAAGGTTTTTTGATTTGTTTACAGTGTAGAAAACTGCAAACAAACAGATGCACATTTAAACATCCCGTTTTTAACATTTGTGACTACAAGGTGTCTTTTCGTGACTAAATCAATGATGCTGTACAACTTTGTGATTTACCTTATTTCTCATACCTTGTAGTGTTTTCGAGATAGAAACGCTAACTCCGCTATCTTCCCTCCAGGTGGCGCAACTAAGCGATTACAACTTGTAGCACATGGCCACTTTACGATACTCTTACATTTACATATTACCTTTACGAGTGATGTAGAGGCAGCCGTTCAGCAGTTAGAGTGAAAACGGACTTTTGTGAATACCCTGTACTTTGTTTAGATATTAATGAAACCATAATGACACTTATTTCAGGTCAAGATGTTTACGACAACAAAAAAAAGTATTATAATTAAAGCATTTCTTACGTAGTTATAAGCTAACAAATCTCAACTACAACAGCAAAAAACATGGTTTCAATTGAGAACCTCCTCCTTTATGAAGTCGGCTTAAAACGTCTATACATTAATTGATATAACTGCTTACAATAACCATACTTTGAATTTTACATAGCATAAATGTCACCCGCTACGCTACAATTTATGCAATGTCGTTGAAGTGTGCACAAAATATTAAATTGCGGACAAACAAATGCACGTTTTAATCCTTCTGTTTTTAGCATTAATGTCTACAAACTGTCTTTTGTACTAAATTGATGATATCCTGTAAATTTCTAATTCACTTTTTTTTTTCCTATCTTGAACCGTTTTCGAGATAAGAACGCTAACTCCGCTGTTTTCCACCAGATGGCGCTGTAGGCGGTTGAATAGCGTTGCGCATAATCACTTTACTATGCCTACATACCACTTTTACGACTATAGCGGCAGACGTGCTGCAAGTAAAAGAGTCGGGACTGCCTTTTTTTGGCACACTGTATTTTTTTTTTATGGTAAAGATATTACAATGGAACCTACATCAGACCAAGACCTTTACAACAAAACGAAAAGTATAAAAATCGGAGCATTCGTTCAGAAGTTATGAGCTAACAAATAAACAACAACAAAAAAAAAAAAAAAAAAGAAAAAAAAAAAAAAAGAAAAAGAAGAAGAAGAAGAAAAAAAAACAACAAAAAAAAAAAACATACCGTTTGAATAATGATTTGGGTCGAATTGACTCCCTTTACCCCACCGTTTTGGCAGCCTATGGATGTTACACTGTTTTTACCAGAAATTTCCCGCATAGACGTAATGCATTTGAATTATCCTGAACACGAATCATTTGCTTGATTTCAACGAAAAGTTTAGTGTATGTAGCATCTCTATATGGTACATATTTAGAACACCGAATTTGGACTTCCTTCTACTATTTTTTTGTGATTTATGCTGAAAAACAGACACACACACACACAACACACGTACACACCAATCGCTAAAAACATGATTTTCGAATTCAGGAAACCTGAAAACGTGTAAATATAAGAAAAACTCACTTTCGAAAATTTGAGACAAAAACAATACTTTTTCTACTATATGAACGAGAACGTAACAAGAAAGATAAATTATGTGGTTTGAACGGGTTATTTCTACTGCAACCATATTTCAGCACTTTCCAACTGCAGTTTCCGTTAGATTATGTAGCCTTCCCGTTTTAAACTTTTTTACTTTCTCTTTCCCATATGTATGGTAAAGAAAGTATTTTTTTTTTTTTTTTTTTTTTTTTTTTTTTTGGGGGGGGGGGGGGGGGGGTCAAATTTTCGAAAGTAAGTTTTTGTTATAGTTAGAGATTTTTTTGGTCCCAACCGTTACATACTAAAGGGTATCTAAAAGAGAGTTATGTCGAGTTTGAAAAAAAAATCCGTCAGTCGTTTCTAAAGAAACGCACTTGCGAGACCTCAAATTGGCTTACTTAAACAAGACGCTTATCAATTTTTAGGAACTAATCAACTATTACATAAGAAAGGACATCTAATAGGGAGTTTATATAGCAACTTTGAAGAAAGTCGTTAGAGCCGTTTTGGAGATAAGGACTTTGAGATAAAGACTTCCAATTTCATATATCACATTTCCGGTTTTCCAGTTTATACCAAAAGTTTAAAAAACCATCTATGCACCACATCTAACTCAATTCTGACGTTTCGTTGTTCTACCTTTATTAGTTTCGGAGATATGATATTCAAACGATTCCACATACAGTCGGTAACAAAAGTGTCCGAACACTAGCAAAAATTCCTGCATAAAAAAAATGGAGTTAATAAAGTTTTGTTAAATAAATCTTTGTTGAATCATGTTCTTAAACTGACTAAGAACATGAATCGACAAGGATTTATTTAACAAAGCAGTATTAACTCCACTTTTTTTACATGGGAATTTTAGCTAGTGTTCGGACACTTCTGTTACCGACTGTACACACACTGACCAATTGGCAAAAACTATACCTTCTTGGACTAAGGAGACCTCAATAAATGGAAATCAAATTAAAATTCGACATCAAATTTTTAGACTGAATATAATACTTCCATTACCTATGGTAGTCGGTTAATGGAAGCAAAAAAGAAAAGAAAAAAAAAAGCTAATAATATGATCACCCACTGTAGTTTTTTTGTGTTCACAGTCTAAAAATCGTTAAATTTTGTTGAAAATTAGATATTTTAGAGAATATATATATATATATATATATATATATATACACATATATATGTAATATAATTAAAAGTCTCTCTTAAAATTAAAGCGCCATTTCTCAAGCGGTGGATGTAAGCTGTTGGATTAATTAAAGAACTACGAAGCCAACGACTATGTTAAATTAAATGAGTCATTCTGATGTATACCCTAACAGCACAAAATGTTCCAGAAACGTAACAATCATATAACATTGAAACATTATAAACATTTCAGAAACGTTTAAAATCTTTCAGATTACTTACTGATCAGTTTCAAAAACGTAGAAATGTCCGCGAACGTAACAAAAAATCAGATACGTAACAGAAAAGTTACAATCACTTAACAGATAGAAAATGAAAAAGGGTGAATGTTTCAGAAAGGTATCGGAGAGCATATTTAAATGTGTTAAGTTTATGAAAGGTTGTAAGCTTTTTGCAACATAACTGAAACATTCTGTGCTGTAAGGGTATTATCTGTTTAATACAACTACATTTATGCATATATATATAAAGCTAGCTTTACACTTGTTAATGAATTTTCTTTTTCTACATTACAGATAATTCATGAATCAACGAAAAAATTTATGAAATATTTAGGACAAGTCTCCATGTATGTACTATTTCCATGGTTGAGAAAGTTCATAGAAGTTTTTCGCTTAGGTGGATATGACGAGTTTTTGAAATTTTTAAGGAAATTTGAAAATATCTTTAAGTAAGATACTTTTACTATTTCTTATTGTCACAGACATGTCAGTAATTGTTAATTCATTACCTCATTTCCTTTTTCATTCAAAATTCCATTAATCTGAAGAATTCAACTTCATTATCGTGCTATGTCGTGATATCTCGATATTTAACTAACGATTGCAATGTTGGCGATTGTAAAATGGGCGATTATAACAATGTATCGAAACTGCAATAATAATCAAGAATTTCAGCTGCCCAAATATTTTTCTAAAATTTCCATTTAAAAGTGAAATTATCAGTAACGAAATAAAGTATGTATAATCTAGTACGTGAATAAATAATCGAGCTTATATTTTTGCAGTATGTAGCCTTATGAAGCAAATAATCACTTAAATCGACCTGACACACTATTTAAATAATTGTTATTCATTTATTTATTACTTTCCTCTATATTCAATAGAAGGAAGTATTGAATTCGTAAAAATTTTCAACTTCTGTTTTTCGGTGGATTTGCATGTTTTGAGAGGTCCAGAATATGATTTTACCATTTTTAGAAAATGTCTGTCAGTGTGTGACAAAAATTTTGTGGAGACTGTATCTCAGGAACTATTGCACATAATTTCATATGATTTGATATGTAGATGCACCTCAACCTAAACTAGTGCCTATTAACTTTTGGTGTCAACCACTTATCAGGTGACCTTGCTATGCAGCGATTTCCTCAATTTAAGGGAAGGCTATATCTCAGGAACTACTGCATAAAAATACATATAAATTTATATATACATTCAACTTGATATACGTTATTGCCTATCAACTTTTGGTGTCAACCACTCAACAGGTGGCGCTGCTATACAGTGATTTTCACAGTTTAAGAAAAGGCTATAGCTCATGAACTACTGCATAAAAATGCATATAAATTTATATGTAGATGCATCTTGATACATGTAAGTGTTTATCAATTTTTGGTGTCAACTACTCAACAGGTGATACTGCTGTGAAGCGATTTTCACAACTGAAGATAGGGTTATATCTCAGAAGCCACTACGCAAAATTGCATAAAAATTTATATGTGAATGCACCTTGATATAAGTTAACGCGAATCAACTTTTGATACTAATTGCTCAAGAAGTGACGCTGCTATAAAGCGATTTCCTCAGTTTAAGAGAAGATAATATGCAGATGGAATATGCAGACGTCGGTAGCATTGAGCGTATCGTCATCAGTGCATCGGTTGATGCACTAATCTGTCTTTATGAATATTCCTATGTTTATGAAATAACACAATTTCATGCTTTTTACATTTTTTTTTTCTTTTCTCTTTTTGTGATTTTGTTAGGTATTTTAAATGATTAAGATTTTTATTTTTTTTAAATCAAGTTTTTTTTTTTTCTTCTTCTTCTTCTTCTTTGGAATAGAAATGAGATGGAAGAACGAATGAAATCACCAGAATCTTTAGAAAAAGATGATTTCATCAGTTGTTTCTTTAAAGAGATGAAGAAAAGAGAAACAGCAATTGATAAACGCACATTTACAAGTAAACAATTTTTTAAATGTTTCTTAGCTAACATTTGTTGAGAAGTATAAATATCAATTTATAATATTCTAATAATGCAAGACTTTATTTTCATAACAAATTATTTATAAAAATTTTTATGAATATATATATATATATATATATATATATATTATTTTTTTTTCTGTTAATAATTAACTAAAAGCCAGGTATTCCAATTATAAAAAGCTCGCGTGAAAATGACATTTCTACTCTGAGAAATCTAGTATATACTGATAGTTTTGTAGTCGTAAATCAATGATATTGAAGAATAGAGCATAAAATTCTAAAAATGTTCTCTTTTTTATTAATTAATACTAATTTTGACTACTGGAGAAAATTTTTTATTAACCAGAATAGATATACACATAAATACAAATTTGTTGTAATAAAAGTTTCTAATATACATTTAGAAATTTCCAGATAATAATTCGAAGGTCAAATACACCCGTTTTATACTAGAAATTCTATTTAATGAAATTTAGTATTTAGTATTTGAGACAAATATAGTTATTTCTGAAATACTTTCAAAAAAGTATTTTATCTATCGTGTACCATTCTTCGAGTGTTTTATCCTTAATCTTTCTCAATCTTAGTAAATTGTGTTTCATTTCTAGAAAAAAAAATTAAGACCAAAATACGGCCCTGCACAAAATCTACGAAATATGAAAGCGATTTTGTACATGATTTTATGCATGGGCTATAATCATAAAAAACAAAAGTACCTTACACAAAATATCAACGAACTTAAAATTACCCTTTCACAAAATTGGCCAGAGTGGAAACGTGCTTTTCTTGTACATTGGACAATTTTGACAATTTTAAGAAAGTTTTTTTAAACGAATATATTGTTTATTTTGTTAATAAGCCGAAATATTTACAAAAAAAAAAAAGTAGCCAGTAAGCAAAAACATTTTTCCAGCGGCAGTGAAGCAGCTGAAAATTTTAATTTTTTTCAAAACTAACCAAAAGCGACGAATGTTGACTGAATGGTGAAAAATGTCGACAAAACAGAAATCTACTAATATTCTTTACACAAACTAGTTAACTTTACATTAATTACTGTAATGTGGGAGACTTTACAATGGTTAGTTCATTTATTTATTTATTTATTTTTAAGAAATATCCGGAAATAGAATTTGTATTTTCTTTCTAATATTTCAGTGGAAAACCTATTGGGAAATCTGATCGTCCTCTTTATTTCATCTCATGACACAACAATGGCGACTATATCATGGCTACTTCTTTATATGGCTGCGTATCCGGACATTCAAAAAAAAGTTCATGACGAGATTGATTCAGTCGCAGGCAGAGATGGTGTTATCTTCTTCGATGACAAAAACAAGTTTCCCTACACCATTGCAACTATTTTTGAGATGCTACGACTTGTTTCAATAGCTCCTCTATGTCCCCCAAGAATGTAAGCTCTCATGTTTTTTAATATTTTTCGATTTCTTGAAAATATTATTCATCTGCAAAATGACTACACATGTAAATTAATAAGAATTTTATTTCAAAGCTAAACAATTTCAGTTTTTTTTTTCTCTCTCTTTTCAATAAATTATTTTCATAAATAAATCGGAAAAATTTTATATTCACAAAAGATGAGATTGATTCAGTCGTAGGCTAAGATGGTGTTTTCTTCGTTGATTAAAGCAAGTTTCCCTACACTATAGCAACTATTAGTTCCCCACCATACTATAGGTATGGGGAACTTAGGTAATTGTCAAAATTTTCGACCTCCGTTTTTTGACTTTTTTACACGTTTTCAGGTGTGAGGAGTCCGAAAATGACAAAATTTATATGGTGTCCGTCTGTAGGGTGTCTGTTAGTGTGTTAGTCCGTTAGTTTGTTAGTCTGTTTACACGATATCTCACGAACAAATGATCGCAGAGAGGTAAGACCAGTTTTAAAATATTACTTTCGATACTGGCAAGAATCCTATTCATTTACAACATTCGGATTAAAAAACTTCGTAAGTTATTAGAAATTTACGATTTTCTTAACATGTGAGAATAGGACAAAATTTCACTTAAACGTGTATTAAATGGAAACTTTTTACTGTAAAAATGTCACACCAGTTTTAAAATATCAGTTTTGATGCCGGAATGAACATCAGTACCTATAAACATGCTACTTTGAAAATTTCGCAAGTTATTGGAAATTTACGAATTTCTTAACATGGCAGTATAGGGCAAAATTTCACATAAACGTCAATTTTGAGAGATATTTTCATCGTAAAGATGTCAGACTACTTTTGAAATATTATTTAGGATACTGGCATAAATATCACTGACTATGAATTTTCCAATATAAAAATTTCGTAAGTTATTTGGAATTTACGATCCTCTTAAAATGGCAGAAGAATACAAAATTCAGCGTAAACGGCCATTTTCAGGATCATAAATATATCAGACAACTTCAAAATAACATTTATGATACTTGTATGAACATGACTGATTACAAATATTCTAATAGGAAAATTTCGTGAGCTATTCGTTATTTAAGATTTTATCAACATAACAAAATTGAAAATTTTCCGTATAAATATGCATTTTGAGGATTGTTGCATTGGAAATAGTAGCATGAAAACTAAACTACGAAATTGACCCTAATAAAATAAATTAATAGATTAGAATAAGATAAATAAATCGAAGTGAACGGTGGATAGCCTATTAGGCGGGGATTTCATTCTGTCACGTGTCAAGCGTTTTTTCAAATTCATTTCTCTTAACATGATAACTATGTTAAGAGAATGTCCTGTTCTAGAAATTTACGAATATATATATATATGATGGGGAACTGAGCAGACTCCACCTATATGCCAACTAGTTTTTAAATATTTTTCTTCTTGTTGAAAACATTTTTCATCTGCAAAATTACTACACATGTAAATTGATAAGAAATTTATTTCAAAGTTAGACCATTTCAGTTTTTTTTTTTTTTTTCAATAAATTGTTTTCATAAATGAGTTGGAAAAATTTTATATTCACAAAAGAGAGATTGATTCAGTCGTAAGGAAAGATGGTGTTATCTTTTTCGAGGATAAAAGCAAGTTTCCCTACACCATGGAAACTGTTTTTTAGATGCTACAACTTGTTTCAATCGGATCCTGTATGCACTCCCAGAGTGTAGGTTCTCATGTTTTTAATATTTTTCTTCTTGTTCAAAATACTATTCATTTGCAAAATGACTACACATGTAAATTAATAAGAATTTTATTTCAAAGTTTAACATTTTCAGTTTTTTTTTTTTTTTTTTCTCTTTTCAATAAATTATTTTCATAAACGAATTGGAAAAATTTTATATTCTCAAAAGATGAGATTGATTCAGTCGTAGGCAAAGATGGTGTTATCTTCTTCGTTGATAAAAGCAAGTTTCCCTACACCATAGCAACTATTAGTTCCCATCATACTATAGGTATGGGGAACTTAGGTAATCGTGAAAATTTTCGACCTCGGTGTTTTGACTTTTTTACACGTTTTCAGGTGTGAGGAATCCGAAAATGACAAAATTTGTATGGTGTCCGTCTGTAGGGTGCCTGTCAGTTTGTTAGTGTGTTAGTCCGTTAGTTTGTTAGTCTGTTTACACGATATCTCACGAACAAATGATCGCAGAGAGGTCACACCAGCTTTAAAATATTACTTTCGATACTGGCAAGAACCCTATTCGTTTACAACATTCGAATTAAAAAACTTCGTAAGTTATTAGAAATTTTAGATTTTCTTAACTTGGGAGAATAGGACAAAATTTCACTTAAACGTGCTTTAAATGGAAACTTTTTACTGTAAAAATGTCAGATCAGTTTTAAAATATCAGTTTTGATGCCGGAATGAACATCAGTAACTATAAATAGGCTACTTTGAAAATTTCGCAAGTTATTGGAAATTTACGAATTTCTTAACATGGCAGTATAGAGCAAAATTTCACATAAACGTCTATTTTGAGAGATATTTTCATCGTAAAGATGACAGACTGCTTTTGAAATATTATTTAGGATTTGATTATCACTGACTATGAATTTTCCAATATAAAAATTTCGTAAGTTATTTGGAATTCACGACAGAAGAATACAAAATTGAGCATGAACGGCCATTTTCAGGATCATAAATATATCAGACAACTTCCAAATAACATTTATGATATTTGTATGAACATGACTGATTACAAATATTCTAATAGGCTAATATTCTAATAGGCAAATATTCTAACTGAGCAGAGTCCACCTGTGCCAACTAGTTATTAAATTTTTTTCCTTCTTGTTGAAAATACTATTCATCTGCAAAATTACTACACATGTAAATTAATAAGAATTTTATTTCAAATTTAAACAATTTCAGTTTTTTTTCCCTGTTCAATAAATTCTTTTCATAAATGAATCGGAAAATTTTTGTATTCACAAAAAACGAGACTGGATTCAGTTGTAGGCAAAGATGGTGTTATCTTCTTCGATGATAAAAGCAAGTTTCCCTACACCATGGAAACTATTTTTTAGATGCTACAACTTTTTTCTATCAGATCCTGTATGCCCTCCCAGAGTGTAGGTTCTCATGTTTTTAATATTTTTCTTCTTGTTGAAATACAAAACATCTGAAAAATTACTATACATGTAAATTAATAAGAATTTCATTTCAAAATTAAGCAGTTTCAAGATACAAGAATAATGAAGCTATATTCTAGAAGGTCGTGTATTCGATCGTGTTAAGAAGATCCTCAGAAGAAAAAAAAAAAAAAAATGTAACAATGAATAACATCAAAAGAACAAAGAAACAGTAACATCAAAGAAAAAAGTAACGATTCTATGAATTTACAAAAAAGTTGATGTAAATTTGTTTGCGACTGACTGGAAACTTTTTAATACTAAATTACTTAAAATTTATTTCAAAATGTTATCATTTATATCAGAATAGAAAAGGATAATACGGAAAATATCAAGGCCAGATAAAAATATGGAAAATACCAAGGTCAAAGTCTTCAAAAAATTTTAATTTAAAGATCGAGGTAAACAGTCTGCTGAAAAACTTTTAAAAAGGGGATTAACGTTGCTATTGTAAAAAGCGTTGCATTACAATCTTTCCTCTTAGTCGTGGACTGTCACTTTGACAGACGTCATACACTGTTAAAATTTTCAATTCAAACTTGAACTTCTATATGGAGTAAATTTATAAGCAATACCATAATATGGTTCAACCTTACTTTTTCTACTTCTTGCGATTGAATTTCAATTGCACCAAAACTTGGAGCTGCCATAAATCCACTCACAAGGTAAGTATTTCAGATACATGCAGTTGTAATTCCCTTTGTATTCAAGAGATGGCGCCACTTGTGCGCTGAAAAGAGAGTATGTTTTCACTAGCTGTAAGTCGAAGAATGAAAATGAAATCTGTGAAGTGACATGGCGTGTGATTATGTATGTCGTTCAAAACCAACATTCATTACCAAAATAAAAAGAGTTTTTTTTTTTTTTTTTTTTTTTTTTTTCAATTTATCACTAACCAGATGTTACTATAAGAAAGCGTTTATTGAAGTATATCCTTTTTCGAAGAGAGAAAAATCTATTATATACTGTCCAGGAAATATAACCCAGTGAAATTCTTTTTGGAACCAAACCGAGTTTACATTAAAGAGTGTGCAGTGTTAAAAAAAAAATGAAACTTTGCTGCCAGGAATTCTCTGTAATTTGAGGGAAAATGTCGTAAATTACGGAAAAATTACGTTGACAAAACTTATTTTTCTGTAATTACAGAGAATTTCTGGCAGCAAAGTTGCATTTTTTTAACAGTGTTGTTGAAAACATAGGTAAAAGTGCAAATTTTGAGTAACAATTCACCCATGGGTCAAGATAAGACCCTAGGAAATTTAGCTCCTTTTATCGAAATCAACGAAACAGAATTAGCAGGCAAGAAAGCGTGGCAAAGTGCGATAGTGTTAGACTTAAGACAAGAAAGTCTTCAGTTCGATCCCTGCTTAGGTCGAATGTTTCTTTTTTTATTTAAAACCTAATACCACTATTTGGTTCAACATAAAATTAACAAATAATAATAAAAGGTAAAACATCGGGTGTTTGCAGCTACTTCAGTACCAAGTTTTGGTTCAAACTAATACCAAATTTTTAACAGTGTACCTGGCATTTTCGCGCGTGTTCGGGAATCGTTTATACGTCATTGTAGACTGCAGTGACGTTAGCACGCGCCACTTCCAACGACTCTTGTCATAATTAATCAGACAAATCTTTTTGTACTATCTGTTAGTATCCGCGTTTGTAATGATCGATAGGTGGTGCTTTTCCAACTTTTGTTGTTAGTAAATATAATAGCCAGGTGTATTTATTATTGTTCTATTTGTGTTACTACTTAATATTCGAGCTATAATTTCTCCGCCATTACATCATGGAAAATCG
Organism: Salticus scenicus; assembly: GCA_963930645.1. Taxonomy (NCBI): domain Eukaryota; kingdom Metazoa; phylum Arthropoda; class Arachnida; order Araneae; family Salticidae; genus Salticus; species Salticus scenicus. The sequence continues at coordinate 165,008,051 of OZ005662.1, forward strand.
ATTGCTTTTGGAAAAAATATTTCAGTTTATTCAAAGTTCGATCGGAAGTAGATGTTTAACTGAAGCTGAACAAATATTAGTTTCAAATCATCTGATTAATTCTTTACTTCCATTAGCCGAAGCAACTGAAATTTTAAATTTGTCATTTGGAAATAAATGGAAGCTTAATTCTGGATTTCTTGATCCTTTGGAGTTACACTGTGGCACACAACAGTATGTGTTATCTTTTTTACCGAATTTATTCATTTTTATTCAATAAATATATGTGAAACTAAACATCGAATATACAGCAAGCAATGGCGTCTCGACGAAAGCCGAAAGCTGTTCCTGTTAATTATAATTTCATTTTAGCCCACCAGAGGGCAAGCATTTCATTACAATCGCGGATTGTACATTTATCGTTCTAGCATTATGTCGAAACCTGCATGCGTTTTTCAGGATTTTCACCCTCTTAACGTGGTTTGTGACCCCGTGTTCCATGGTAAGTTTCCCTCCACTTGATGCTTTTTATCCCCCCTCTCAATTTGTCGATCGAATTTGAAAACACCCTGTATATATTTATTAAAATATGTCAAGTAGGTGATTCTTTGCATGGAAAATAGAAAATATTATAAATAAATTGACTCAAACAAAAGGGATAAGCATTTTGATTAATTGAACATTTATTGTTAAGTTTTGATCGCTTGAGAAAAATTCCATTTGTTAAATTTGTTATGTACAGAGCTGCCAACCTAATCCGGCAAATTGTTAACGCCTATTGAAAAGCGCCCCTTTTTCTACACCACTTAATTTTTAGAGTATTTGTTTTCTTCATTCATCGTAAATATATTTGAAGAGAATTACTCTAAAAAATTAAGTGGTGTAGAAAAGGGGCGGTACTAACAATTTGCCGGATTTGGTTGGCAGCTCTGTATGTAGTATTCGAAACTCAATCTAGTGGACATTATTTGAGTTAATTTTTAAATACTTTTACCGCATTTTATAAATCGTCTAATTACCAAATTTGGCAGTGATCCGCTGACCCATTTTTAGCAGAAGAATGTTGTTTGTAGCAGTCTAATTATGACTAGCCTATATTTTACTTAATTTTAATTAATATCAATGCTTTATTTTATATTTTGTAGTGTTCCGGAAGATATGACAATTAATAACTACCACGTTCCTAAAGGGTCTTATATTTTAGTAAACCTGTGGTCCATAATGCACGATTCAAAATACGTGGAGGAACCTATGGAATTCAAACCAGAACGATTCCTTGCCGAAAATGATAAAGTTGTGAAAAATTTAGATGGATTTTTGCCATTTTCTGTTGGTAAGATATATTGTTAATTTATTTTTGCTTGTGATATTTTAATTTTAATGCTAGTGTTCTGTGGTATTGAGATACTAATGAAATCTTGCACCAAATATATAGGCTGTAGTTTATACATTAAAAAAATTTTTGTATTCTTCAAATTTTTAGTATATTATATCAACACAGTTGAGTTATTTTCAAAATTCTAACGGCCGTATTCACCATTAACTTTTACTCTCGGTTCAACGAAAAAACTTGAAAAGCGTTTACCGCCTCCTTCTGTCATCTAGCGACGAAGATTTCATATAAACTTTGATTGGTTATTTTCTGCTCAAAAATTTGAAAGTAACAATGTCGCTAGATGGCATAAGCAACGCATCAAATTTTGTTGAAAAGTTGTACCCAGACTTTATACGCTTTTCCCGTTTTCGTGTTCAACCGGAAGTTGAAGTTATTGGTGAATATAGCCGTTAGTGTTCGATATAAGATTGAAAAATTTGCTTCCAACATAATCAAAGAAATAGATCTAATGCTTCTCTCGAAAAAGCACTGCATACCAGTGAATGCCCTGTAGTTGAAGAACCCTCCTGAACTAATTCAGCCTAATATTACAAAATAACGAATCTTACACATATGTATAGTGCTATTGCACTAATAGATACCAGATGCTTATTACTATGTGTACTAGTTAGTAATGCGGATTTTATAAGCAAAGAAAACGTGACATTTTTAACAGAAATAGCACACGTGCTTCATTCAAAGTCATAATAGCCGTCACTAGATACACATTTCTTCCTTTTTCTCAGATAATTTATGGATACTGTCCCAATAGAAATATGCTTCCTGGGAGGCAAATCATTTAAAGACCCTCTTTTCCATTTCTTCATACGTTGCGAAATGCTGCTTAGAAAGTGCGTGTGCCATCTATCACACTAAGTAATAATCTAAAGAGCAAAATCTGGTGAATACTGCGGGTGAGCAAATATTTTCCAAGCAAAGTCCTTCAACGTGTCTTTAACAAGTTTTAAATTGTTACGTGATGGTGCGTTATCATGAAGCAAAATTACCTTACCGTATTTTGTTGACCATCGTGGTCGTTTCACGTTTGATAATCAAAGCATGGTTGAAATTGACTATTTATTGTTGGTAGAGATCACTGTTAATAGTTTCACACGCATCTTTATCTAATGATGCTTTCAGGGGTTCGTTTTCAAATTTTCTCGGTTGACTTGGGTGTTCGTTGCGGTTCACATAAAAATCACTTCACCTCTTTTGAAGCATTTAAACTATCGTTCATACATATCTTGAGATGGAGCACGTTCACCATAAGTTTTTCGGAATATACGATAGCTTTCAGCAGCACTTTTCTTTAAGGAAAAAAAAAAGTAATGAATCAACACCCCCGGATAAGCTCGTGTTTTGGCACGAACTTTGCTATGCTTCAGCGTAAATATATATATATATATATATATATATGAAGTTAACACCTTTGCCCCATTTGATTCCTGACAATTTGGCACCTCTTGTCACTGGAAAGAAATAGCTCACATATCACCTCGCATCTAAACATCTAAAGCCTTCTCCTGCAACTCTAACTTTTAAAAAAGATTCGTATTATTAATTGGTACACCTATAGTATATAAAACATGGCGTAATAACTGAATGACATAAACGGTGCTCGCCAAATAAATTAACATAGTTCAGAGAGTTAAACGCTAGAAATAAATGTATGAGAATAGGCAAAGATTAAAATTTGCATTCAAGAAAACAGTTAAGTCTTGTTGAACAACGACTCAAAATTATTAAAATGTTAAAAATAGAATAAGGACATTACGTATGATTTTTTGTAGCACAGTCTTTTCTTTTCTTTGTGAAAAAAAATAACAGCATATATCCTGGACACGGAAACTTCTACAAATATGATTAGATTAAAGCAATCTTTTATTAAATGGCAATAAAAATTACTCAAGAGTGTAATGGCAAAATTAGATGTATTGCTACAAATCATGAATAAGTTGTCCATTTCGTGTTTATAATCGATGCAAAATTAAGTATCATAACATAATATACCTTGACATCGACACGTATTAATAGATATTTGCTTACAAACATATATTGTAAATGCGTTTGTTAAAAATTATGCTGAACATCCTGAAAGTCAAAATATGTGCATATATCTGAAAATGACAAACTTGTTAAAAAAAATATCCCCCATTAAAAGAAAAGAAAAACTAGTATGCTGTGGCCACCACAAGACTTTCTTCTATATTTTCCTATACAAATTCACGCAGTAACAATATATTAAAAAAAAAAAAAAAAAAAAAAAAAAATACGATTTTTTTTCAAAGTTTTCTTTCGTTAAAAAAAAAAAAATCGATAACTTTGTTTTAAATTATCACATATTTATAGTTCAACCATTCGTTTTAAAGATATTGACGAGACCTTTCGAAAGATACCCATCTTGAAAATTTACCCCCCCCGGGGGGTACTTTCCCCTGGGGGGGGGAAGCGATGACCGAGATTTTTTTTCCTAATTAACTACTACTATTATTAATAATTCATATTAATTTCACAATCACAGGTTAAGAATAACTCCCATTATGTACATTTATACGAAATTTTGTCCCATACTGCCATGTTAAAAATTTAGAAAAAATACGATAACAGCACCACCTGTTGAGTGATTGATCCCCAAATCTAATCAGCCCCAGTTTATGTCAGGGGCCAACTAAATATCAAGTCTGGTTAAATTTCGTTAAAAAAAAAAAAAAAAAAAAAAAAAGGATTTTTTTTCTAAGTTACTTTTTGTTAAAAGTAAAAAAAAATCGATAATTTTGTTTTAAATTATCACAGATTTATAGTTCAACCATTCGTTTTAAAGGTATTGACGAGACCTTTCGAAAGATACCCATCTTGAAAATTTACTCCCCTCGAGGGGGAACTTCCCCCCCAGGGGGGTTCACGAGGCTCCTACGCATACAAATTTTTTTCCCCAGTTGACTACCTCTATTATAAATAATTCTTGTAAATTTCATAATGATTACTAAAAAATAATTCTCTTTATGCACATTTATACAAAATTTTGTCCTATATCACCATGTTAAAAATTTAGAAAAAGCGGGATGGCAACGCAACCTGTAATACAATTTTTACCAAAAGTTGATAGGCACTAATTTATGTCAAGGTGCAACTACATGCTAATTTGTATGAAATTTTGTGCAGTAGTTCCTGAGATACAGTTGCCACAAAATTTTGTCACACACACACACACACAGACAGACTGACAGACAGACAGACAGACAGACAGACATTTTGTAAAAAGAGTCAAATCGTGTTCTACAGCTCTCAAAACGTGTAAATCCATCAAAAACCCGAGGTCGAAAATTTTTACGAATCCAATACTTTCTCTATATTACATATAGAAGAAAGTAAAAAAAAATCTGAACTAGCATCATAATATTATGAACCTTTATGCTAAATCTAGGTTGCGATTAATGAGATAAAATAGTTTATTTTAAAGCACACCATGTACTCAGAGTAACTCTGAATCAAAAGGATTTAATTGGAAAAGCTGACGTTCTTATTTTTGAAATACACTCTTCTGTAAAATGACACTACATGTGTTTATTTTTCAGTTATAACACGACCACGATTTTGCAAAACCTCGAGTCATCTGCGCATGAGTGTGAAAAGGCTAGTCTATTTGCAAAATAGTAAAGTATGAAGTCCCGCGATGTTTTTATTTACAAAATACAATTTTTTTTTCTTATTTGTTACAGTACTTTTAATTATATTTAAACTAATTTCAAATTAAAAATATTAATTTAGTTATGCAACAAAGATCGAGAAATAAACAGAAAACTAGAGAATTTAATCAGTGATGCCAGATGGTCGGAAATTATTTCCCCAAACATGTCTTTAAATTTCCCCAAATCAGGGTTTTTTTTTTTTTTTTTTTTTTTTTCGAAAAAATCCCCAACTTGATTTCTACTAAAAAGGGAAAATAAAAATTTTTTCAATAAAAAAAAAAAAAAAAGAAGAAAATATCAAGCAGATTTTTCTATGATTTAAGCTCAGATTTTTCCCCAAATGAAGACAACTTTTTGAAAAAATCCCCAAATAACAATAAAGCTATTGAAAGTCTCTAGTCGTAGGGATAAATCATTACGTTGCCAACATTGACAGAAAGTTGAAGAACTCCCCAGATTTGTCCCCAAAAATTTTAGAATTCCCCAAAAAAGTCCCCACAAACATTTGGTCCCCAGAAGCCTCAAAAATCCTCAAAATGGGGACAAAATCCCCAATCTGGCATCACTGAATTTAATTACCTTCTTTCTCTGTTGCTACGTTCCCTAAAAAGTAAATGGAAACATCCTGGCACTCTGTCAGCCGGGCTTCTCTTAATTCTGGGCAGTCTTTAGCACAAATTATAATACAGATGGGACAGTGAAGCTAAAACGCGAACCTAAGCGATAGTAGCCCCACTAGTGTCAACAGAGGGTTACTAAGAATTTCCACATGTGTTAGGTCTACATTAATAGCATATTTGATCGAAACTTGTTTTTCTATTTCGCGAGTAGTTAGTAGCAGGTTAGTATGTGAAGTTTTCCTTTTATTCACTATTATTTATGAATTCACAAAATGCTACTCAAAACATTCACAGTTATTCTTCTAAGAAATAAAATTAATTTTTATAATGTTAAAAAATATACTTTGCCAAACACATTCATATACAAGTACAAATTAAAATTATAAACTATACTTCTGAAACAGTTGTATCAAATCGTTAAATATTTAGCATTGCTTGATTTAAATAACACAAAATGCTTTAAAATGAAAAAAATATTTTTGGTTCATGTATATTTTCAGAATTTATTTGCTTAATATTTAGTACTTGCTTCTTAAAATAAATTCCTTTGACAATCAAGTTTGTAAACAATAACAAAATTGCCAAACAAAACATAGATGCAATAAAAATAAGACGAACGATTACGTAAGCTGGAGAGCTCGAGAAACTTACAGCCGTTATCAACAGGGTCACTGTAGTCGCATTTTTGGTTACCACTGAGTATACAGGAGTGTCTTATCTATATAATAATCTATAGTCTATAGTCACCCGCTCTTCTCAAAAGTGATTCGACACGTTCTACTTTTTGAGACACTACACTACTCAAAAATGACGAAAATTCTAGATACTGTGTGCATATTCTCTCATACGTTGTTTTTTAATAGTAATGATGTTGTTTAATGCTCATATTTACGTCCGCAGAATGACTTGGAAGTAGTTAAACTCGAACTCTGGAAATACCGAAGCAGAAGCAAACGATTTAACACTAAGCAAAACTGCATTATAGTTACTCATTGCTAAATTCTCATCGTATACTGCCTCTGAGCAGTGATTTACGAAGGAGTGGTCTGGGGCCGACTTAGAACTCCTACATTAGGCTGACGCATCTGCCATTTTCTAGACCACAAGACCGCCTGATGATTTATTATTGGTGGTTTTTCGGCAATAAATTGCACGAATAACACTAGAAAAGGGCATCGCCTGTTTATATTTTCTTCTAATCCAGAAAGAAGCTAAAAGTGGATTATAAATTGCAGATATAACTCGTAGAAACCCGGAGCAGGAGCATAACTTTATAGCGTAAGATGTCCCTTATTTTCAACTTATTTCTTTTTATTTTCAAAGTTGTTTGACAAATTTGATATGGATGTACTGTTTTTTTTATGTTAGTGTTTTTAAATTCTTTTAAAATTAACTTTGAAATTACATTTCTTTTAACGTGAAGGGTTGCGGTTTTGAGAATGATGGCGATGTTCTTAAAATTGCCAACTTGTTTGTTTCGTGATACGAAGTTCTAGCTCTGTATAGAAGTTTAAAGGCGATAACAACGCTAATCAGGTAACTTAGCTTTTTCTACCGTTAACCCTTTCCCAGACGGGCTAGAAAATGGCGGACACTGCGCCAGCTCTTATCATATAGGAGTCTTAGGCCGACTCCCTGTATGAGGGACCCTCCGAAAAAATTAAGTTTTAAGAATATGAATCTGGTAAGGAGGTGCCCCAGTGAGACTTTCTTCCCCGGACTCGAGAGTTGTAGGCCCGCAACTGACTGCGATATGACACCGCTACAGACTAATCAAGTTCTTGAGTCCTTCTAACATCACGCAAGAATTAGTTCCTTAATTTTGATGGAAGTACCATTAGTCTAAAAATATCATAAAACACTCCTACATTAATAATGAACGTAACCTTGATCTATAAAGCCTGTGCTTTCAAAATAAAATATTTGTCATTTCTATAACTATGTAATTTTTCTTAATGTATTAGTACTTAAAACTGTGAAAACACCCCATATTTATTTTCAAATCAGAATTATTGGAAATCATAAACATACACTTGGTCTTATTTTCAAATACATATATTTTAATAGTGTTTTTCTTTTCTTTTTTCTCCCTTTTAAAGGAGAAAGGAGTACGTTGAACCGTAGCTTCCTGAAAAATGAAATCAATCGAAATATTATCGTAATAAACTCATGTTTTTTTTAGCATTTTGCATGTTAAAAGAAACTTTTTAACTTTGTATTGCTGATATTTACATAAATTGTTGAAGGAGTGGTGAAAGAACTCATGTCTAAAACTTCCAATTTTCGTAAAATTTTCCATGTAAAATAATTTGAGATAAACAAAGTCGGATAAGACAAATTAATTTTTCGATTTGGAAGATCTTCAAATGAAATTATTTAAGTCCTTTTTTTAGACAAGAGAAGGCGCCATTTATCTGTACATTTATAAAAAGCAATTTAGCATAGAAAGTCCGCTAATGTACTGCTCACAATTCTTAACTAGAAAACAAATATGGTTATCACCTTAAACGTGGTGTCTAGTAATAATAATGTAGCTGTGCCCGACAAGTAAAGATCGGTTAAAAGGCCACCTGGTGATAAACAATAGATTTAGCGCTTCTAAATCAGAAACTCTGAAACGTGCGGGAAAATGTCAAAGTTGTAGAGTGTCTTCGATTTACTTCGATATACTGAGAGTAATAATGCTGAGAACAAGCAGTATGTGCAAAATGAGCGTTTGTTTAGTCAAAATTCTCTAATATGTGACATTAGACCTGTTCGAGAGAAAAAAATAAAAATAAATAAAAATATTTAAACCAGCCCCTTTTTTCGACCATACACTGAATAACCACGCCAGCTAGCTTTTAATTCTCTATAATTTTGTAATTACATCTTTCCTGTATACCTAACCATTCCTGATTTAAGAATGTTCATTCCGTTATTTTTTACCAGGAATTTGCGCTGTAACTGATCTTAATTTGTAACTCATAGCCACTTTACTACACTTAGATACTGCGTTTAGGACAATACCTAGATTTGTTCTCAAATTACTAATTAGTTATAGTAATATAATAAACTAGTAATAGGCCAATTAATAAGCAGCTAATAATAGGTTGTATTTAACAGTAACCCTGTATATTGAATAACAGGGGGAATTTAAATTTACCTACAAATCTGAATTGAAATAATTCTTGAGTCATTGCACATAGCGATATATTTTTACTTTCTTCTATATGTAATATAGAGAATGTATTGGATTCGCTAAAATTTTCGACCTCCGTTTTTTGATGGATTTACACGTTTTGGGATGTCCTGAACACGAATTGATAGTTTTTAGAAAAAGTCTGTCTGTCTGTGTGTATCACGATTTTTGTGGACACTGTAGCTCACGAACCAATGAATGGAATTTAACCAAACTTGGTATTTAGTTGCACCCTGACGCAAACTGGTGCTGCTTACATTTGGGGATCAATTGCTCAACAGGTGGCGCTTTGATCGCATTTTTTGTAAACTTTTAACATGGCAGTATAGGACAAAATTTCGTATAAATGTACATAATGAGAGTTATTTTAAACTCGTGATTGTAAAATTAATATGAATTATTGATAATAGTAATAGTTAACTAGGAAAAAAATTTTGTGAATGTGGGGGCCTCAGTTCCCCCCCTGGGGGGGGGGGGGGAAGTACCCTCCATAGGGGGGTAAATTTTCAAGATGGGTATCTTTCGAAAGGTCTCGTCAATACCTTTAAAACGAATGGTTGAACTATAAATCTGTGATAATTTAAAACAAAGTTATGGATTTTTTTTTTTTTACTTATAACAACAACAACAACAACAACAAAAAAAAAAAAAAAAAAAAAAAACGTAATTTTTTATTTTTTATTTTTTGATATTGTTACTGAGTGAATTTGGAAAGGAAAATATAGAAGAACGTCTTGTGTTGGCCCCAACATAGCAGTTTTTTTTTTTAAATTGAAAATAACGTAAAGAAGGAATTTCACGTATAAGCCTTCATAGTCAGAAACTTCAGAAGTGATTCATTAACGTAACATAGTTATAAAAGTTTATTTATAAATATCCCCCCCCCCCCTTAATTTCAATGATGATCCCTTACCATTGCTCTAGAAGCCTCAAGTCAATTTTTGAATGTTGCAGATCACTTCCGTAGCAAGAGTGTTGCATACGCATATTCACATGCATTTCATAAATATGAATTTTTCAAAAATGAAATTACGACCTTGGGTTAATAAGACACTCATGGGAGACATTATAAAAACGGTAGTGAACTGACAGGAAACTTATTCCTTTTATGGCCTCTCTCACTGCACGCATTTGTAGCAGCATCTAGTGAGATTTTGTAAGTTTATTTAAGTTCAAAATTGCACATTAATTAAAGTTCATCCTGTATATATTATTTTCGATAATATGTATAGTAATTATAATGAAATGCTAACTACATTTTTCTTTTTAGGGAAACGTAACTGTCCAGGAGAAGGAATAGCCATAATGACAGCCTTCCTTTACTTTGCTTCCTTCATGCAAAAATTCGAAGTAACCGTGCCTGTTGGGAAAAAAGTAGATCTGGAACCTGTAATCGGTGCAGCTAATGTGCCTAGGCCGCAAGATATATGCTTCTTCCAACGTTAAACACATAATCTTTAGCTATCACTAATTTTATTCACTTGTATAATGATAAATAAAAATTCGTTTAATAATTTTCGTTTAATTTTATTCGTTATAAAAAATAATTCGTTTCCTCCTGCAATTTCCTCCTCTACTCCAATGCAAATGAAAAATTCACTAATTAATAAGAACAATTATATTTCTATGCCATATTTCGGTTTTCCTTCAGAATTTATTTCTAAATTACTTTAACCACATAATATTTATACTGCTTTCCGGCCAATTAAACAATTAAAAAACGTATAATAACAGGAGACTTGGCGTTGGAATATTAAAACCCGAATAAACTACTACGTCAGAAACGCCAAAGAAAAATATTGGAAATGCATACAGCTGTTTCGGTAGCCTAAAGCGTACCGTCTTCAGTGCAAAAAGGATATTTCCAATATTTTTCTTTGGCGTTTCTGACGTAGTAGTTTATTCGGGTTTTAATTAAAAAACGTCCTTTTTCAGGGTTCGTACGGGCCTTAATTTTTCTCTGAGTCTCACACCAGTATTCTGAAGCAATAAAATTCACCTTAATCGTATAGACATATTCTATAACGAAAATCGTGCTACAAAATTACTGGTCTAAGACTCAGGGAAAAATAAGGCCCGTACGAACCCTGTTTTTAACTTTAAACCCATAACCCTTTCTCTGGATTTAACTGGTGTAATATATTTAATTCCTTGTAAAAATTGCAAATATGTCTATTTAGGTGAAACTGGCCGTGCAGCAAAAATTAGACTACAAGAGCACAGACGATCTTTTAAAAATTGCAACCGAAATTCTAAAATTGTAATCCATTCAATAGAAACCGATCATATTCCTGACTTCGATAATATAAAAATTCTAAATTCTGGTTTTCATAATTATAAATCGCGTATTTTCCTTGAGAGCTGGCACACTGCCAAGCATCTCCACACTATCAATAAAGCATGCGCACTGGCTCCTCAATATTCGGTACTCCTTTAACACGTTCGCTGCCGATCCCGCGCCAGCGCGGGATGTGACGTATTGCTTTACAGGTGAAAGTTTACTTTAGGCTGCCGCTTGGCGAAATTTCGAAAATCGCCAAGACGGCGCCATTTCGCATCGTGTTCCGAATAGCAACCTTACAGCGGCGGCATGCGAAAGCGAGCTTTTCGGCGATCTAACCTAAAAATAAAACGCGTCTTGAAAAAAAAAAATCCGAATAATAATAATAATACATAGGACAAAAGGAAAATTTTCATAAAATAGAATTAAAAGAAAAAAAAATAATTACGAATTTATAACTAATCACAAATACAAAAATAAAACTTAGATTATACAATCACACCAAATGTCCCTGAAAAGTGTATTGCTTTAGTAATTGATGATAAGTGTTTAGATGATAGTTTTTTTATTTCCAATAATTTAACAGCTATAAGTACAGTCGGTAACAAAAGTGTCCGAAAACTAGCAAAAATTCCTATGTAAAAAAAGTACACTTCATAAGGTTTTGTTAAATAAATCCTTATCGAATCATGTTCTTACACTGACTAAGAACAGGATTCGACAAGGATTTATTTAACAAAAAAGTATGAAGTATACCTTTTTACTTAGGAATTTTAAATTTAAAAGTTTTCAAAAGTTGTATAAAGTAAATTATTTATCATTAATATTTTATTTATAGTCCTCATTCATTAGGAATGAAAAAATAAATCCGCAACTGGATAATTATAGCAAATTTTAACGATTCTCTATTATAATGGTACTCTGATCTGTTCACTATACCCCTATCTCAATATGCATGAAATTAAAAAGTATACAAAATTTTGTACTGTAGCAACCAGTATTGGCATGAAATTCAAAAATATGCCTCTAAAATTCAGGACCGTGGTTGCCCAGTCGGTAGAGCGCCGGGCTCGGAATTGGAAGATTGCGGGTTCGGTACTCGAGCCTGCCAAAAACCATTGTGTATACTAATGGTGGCTGGTGCTCATAAAATCTGTTGTGCCCGCAATGTTTTCCATGTTCCCATATTAATTATACCTCTGGGTGTCTACGAAGCGAGAGAGTCATCCCTTCCGTGGAGGATCAAAATTGTGTGTGCTGCCCTCTGAATCTGTTGGTCCCAGGTTCGAATCCTGGTGCGGGCATGGATGTTTGTGTTGTCCTATGTCTTCAAGATATTGTGCTCTTGTTTCTGTGATTTTCTGTAATATGGATCATTCGAGACGAAAGTCATTGTAACTATAGGTCTCAATAAATGTCAATTAAATTAAATCAAAATTGTGATGACATGTCCCTGGACAACTCTAAGGGTGAGACCCAGACCATCGCCAATTGTCCATTGCGCAGCACTAGTGTGACGTAAAACACAATCAACAAACCAACCTCTTAAATTCAAAAGTACCTCTTAAATTCCAACTCTATTCAACCAGCCAAACAGTACTAACGCAAATATCACAAATATTCATATTTCAAAATAGATGGTTGGTTGGGTTTTACGTCACACTAGTGCTGCGCAATGGGCGATTGGCAACGGTCGGGGACTCAGCCCTAGAAGTGGTCCGGAAACATGCGATCAAAAATTTGATCCTCCATGGAAGGGTATTTCAAAATAGAATACTTTCTCTCTAATAAAACACGTATCATCAATATGCAACCGAAGTGATGGCGTCAGCGAGATATTTTATCTGCTCAGTACAAACGAAACTATTTGCTATGGAAATTTAACTTATTACTCATTAACTCCAGAGTTTGCTTGTAACGAGCAGATGAATTTTTACACGTTTGACGTAATACAGCGTATTGACGTAACACATGACGCAAACAAGCAAAGGTAAACACAAAGCCTATAACATTTGGCGATGTAGCGCTCTTGTGCAACACGTCAAACATATTCGGCGGGTTAAAGGAAAAAAACGTCATTTCAAATTTTAGTCACGTGAAACCGGCAGCGAACGTATTAAATCCCTTGAGTGTTCATGTAATGTTTGCATATTGTGTTGTAATTACTGATAAGGAAACCCGGGCGGGTTTCGAAACGCCTAGATTTTAATTGTTTTTATATGTATTTTTTGTTTTTTAAATGTATTTTAACTTAAATTTTTGTCTCTTAAATAAAACAGTTTTTGCTTTTAATAAATAAAAATGTTTCCCTGATATACTGAACCAAAATTCCGACCTGTAAATTATGCAGTTAGGTCCTGATTACCATATTGAGTTCGAGAAATACCTAATTTATTTTCAAATTTTTGAAAATAGCCTCAAAATTATGTGAACCAACGGTTTCCAAATTGCATAAATTAAATCTCATGGATATCTAATTTGTTTTTCCAATTATTAGTTCCTAATTTATATTTCATTAACTCTAGAGAAATACGATCAATTAATCTTTATGATTGTAATTTCACCTAAGCCCACCAGAGAGCGAGCATTTCATTACAATCGCGGATAGCAATTATAAGCATTTTATAAAAATAATTACTTAATTAAAAAGAACGAAATAATAAAATATTAAAAAGAATCTTATCTGTGAAATAAAATCCTTATTTTAGATAACTTCTATGGTTTTTAACGTACAGTCGGGGGAAAAAAAACGCAGCACTTGATGGTATTTCGTTATTAATTGACGCAGAAAAACTTAATAGACACCATTCAACAGGAAATGAAATACACTTTCTGAAAATGTCGTCGAATTTTGAATTGGGGGTCATCTACATATTAAAATGAGCGCCAACTTTGATTTTTTTTCAATGGTAACACCCAATTTTGACTTCATATTCAAATTTCTGAGAGTCTGGCAGTGCGGAAAAGTATACTGTTTGTATACTTTATCTTTAGTATTCATAGAGTTATGATCAAAAATGTGTTAGGGGGCTATCTATAAATATAGAAAAATAAAATTAAGATCCTGCAAGTACTAGACAAAATTATACTGTTTCACACCGGAAATATTTCAAGAAAAAAAAGAGTTATTAAAAGAAATAAAAATATTAACACCTTTGCAGTATCTTAATTAACATGAATTTAGTTTTTTGGATATGTATATACTTTAGTACTTTTTTAGATAATTTTAGGTATATTTAAATACATTACACTTACGATTGGTCAGAGAATACTTTTTAAAAAAGTGCAATATTTTTCAATTAAAAAGTATCTATCATGGATATACTGATCACCAATAAAGCTTAAATTTTCTTTCGTACGTGTAACATAATATACAAACTGAAATAATATAGCTATATATATATATACACAACAACGCATAAACTAAATCTTTTCGGATAAATTATTGTAAGGTTTCATAAAGTAAATATTAAATAAATTTTAATAGCACTTACCAGTTTTGGGTCAGTTGAACTCTTTGGAACTGTACGATTTGTTTTATAATTTCTATGAAAATATAATTTCTTAATTAACGCTTTCGCGACTGCTGACGTAGATTCACATCATTTGAAAATCTGTAACAATGCCAGTGGGCGTTTCTTTCGTAATTTGTGTGTTACTTATTTCTTAAGCATGTACCCAGTGTTCATATTTTTGCAATAAAATATACTATGGATAGAAATATATTAATTAGAAAGAATATAGTTATAATGTATATCCATCTGTAATATAATTGTGGTACAGAAAATTTGTTTTGAAATATTTTATTTTGAGAGTATTTCAAACAGTTAATTTTTTTCTTCTAGTGTTCGTTTAAAGGATTCTAAATTTATCACCAGTAATCAATGAAGTAAATACCACTTGTGTATATTTTTGTCAATGTAAAATAAGGGGTTTAACACGAATACTCAAAGTCACATTCACTTTTCGTTTCTGTATTGTTTTGTTTTGAAGAACGAAAAAAGGCGGGGCTTTAGAAAACAGGAATTCTTGATACTAACACAAATGTCTAAAAATCAACATTTTTGTTTCATTTCTTTGCATTTGACGTTGTTGTTATATAATTTGACCCTTAAATAAAAAATAAAAATATTTTGTTCAATTTTCTCCGTTATTTTTTAAGATTTGCTTCGTTATATCATTCAAAATTTTTTAAGAGACGGCCCCCTAAACCACTCCAAAAGAAAGATTTATTTATATCTCGAAAACTAATAACTGGAATGAGCTGCAAATTTGCACACCCATATTTTTCAGCATTAGGATTCATTTTATGTAAAAATTAATATAGGTCATAATTCATAATTTTTATGAATATGAATTTATTAATATTTTTCAGAATTAAAAATATTTTTCAGAATCAAAATTAATGACGGATTATGTTTGGGTTTCTTCACTGTATCTCGTAAAAAAAGAATTATATCGATCAAGTTATTTTTTGTGAAGATATTAATAAAAGTTTGAAATATGAATTTAACATTAGCACCTTCAAACTTTGAAGGCTTATAACTCTGTGAAAAAATAAGCAAAGTATACAACCAATATACTTTTTCGCATTGTCGCGATCCCAGGAATTCAAATATAAAATAAAAATGGGGCATTACCATTGAAAAAAATCAAAGTTGGTGCGCGTTTTAATATGTAGACGACCCCCAATTCAAAATTTCCGTTCATTTTCTGAATCTACTCTCAATTCCCCGTCGAATGATACCTATTACATTTTTGTGCATTGAAAAGCAACGGAGTTACATCGAGTGCTGCGGTTTTTTTTTTTTTCCCCGACTGTACAGTCACCCAAAAAAAAAAACGCCACCCCCCACCTAATTTCGCCGTAAATTATCGTAGAAACATTTGACTGGTACCGATCGATTTGTAATAACGTCTAGTTTATAACGGTTTAGTTAAATTTTGCCTAAGGGGTCGTCTACATATTAAAACTGGCATTAACTTCATTTTCTTCAATGGCAACCCCTATTTTTGACTTCATATTCAGATTTCTGAGATCAAGGCGGTTCGAAAAACATACCTATTTATATACCTTAAATTAATTTTAAATAGAGTTACACGTGAAAAAGTATTAGGGGTCCGTCTATACATTTAGAAAATATAAATCACGATCTACCACCCAGTATACATTATTTATTAAGTTTAACACCGGAAAAAAATTTCAGAAATGTTAATTATAAAATTAAAAAAAAATGACTAATTCACAGAACTTTCTGAGTTAGTTTATGAATTAAAAGATTTTTATTGGTTTCTATTGATTAAACATCAGATAGTTCACTTCATACGAAGAAAATTAAATAGCTTGAATAGATATTAAAATATCTATCAAAAGAAAAAAAAAAAAAAGATGAATGGTTTTAAATTTGTTTGAAAATTCAAAATTATTTTAACTCAAGCTGCCGTATAATTGTCTGAAACGGCGGCACTCAACCTGGTTCCCACGGCCTGGGAGTTTGTTCTGATACTGCAGTACTTTCATTTACTTTAATTGACTTTTTTAAAATATTAAAACAGATTTTATTTATTTATTTTTTTTTTTTAATTAATTATTATTATTATTTTTTCATGACATTATTAAAAACTTTTACATAAATCTCCACGATATTCTTTTGCTTTTATATTTTATAATGTGTAACAAATTAATATGTAAAATAATAAATCCTACTACTTAATGGGATGTTCTAAAATTCTATACTTTAACACAGATACCGAAGTGGACGGTGGGTGTAAAAAGGCTGCCTACCCTTAATCTAAATCTTCACTTGAAAAGGTCAAAATGTTACATAACTCTTTTTTTTTTTTTAAGGAAAAAAGAAGAAGATAAGGAGGAGAAGGAAAGATCAAAATGAATATAAAGCATATTAAACGTTAATACCCTTTAAACACTGAAAAAAGGCGGGGTTTTGTATTGTGTGTCATTTGGGAGCTGTAGAGTGCCAGAAAATTACTTTATGTAATAAAACTTTTCATTTAAAGGGTATTTAAAGCAGCATTATATTTAATACATAGACTATTCAGAAAAAAAATACCATTCATCTGGTTCATGAAAAATAAAGAACATTTTCTGGCATTGCTCTATGTATATACATTCTTGTCAACCTATCCCGGAAGATTACTGGTCCCGCCCCTTTCCGTACATTTTTTTCACATCAGTCTTTTTAGAGCTGTGTCAGCCATCGGTGGCTGACACTGATCTTTTCATTTAGGCTAAGTCAGTCGGCAGTGTAAAATATGATATAAAACTACAGAACTTACATAGTTTTAAGTAATTACTGACAATTTATTTAAAATTTACTTCATGTTTTTTTTTTTTTTTTTTTTTTTTTTTTAATAGGATTTCTATAGGATTAAATCGTTAAGGCCTAATGGGGTTTATTGAAACTCGATAAACATAACACGCTTCTAAGCAGCACGTGTGGCCTGAATGGGATTTCCATAAGAATTCGCGTGGCGCTCAATGAGTTAATCGTAAATGTATTTGAAGTTAATTACTCTAAAAATTAAATTGTGTACACACAGGGGCGGGAACTAACAATGTTACGGGTTAGGTTGGCAAGTATGCATATATATTTTGCTTGATTTATAAAAATTTATAACACATTTTCTTCCTTTTTTTTAGTATTTTGTGTTTATATCTCTCATTAAAAATAAATACAATATTCATATATAAACATTTCCATACAGTAATGTATATAAACATATTGATTAAAGAAGATTTGTTGATATTATATAATTATACTTCTATCTGTATAGTATATTAACACAAATATATTTTGTAAATTTCGCAGCATCGAAAAACAGCAACATAGCTTCCATATCAAGGCTTAATGTAAATAGCCACGCCTTTTCACAAATTTTCTAAAACTTTATAATATAAAGCAAAATAATTTTGCATATTTGTAATTAAATCATTTAAGTTTTGTCTTCAATAATCGATGTAGTAAATACCATTGTGATTTATGCATACCAGCGTCACATATAGAGTCAAATAGGAATATGCAAATTTGTCTTTTTTTTTAAATAGTGTTTCAGAGAATCAGAGGCGGGGCCTTCTTTTCTTTTGAAATTCTTTCACAATCCCTCGCCTACATTGTGATAACTTTACAAAAATATGCCAATTTGTATAATAAACATCGAAATATTGCTTAGGAAACAATAAAAATAAAATAAAGGTAAATTAAAATAGTTTTCCGTCAAATTATATACAAGCATTTACTTATAGAGGATACAGATTATAACAAGTGACGGCCCCCTAACAGGAATAAAAAGTGAAATATCACTGTAACTCAAAAAATAATGTTAGGAACGAGCTGTAAATTTGGAAACCCATGTTTTTGATGATGCCCGTTCTATTCGTGCAAAAATTAACATAGGTCATAATTCATAATTTTTTCAAATATGAATTTAATAATAATTTTCATAATTCAAAAAATGTTTTTTTAGCAAAAAATTGCATGGAATATGTTTGGGTTACTTCATTCTAACGAATAAAAAAAACAGAATTTGAATATCATAATTATTTCGGAAGATATGATTTAATGATTGTCACATTCATTTAACATTAGCACCCCCAAACTTTGACAGCTTATAACTCTATGAAAAATTGAGCGAAATATATAAACTATACCATTTTCCGTGATGATTTGATCCAAAGAATTCAAATAAATTATAAAAAATGGGGGTTACTATTGAAAAAAATGAAGTTGATGTCAGTTTTAATATGTAGACGACCCCCTAAGTAAAATCTAACTATAACATTATAAACTAGACGTTATTACAAACTGATTGGTACCAGTCGCATGTTTCTACGATAATTTACGGCAAAATTAGGTGGGGGGGTGGCGTTTTTTTTTTTGGGTGACTGTACATCTAATTACTATTTCTTGCTATAAAACTCTTTTTAAATTCAAAACAATCTAACTTTAAATGTGAAATAAAAAAATTTAAATGAACTTTTAAAGAAAAAGGGAAAATATCGTCTGCTTAATAAAAAGCAGAGTGTAGAGCATGGCGAGTAAATTTCAATATTGGCCAGTTTGGCTTCCTGTACATAAACATTAACATGTTATCTTTGCCACGAAAAAAGGTTGCCATTGTCCTGTCCACTCTTATAATAGGTCTATGATTAATTCGTACCAACGAGATATATAAATTAGAGTGCTGATTCAATGGATGAAGGATTAGCTTTCCGTAGTTCAAGATGAATCATGTGACATGAACCAATAAGTTGCTATGTTTGGCTGTTTATCGCTTTTTTGGTGACTGTTCGCGAAAGGCTCTTAATTTATCTAACTACAGATAGATTTGAAATATATATCATGACCTAAATAAATATGTGATATAATTGCTACACACAATTAAGAAATAACATAAAATAAGGACATAAGTGAACTTGAAAATAAAACTAAAAGCAGGCTTATAAATCATAGAACGTAAACAAACAAAAGCTTTGGCGACAATGTTTGGCTGGATTTGCCAAGCGGTGCCATTTACATTATTATTTCGAATTATGCGAAATATACTACTATGAATGCGAATAGTCAGAAATTTTTTTTTCGAATGAATAATAAAAATATCATTTAAGCAATAAATAAATAATTAAAGTGTACGATCTTTCATAAAATGCATTATTTTCAGCACATGATTTACTTCCATAGCCTTCGTCGAATAGTTGAAAGAAAAATAACAAATATTATGTATTAATAAAACATAAAAAATAAAACAATTATAATTTACCTGTGATAAGTTACTGGTCAGCGCCTACCCATTTAATTTTACAACAAAATGAATTCTTTTCGAAAGAGTTTCACAACTTTAAAAACTGTGTTCTTCCATAGAATGTTTAAAAATAAGCTAGCTGTAACCAAGGAAACCACCGAATACGCAGGTGCAAGGGGAGCATGTCACATAACCACGGAGTAATATTAATAGGAGTTGAAGGTCCAATGGGAGAAAGCTACGAAACTGTGATGTAAATTTTTGGTAAATATTGAGGGCGCCACTTGTCATTACTCCCTACCTCGGTGCGGATATAGCGTTGTTTACAATAGAATTTTGCTGGAGTACATTTAATTTTTTTTATTTTAAGCAATTTACTTTTTTGTAAGTTCTTAAAACTGCATAATTCAGATGTTTCAAATAAATGCTTCGTTCCTAGTTGTAAAACAGGCTATGATAGTGATAAGAAAAAAAAAAAAAGCCCTAGGAGAGAAATAATGTCCGAGTTTGTGTTTTCTGCACCTAAAGTAAGTTTATTTTTTTTTTTCTTTACAAAATTTGATCCATTCTCCTTCCTCCCAATTTTCTGTTTTAGCTAACTTCGGTTCATAAGGATCGTCATTTTTTAAAAGCTCGCTTTCAAAGTAAAATTAGTATAAAATGGCTCTTAAACTAGTTGGCATAGGTGGACTCTGCTCAGTTCCCCATCATATTTATGTTCTCATAAATTTCTAGTGCGAGACATATAATAATCATGTTAAAAGAAATGAATTTGACCAAAGCTTGATATAGTGACAGAATGAAATTCCCGCCTAATAGGCTATCCACCGTTCACTTCGATATATATATCTTATTCTAATCTATTAATTTATTTTGTCAGGATCAATTCCGTTGTTTAGTTTTCATGCTACTATTTCCAATGCAATAATCCTCAAAATTCATATTTATATAAAAAATTTACAATTTCGCTATGTTGATAAAATCGTAAATTACGAATGATTTACGAAATTTTCCTATTAGAATATTTGTATTCAATCATGTTCAAACAAATATCATAAATGTAATTTTGAAGTTGTCTAATGTATTTATGATCCTCAAAATGGAAATTTATGCTCAATTTTGCCCTATTCTGACATGTTAAGTAAATCGTAAATTCCAAATAACTTACGAATTTTTTAAATTGGAAAAA
Organism: Salticus scenicus; assembly: GCA_963930645.1. Classification (NCBI taxonomy): domain Eukaryota; kingdom Metazoa; phylum Arthropoda; class Arachnida; order Araneae; family Salticidae; genus Salticus; species Salticus scenicus. The sequence continues at coordinate 165,029,125 of OZ005662.1, forward strand.
TCATAGTATATGATATTCATGCCAGTACCCTATATATGTCGAAAGTGGTTTGACATCTTTACGATGAAAATATCCCTCAAGATTGACGTTTATGTGAAATTTGGCTCTCTCTATGCTGCCATGTTAAGAAATTCGTAATTTTCCAATAACTTACGAAATTTTTATATTAGAAAATTCATAGTCATTAATATTCATGCCAGTGTTCTAAATAATATTTCAAAAGTAGTCTGACATCTTTACGATGAAAATATCTGTAAAAATTGACGTTTGTGTGAAATTTTGCCCTATACTGCCATGTTAAGAAATTCGTAAATTTCCAATAACGTGCGAAATTTTCAAAGTAGCACATTTATAGTTACTAATGTTCAATCCGGCATCAAACCTGATATTTTAAAACCGGTCTGACATTTTAACAGTAAAAAGTTTCCATTTAATGCACGTTTAAGTGAATTTTTGTCCTATTCTCCCATGTTAAGAAAATCGTAAATTTCTCATAACTTACGAAGTTTTTTAATTCGAATGTTGCAAAAGAATAGGGTTCTTGCCAGTATCGAAAGTAATATTTTAAAACTGATCTGATCTCTCTGCGATCATTTGTTCGTGAGATATCGTGTTAACAGACTAACAAACTAACGGACTAACACACTGACACACTAACGGACTGACACACTGACACACTAACAGACACCATACAATTTTTGTCATTTTCGGATTCCTCACACCTGAAAACGTGTAAAAAAGTCAAAAAACCGAGCTCGAAAATTTTCACGATTACCTAAGTTCCCCATACCTATAGTATGATGGGGAACTAAAAAAACATCTTGGTTAGAATACTCTATTTAATGAAATTTGCTTTCAATCGAACATTTTTCAGCTTGATATTATTTTTAAAAAAATAATTAAAACGAGACATTTCCCCATTGAATAACATTGCGGAACCTGGAGAGAAGGAAGTATTGTACGCTGGCGCCATCTGTAAACATTATAAAACAACATCACAAAATTTCAGCGTTACCTTCTTCTCCTGTCTTATTACTCCGTGCACATAACTCATCTTGGACCTTCTCAGGGGTTACCATTTATTTATCACTCTACTTTATATATCTCGTTGATTCGTACTCTGCTATCACCCCTATTTAAAAAAAAATATTTATCTATATTACCTTTGAAATAAATTTATGACTAAATATAAGATTTATTGTTTTATGGATGGAAAAACTTTTGAATGAAAGGATTAATATTTCCTACAAAGTTTAAAAGTATGTAAGAAATCAGTTCCCTCTGTCTATCCGTCAGTCTGTTCGGGTAGAGCCCCTAAATAAAATAATAGGCCGGCGCATCAACGCCATTTTTTTTGCCTTCGAAGAGGACAGCATTCCCGCTTGGCGTCCTTATCGCTTCCCTAATGATTTTAAGAAATCTTGATATGAAGCTAATTCGGTCAAGATAAGAGCAATAAGCAACAATAATATTCCTAAAAACACATTTTTTTCACGGTACATTCTCAGGATGTCATTTTATTCTGAGAATATCCTATGGATGTACTGGGGTAAGATGTGTTGTTAGGGCGGTTTCTGTTTCTTTTACAAAATGTCGCCAAAAGTCAAATAAACAGTAATAGAAGGTCTGTGAACACGTTATATTCATTTCTTGAATGATTATAGCAGTTTATTGCTAAACAAACTTCCATATCATAATTTACTTAGCTAAAATTATGAAATATAATAAAGCAAGTTACTCTAAAGTAAAGTAAGGTGATAAAAAAAGATGTTTGTCATTTGTTTATCAGAGAAACGCGTTGGGTACATGTGGCTCGCAACCCTAAGGCAACAAAATGCCTGATGCGCCAGCTCGTATATATAGGAGCCTTATGTTCGGGCGGACTCATTACAATAAATAGTTTCAGACTGCTCTGAAACTGATAAAAATTATTTAGTTTCACAAAAATAATTTCTTTACAAAAACTATTTTTAAAAAGTTTGGTTTCATGTTATGTAATTGGCGTCGATATACAGCCATCACAAGCACAAACATTCCTAAAATTTTACTCGCATTTTATTATATTCTCACTACTATCGTCAAAAAGAAATTTTTTAAATTTGAGTTGACGTTTTAATGCTAAAATATAATGTAAACTAGTATCTTGTGGCCACCACAAAACTTTCTTCTATATAAGTTTTACATAAATTCATGCAGAAACAATTATTTATTAAATTATTACTTATGAAAATTATTTTTCATGATAAACGCAGACGATTTTTATCTGACAGAATTATAACACTAAACGCCGAAAGAAAGGCAATTTGTGCCAATATCCGAAGAAATGTAATTTTTTTTTTTTTTTCTAAGTTCTTTTTTTATTAAAAAATGAAAAAAAAAAAATCGATAACTTTGTTTTAAATTATCACAGATATATGGTTTAAACATTTATTTTAAAGCTATTGACGAGATCTTTCGAAAGATACCCTATTGAAAAGGAAAATTGACACCCCGGGGGGTACTTCCTCCCCAGGACGTAGGAAGCGATGCTCCCGCATGCACAAACTATTTTTTCGTGGTTTACTACTACTATTATCAATAATTCATATTAATTTTGTAATCACACGTTAAAAATAACTCTCATTATGTACATTTATACTAAATTTTGTCCTATATTGCCATGTTAAAAATTTAGAAAACAATGGGATCACAGCGCCACCTGTTGAGCGATGGATCACCAAATCTAATCAGCACTAGTTTATGTCAGGGTTCAACTAAATACCAAATTTAGTTCATTGGTTCGTGCGATACGGCTTCCACAAAATTTGTTATATACACACACACAGACAGACAGACAGACAGGTATTTTCTAAAAACAATCAAATCATATTCAGGACATCTCAAAACGTGTAAATCCATCGAAAACTGGAATTCGAAAATTTTCACGAATCCAATACTTTTTCTCTCTATGTATAGAAGAAAGTAAAAAGTATTGTTTTAAAATAGTTGTGACAGTATAATAAAATGAATGTAAAATTTAGAAGTTGGGTTGGGTTGGATCGACGAGTTTAAGGACGATTAATTGCACTAGGTTCTTAGGCCTATAGTGTATACTGTAAAAACATAATAATGTAAACACTGTAATAGTGTTTTTTTTTTTTTTTTTTTTTTTTTTTTTTTACAGTGTACACTGTAAAAAAATAACTATTACCAGCTGCAAGAAATTCTCTGTGATTAGAGAAAATAATTATTTTCTCCGATCACAGAGAGTTTCTTGCAGCTGGTAATAGTTATTTTTTTACAGTGTACCTTTGGTAATAGGTTCTTGTAACATATTATTTTTATAACCTATTACTCTTTAGTTTATATATGGCTAATGGCTTTCTAATCCTTTCGGGATATACAATATATATGCATGTGCCCAGCATAGTGGAGAAGAGTAATCTTCAATTTATTTAAAACAAGAATTTCTTCGATTTAAAAAAAAAAAAAAAAAAAAAAAAAAATCCCTTTTCGGCAAGCTTGAAGGCAAAGGTAGGTTCCTTTACGTTAATGTTACAAAAGTAAAGAAATATTACATACGCATTAACATGTACTTAGCCAATGGCTTTGTTCCCACACATTGCATTATTTGCTTCGCTATTCTATTTTTAAGAAATTTAATTATCAACTACTACTATTCATTCTACTTAAAACTTTAGGCTAGATTTATTTGTCAGTAAATGTTTCAAATTTTTTAAATCCAAGCTCATAATCATTCAACAAATAGAAGCCATAAAGATATACAATTTGGTGACAAAACATGCGACTTAGCAATGGAATTTGTGATTTGGCGGCAAAATTTGATAGCTGACGACGAAATTTTTGACTTGGCGACGAAATTAGTTATTTGATGACAAAATTTGGCGAGCTTGGCGATGCAAAGTGGCAGCTTTAGCGTCATTATATTTTCTTCCCACGCAAAAGCCTCATATATCTTTACAGACCAATATCTTGTTTCCACAAGATAAAAAGTCAGATGAAGTTGTAACGTATTACTCTCAATTTCAATCGTAAATTTAAATTCTTGCGTAAACCGGTGTTCTAAACTATTCACCACAAACAATATTTTTACCAAGACTAGCGTAATAAAAACGAAAAATTTAGATTTTTCTGTAGAAAAAAAAAAAAAAAAAGAAAAGAAAAAGTACTACTTAATTAAATAAAGATTTTAAACGAATGTCAAATATCTCTGTGAAAATATTTATTTACATGCGAATTTCTGATACAAAAGTTTTTTTGTAGTGTAACTACGTTTTTTTTTTTTTTTTTACTATTTACCATATTCATGCGAAATTAAAAATATTTCATTTCCAGAAAAATAAATAAAATAAACGTATATTTTATTTGAATATTGGCATCGAATATTTCTTTCTTTTTAATCATTTTAAGATTAAAATCAGGTTTTTATTTAATACCTTTTGATCATATTATCCGACTGAACTAAACAGTAAGTCGTTAGATAGATTTTGTCCTAATTAATAAGTATACCAGTTTTCATAGTAGTTGGTTGAATAGTATAACTTTGCTTTGTATAGCGAACTAAAAATACTGCCAGACAAACAATCAGCTTTATATATATAGATAGATCTATTTCACATGTTCACGTGTCCTTGAAAGAAATTTTCTCGTAAAACCACCTAAATTTACAGTTTTACTAAAAGTGTTAACTATATATATATAATAAAATAAGATGTTTGTGTGTGTGTGTGTGTCATTGTGTATGTATTTCCAGAGCTTTTTAGGAAAACGGCTGATGGCTGAGCTACAAAAATTTGCATGGAGGTTTGTAATGACCTCTCCTGATGCACCTCGAAGCCCGATTTTCGAAATTTTTATTAGTTTTCTTTTAATTAATTAAAATGTGAAAATAATAACCTTCTAATTTCTGATAAATTAGCCATTTAAATTTTATCCATAATTTAATTGTTGCCAATTTTTTTTTTTTCGGCAGATTTATTTATTTATTATAAACTAGCCGCCTTCGGCGACCAGCTGGTTCGCAATCCTTAAAAAATCCGACTTTATGAAACTCCCGCTCGGTAACGCCTGCGGCGCCTTTTTCCCGTTTCATATCTTACAACAGCTTATTGACATATAGTGAAAATATCTTTAATGAAGAATTTAATCGCAATAAATTCCCGCTCGGTAGCCTGCGGCGCCCTCTTCCACTTTCAATATCTGAAACAGCCTGTTTGCTCACCATGTTATGATTTTTCAAATTTCTGACTTTAGCAAAGTCCCGCTCGGTGGCGCCTTATCCCCGTTTTAGAACATACAACACCTTCCTCGCTCATTAGAATTTAAAATATTGAAATTTTAAAATATTACAGCACCATCCGGCGGTAGAAATTTCTGTAATCTACTGTTCAATTTTAAATCAACAAACCTTTCAAATGATGTATTACTTATGAAAATATTTTAATTAGAAGCTGAGATACAAAAGAAAACCTAAACAGAAGACCTTAAAACGTGTAAAATCTCGAATTCCACTTTCGATAATATAAAAGAACTTTAAAATATCTTTCGAATGATGTATTAAAAATAATTTAATACATTTCATAATAAGAATTTGAAATATTGAAATTTTAAAGTATTACAGCGCCATCTGGCGGTAGAAATTTCTGTAATCTACTGTTCAATTCCAAATCAACAAAGCTTTCAAGTGATGTATTACTTATGAAATTATTTTAATTAGTAGCAGAGATACAAAAGAAAATCGATTCAGGACACCCCAAAACGTGTAAATTGGGTGAAATCTCGAATCCCACTTTTGATAATATAAAAGAATTTAAAATTTCTTTCGAATGAAGTATTAAAAATAATTTAATCATAATTAAAATTTGAAATACAAGTATTAGAATATCAGAATAAAATTTTATTTGCAATTAAATGTAAATTAAAATGTATTTTTTTTTTTTTTTATACTCCGAAATTTCTATCAGTAATCCGACTCATCCATGGTTTTCTCCGAAACTTACATAATTCCGGGCTATATAACGTTAAAAATCCTTAGTACGATACGTGAACAAAAATTGGAATTCGAAACTCTGCAAAATATTAAAGAATAAAGGTGTTCTGGGTATTCCGCTGTTTTCTCCGAAACTCCCGTTCCTTTTCTACATCTTTGCCCCTTCGCCCCCCCCTTTCCGTCGCTAATAATAATTTTACTCTCGAAAATATCCACAATCGATTTACCTTGCCTTAAAATCTAAATATGCCAACCAATTTCAAACGCTGTAACTCTTTTTTTTTTGCCCCTTTCCCCCCCTCCCTCAAGCCCTCCCTAATTATTGTACTCTTTCAAAAATATTCACAATCGAATTATCGGGCATTAAAACCAAATACTATGAAATTTCAACGGCATATCTCAATTTAAAATACTGCAAAATATGAAAGAAAACAATCTTTTTCCAATAAATATGTAAATTTTTTGTTTATTCATATATTTTCCTGAAAATTGAACAGTAGCTTTATAATATGCTGTCTAAGCCGAATATTCATTTAAATGTAAGGTAAATGAAAATTTGAAAATGTTTGAAAATTGCAATTCCCCCCCCCCCCTCCCCATTATAAAACACGTGATATCTTAATTGATTACAACCATTTCCTTTTTCATCCCAGACAGTCGTCTGCCTGTTTCCAACTAAATTTCATACTTTAGTTAATTTTAAAAAATCTAATTGTTGTATCGATAAGCCGCTTGCACTCTTAGATTCGAAAAAAATTCTCCTTTCATTTGGTACCAAATTCGTAACAATCGGTCTAATATTTCTAATTTATTTTCCACTTTTTCTGATTTTAACTCCATTAAAATATCTATTTTTATGCAATCGCGGTGAATTCTCAGTCATTGAGATCGCTTTTTGATTAGACATAGGTCTACATTTTATTTAATATCTCCGGAACTAATTAAAATTTTTAAATTCTGTTTTCAGGAGCCCCTCGGGAAGGCTTCGGAGCACCCATATGTCAAATTTTGTACTTTTGCGTTCAGTACGGTCTGAACGTATAGATGCACAGACAGACAGACAGACAGACGGACATCTTCTTTTATTATTATAGATAAATAAATAAATAAATGTACATTTAGTTAAAATGGGGAAAGTAAATTAGAAAATAAATTAGAAATATCGGTCGTATCGTTACAAATAAGATACCAAATTAAAGAGGTAATTTTTGTGAATCCGACGGATTAAACAGCTTATCGATCGGACAATTAGGTTTTTTAAAATTAACTAATGTATGAATTTTAGGTGGCAACAGCAGGAGATTGTAAGAAAACCGTTTGGGAAAAAAAAAATTAAATCTTCTACTCATTAAGTCACATGTTTTTTGAGTGGGATTAAAAATTGCAGTTTTGAAATTTTTTAATTTTCTTTCACGAACACAAACATATAATATACAGCCTGTACAACACTAGACCAAATTGCAGTTCAAATTTCATCAATTTTAGTTAATAAACAAAAAAGTTACTTTTTTTTTTTTTTTTTTTTTTTTTTCCAAATTAAATTTATTCTAACTTGGAAAATATTTATGTGATACGATACATTACGAATTTGGGTTTTAAATGTTTTTTTAAATATATTATTTAAACTCTATGAATCATATTTTTATTTTATCAGTTTCATTAATAGATCCTCCTGGGCGATTTTTTAAAATTTTGTTGTTGAAGTACACCGAATGTTTTTCGACAAGAAGTTTAATATAGCAACAGCCATTTTAATCTAAGTAGCGCATCAACCAAAAAAAAAAAAAAAAAAAAAAAAAAAAAAGTATTACAAATGTATTACAAACAGAAAAAAAAAAAAAATTATAAAACCTAAATAGTGATGATTTTCTTATAAATGATTTATTTTTATCGAAAGTTTATAGAAAAAATGCTGTTTTAAAGATAGCAAATTTATTTCCGCAAGTACTATTTTAAACCTAAAAACCATTAAAAATATAAACAGAATATGAAGGATTCTTATATGTAAACAAAAAGGTGTCCGATAAAATTATTAGCAAAATAGTCATCCCTTTCTCATACAAAAAAAAAAAAAAAAAAAAAAAAAAAAAAATCCATCGTTAATAAGGCGACAAAAATTCAAAAGCCTCCAATGGAGCGTCATAATAAAGTTGTGTAGCAAGATAATGTTTACCTATTTTTTTTTTTTTTTTTATATATATATACTAATCACTATGCTAATTTATCATACAAATAAATGAGCCTCTGTGCATGCACGCTGTCGAACAGAAATATTTGATTAATTCAAATTAATATTTAAATAAATAAATAAAAATAAAAATATGTTTAATGGTAAATATATATAACCATAAAAAGATTGGTTGTCAAAAATATGGCAGAAATAGCATATTGTTACAAGGGATTAAGTCTTATTGTTACAAGGGATTAAATCTAAAATGGTGATAAAAATTCAAAAGTCGCCAAAGAAAACTATATTAAGGCTGTACTATGATCAGGTTTACAAACCATGAATTATATATAACCACAAAAAAATAATTGTCTCATGTGACAGATGTAGCCGGTCATAGAATATTATAATATTTGGCGTGAAATTGTTGTCATTTTTATGGTTGAGCGGATAAACAAAATCAACATAGGAAATAACGTAAAAGCATATATTATGTGAACCACGTATAGTGTTGTTCATATATAACTGGGATTCAAATATAAAAGATATACTTCAATTTTTTCGATACTATCTATTTCGAAACTGTTATCTAATAAGGACTTAATGGAAGCGTATTGCTAAACCATTGTCTCAGGTAATAGGGACAAGAGCCCGAGTTTTAGCGGATGACCAAATCGCTACCGAAGGCAGCAGGGATCCGAAGCGAGCTTTTGAGCAATTTTAGTATTTTATTTTATTTTTATAAAGCTATATAGAAAAGAGTTTCCTTTAAATTTAGTGACCAGCGAAGCGGGCAAAGCCTGCTAGTTGCTAAATAAAATTAACTTCTTAAATGAATATATACCTTGAATAAGGATTTATTTTGTATATGCACTAATTTTATAAATTAAACAATATTGGTGTTAGCAGAATATTGTTGCGTACTCGAGGGTTCGTAAGTTGTCCGAGAATGAGAGGCGAAACTTCTACAAATCCAGGAGTTTTATTTACAGAAAGTTCCAGCAAAATACAGGTCTATAAACTGACAAGTAAACCTTCTCTCCTTTGATACCGGTTTTCTGGAAACCTATATATTTTCTGAAAGCTTATGCCACAAGTAGAAAAACTGTGAAATCTTAGGGGCAGAGGGATAAGCGTTTAGGAGTTATAGAACATAAAATGTTTGAAAGATGACACCAAAAGTCGCTGAAATGTTCTTTTCACGTATTTATATGAACTAATAATATGGTAAGAAGGTGGAGGTATCATTATAAAGGAAGAAACAACTCGTTGAAAAGAAACAGTATACGTTGGGATACTTGCTACTGACTTCAAACGAAGTCCATTACAAGAGACAATCAGTATACAATTCACCAAATAAACAGTGAGACGGGCAGAAAGACAGTTCACAATGGGCACATTTTACAAAAGCGATAGCCGCACATTTGCAAACTCATCATTTGTTAATGGATTGAAGCAGTAATCCATTGGCGCAATCCACATTCCAGGTTTGTCGTCCAAGTATCCGCTTTTATAAAAAGCATACTTAATCAAGTTCTTGAAACGAGGAGCATTGAACTGATATAGGGAAAAAAGACTGCAGGGCCAGAAAACTATCGCGGTGCCAGATGTGCTCATGTGTCTCGATAATAATTGTTTCCATTATGTAAAGAACAAAAGATTTCTAGTGTCTGAAAAAATGAATATCCAGAGGCTAAATCTTTCCTGTACATCCTTCAGGTACCAATTCTTTTTGTAGTACTTTACCATCAAGTACTTCGGAAGCAGACAATGCATGATCTTTGTTAGAACACGATGAATCCACTAAAAGCAGAATTTTCTTCCTGTCATTAGCCATACTTGACCAAAATATGTCATGACAGAAGTGGAGATTGTGACTGTTGCGACGAGCATTGCTGTTCCTTATAGACACCATCATCTTCGAAGTCCATATCCTAGTCCGTTCTTCTCCATCGCCTCTAGCAAACCCTAATGTCCGGCAAACAACCCTAATGTCCCTTCCACAATCTCCCTATCATTTTCCAGGAGAATAATTATGTGTTTTATCATCTCCGATTCCTGAATGTTCGGAGACCGATTACTTGTTCCGAATCGGGAGACCAAGGCCACCACAACGACTATAGTATCCATATAATAAGAAGCAATGTAAGAAGAAGACATACAATACGTTAGTACTTGACAGCAATATACGGGAACATACAAGGAATAGAGACGTTTTTATGGGAATATGTCCCTCTATACACACTTTACTGATACTTTGTGGGCCCTGTATCTCCTAAATGCTTGTCCCTCTGCCCCTAAGATTTCACAGTTTTTATACTTGTGACATAAGCTTTCAGAAAATATATGGGTTTCCGGAAAACCGGTATCAAAGGAGAGAAGGTTTACTTGTGAGTATCAGCTTCAGTTCCACTAATAAACACAGCTTAATTAACAGCTGTCAACAGCAAAACCACAGTACAAACTGTTTAGCAATAACACATAAAGCAAGTCTCATTCAAAGAGTCTCAAAGCAATACAAGTATTAGCAGAAGCTGGGTGAGAACTGAACTAGCCTTGACGAAAATACGTCCCTTTTATACTCCTGTAGAAAAGTGTGGAAAATTCCAGAAATTTCCGTATGTCATCAACCAATGAGATTAGAACTTCCATATTTGGTATATCCCTAAAAAGGATTTTCTCGCCAAGGTCGCCAAAAAAACGCCAAGGTGGGGAAAAGTCGCCAAATTTGGCGCCAAATCCATTACCTGCCTTATTGGAGCTTTCCAATGCGTTTTTAAGGAAAAATTAGCCTATTTTTTACCCTAAAACGACTAGAAATGGATAAAATTAGCATTTTATCAACCTACTAAGCATCTTTGAAAGTATTTATACAAAAATCAATACAATTATTTACAATTCCGTAACAATATAAATTTTTATCTTCTTGTGTGAAAGAATATGTGGTTAATGAAAATCAATTAATCTATTATATCTAAATCAATGGTTAAAAATATATTATATGTTAAAAATCTTAATATTTCAAAGTTCATATTTTAAAAATTTCAGCAATACATTTTTACATGAACAAAATTTATATTTAAAAACTAAATCTTAAACGATATTTTATTGTTTAACCCTTTTATTTATCAGTTTTTGAGATGTACATGAATTTCTGTCTCCACTTATAAAAACTTATGAAATCTGACAAAATAATAATAATAATAATAATAGTCCCTGAATAAATTAAAAGCATTAATTATTTTTTCACAAAATTTATAAGAAACATTTTCAATAAACTTACAATATAGTTTTATAAGGTGCTATGAAATATTTCATTAAAAAATATTTTTTAAGGAAAAATGTTCCATTTGGTATAGTTCTTATTTCTTTTGTAGACTATGTTTAATACCCAGAAAACGAATTTGGCCAAAATAATCTAGTTCATACTATCATAATTGATTCCTTGATAGGGGTGTGGGGTGGGGAGGGCAATCTCAAAGACTGCTTCAACTTCAGTATCAACTCTAGTAAATCTTTATCCTTCATCTTTTGTCAAACATGTTCCCAAAGTTTCTAAAGATTTTAAAGCAAAATTCGGTGGGAATTCAATATCATTCTCAAACTAGTTGGCATAGGTGGACTCTGCTCAGTTCCCCATCATATTTATGTTCTCATAAACTTCTAGTGCGAGACACATTATAATCATGTTGAGGGAAATGAATTTGACCAAAGCTTGACACAGTGACAGAATGAAACCTTTCACTTCGATATATTTATCTTATTCTAATCTATTATAATTTATTTTATCAGGGTCAATTCCGTTGTTTAGTTTTCATGCTACTATTTTCAATGCAATGGTCCTCAAAATTCCTATTTATATTGAAAAATTTTCAATTTCGCTATGTTGAAAAATTTTAAATTACGTATAACTTGTGAAATTTTCTAGTTAGAATATTTGTAGTCAATAATGTTCAAACAAGTATCATAAACGTTATTTTGAAGTTGTCTGATATATTTATGATCCTCAAAATGGACGTTTATGTTCAATTTTGGCCTATTCTGCCATGTTAAGTAAATCGTAAATTCCAAATAACTTAAGAATTTTTTAAATTGGAAAAATCATAATGTATGATATTTATGCCAGTATCCTAAATAATATTTCAAAAGTGGTCTGACATCTTTACGATAAAAATATCCCTTAAAATTGACGTTTATGTTAAATTTGGCTTTATTCTGCCATGTTAAGAAATTCGTAAATTTCCAGTAACTTACGAAATTTTTATATTGGAAAATTCATAGTCATTAACATTCATGCCAGTGTTCTAAATAATATTTCAAAAGTGGTCTGACATCTTTACGAGGAAAATATCCCTCAAAATTGACGTTTATGTGAAATTTTGCCCTATTCTGCCGTGTTAAGAAATTCGTAAATTCCAATTAACTTGCGAAACTTTCAAAGTAGCATGTTTATAGTTAATGATGTTCATTCCGAATTCAAAACTGATATTTTAAAACTGTCCTGACATCTTTACAGTAAAAATTTTCTACTTAATAGACGTTTAAGTGAAATTGTGCCCTATTCCCCCATGTTAAGAAAATCGTAAATTTCGAATAACTTCTGAAGTTTTGTAATTAGAATGTTGCGAATGAACAGGGTTCTTGTCAGTGTCATAAGTGATACTTTAAAACCAGTCCGACCTCTCTGCGATCATTTGTTCGTGATATATCGTGTACACAGTCTAGCAAACTAACGGACTGGTCCGTTAGTTATAACGGACTTACAAACTAACAGACGGCCTACAGACGGACACCATACAAATTTTGTCCTTTTTGGATACCTCACACCTGAAAACGTGTAAAAAAAGTAAAAAAACGGAGGTCGACATTTTTCACGATTGCCTAAGTTCCCCATACCACAATATGATGGGTACTAATTAACTTTTGAAATGAACAAAAAGGATTTTAACTGTCTTTTTTCAAAACTTTTTCTGTAAAATATTTTATAATTTACACTGTTCGCAAGTGTTACTGGAAATATGAAATTATCTTAAAACGTGTTATCAAGCAAAACTGTTTAGAAAAGAAACCTGAAAATTTAACAAATAATCTATAGAAAAAATCTAATGTATATATATAGTATATATATATATATATATATATATATATATATATATATATATGCTTTAAAAACTTTTAATGCTTTTAATTATTATGTTTCTCTTTAAGCAGTTAACAATTTATTTATTGACTTGAGATAAATATTTGGTGCTAAAGTTAGAATTAAGGGCAATTTACTACACTAATCTCGCCGGCAGCCTTCGCCCATGTTATTCTATGGGAAAATTTGTTGCTACAATTACACATTACCTAATGAATATTTTTAAATTCTGTTTTCGCAGTCAGAAAATTCATAACCGTTAAATGAGTACTCATTTTTGAAAAATTCATTTTTTTTAATTTTTACATTTTAATTTTGAGTTCTAAAATGCGATTTTTCACAAAATGCATTTTTCTCATTTTCTAATCGCAAAATGAAATACTAAAATTTTAAAAAACCAATTTTTGGAAAACAAGTACTAATTTAACGCTTATAAGTTTTCTAAATGTGAAAACAGAATTGAAAAATGTTCATTAGGTACTGAGTAATTATGTAAACAAATTTTAGGTCAAAATTTGACGAAGAGAGAGAGAGCGAAAAAACAAAAAAAAAAACCTGTAGCTTTGAAATTTGGCACAATCATAGCCGAGAGTTTCCTGAACAAAATACTAAAAGTCCTCGGCCATGGGTAGTGAGCGGGAGCAAGGGGTATTTAAAGGGGTATTATTAATTTTACAAATTCAAAATCATCCGCAATCGATTTGTAAGTATCGAAAACCTCTATATACCAATTTTGAACGATCTAACTGTATTTTTATTTTTTTTGCCCCCCCCCTCTCCCCTCCCCCCTTCTCGCCCCTCCTAATAACTTTACACAATCGAAAATATCCCCATTCGACTTGCAGGCCTCTTAAATCTATCTGTACCAATTTTGAACGGCCTAACTGTATTTCTATTTGTTTTCGCCACATAGCCCCCCTTACCGCCCCATCCCCCCTATCCGCCCCTCCTAATAATTTTACAAATTCAAAATCATCCGCAATCGATTTGTAAGTATCGAAAACCTCTACGTACCAATTTTGAACGATCTGATACTATTTTTATTTTTTTGCCCCCCCCCCTCCCCTCCCCCTCTTCTCGCCCCTCCTAATAACTTTACACAATCGAAAATATCCCCATTCGACTTGCAGGCCTCTTAAACCTATCTGTACCAATTTTGAACGGCCTAACTGTATTTCTATTTGTTTTTGCCCCATAGCCCCCCTTACCGCCCCACCCCCCTACCCGCCCCTCCTAATAATTTTACAAATTCAAAAATATCCGCAATCGATTTGTAAGTATCGAAAACCTCTACGTACCATTTTTGAACGATCTGACACTATTTTTATTTTTTTTGCCCCCCTCCTAATAACTTTACACAATCGAAAATATCTCCATTCGACTTGCAGGCCTTTAAAACCTATCTGTACCAATTTTGAACAGCCTAACTGTATTTCTATTTGTTTTTGCTCCATAGCCCCCCCCCCTTGCTGCCCCACCTGGGGGCTGAATTTCTAAAATTCCAGAAATTGGTTTTTAGATAGTTGCATTAGCTATATTTTAGAGCAAAAATTTCACGTATATCTATTTTTTTTGTTTGAGATATATAGGATTATGCGAAATCACGTTTTACGCATGAGAAATCACGTTTTGTCCCCCTCGCCCCCCTTGGGGACCGAATTTCAAAAATTCCAGAAACCGATTTTTAGACATTTTTATTAGCTATATTTTAAAGCAAAAATTTTACGGATATCTGTTTTTTTTGTTTGAAAGATGAAGGATTTTGTAAAATTACGTTTTGCCCCCCCTCCCCCCCCTTGGGGGGCGAATTTTGTAAAATCGCTTGCGGCGTTGTCTTTCTCGGGTCGTAAACATTAACCGTGCCAAATTTGGTCCCGCTCGGTGAAACGGCCTAGGATTCTATAGCGGACACACACACACACACACACACACACACACACACACAGACTCTGCTCTTTTATATATATAGATATCTTAAAAACTATAGAATTTAGAGAAATAATCTCAATCACAAAATTAATCTACGTAAAATTTCCTACAAAAATATCTATTACGTTTTCTATGTATTTTATCAATAGTTTAGAAAATACAGGGGGTTAAAATATCACATTTTTTTTTTTTTTTTTTAATGCTTTTTTGCCGCAGTAAAATCAACTAAAGACTGTAATTAAGAGGGTTCTGGTCAAATATTTTTAAGTTAAGTAGTAATTATGAACGAAAGGCTGTGAGGTCGAGACTGTAGAAGGTTACCACAGTTTGTTTAAAATTAAGCTGGATCCAGCAAAGTATTCATTTGGGATGTTTAAATCGCTTCGGTGCCAGTGACTCGGCGAAATTTGGGGTCGGTTTAGTTTTGTGTCGACATGGTGCTGCAACGAAGGAATTAAGTTGCGAGAGGTAGATGAATTGGTAACGATTTTGAAAGTTTGGTTGAAATGAAGAGAAAGGAAGTTTGTAGAAAGTGGTATAAGATGGAGATGGTTTTCGTAAAAGGGGTGGTGTAGTGGAGTTTTGTCCGACGTCTGTCTACGACAAAGTCTAAAGTTTAGAGTCTGGATAAAGTTTTATTTCGGTAGTTGAGATTAAGTTGTGCTTAAGTTAAGTAGCTTGATGAGTGTTGTGGTGCTTCAGTGCCGGTATTCGTGAATGGAAAATAGATTCTGCCGGGAATCCGCGGATCTGTTTGGAAGTCACGGTATCTAAGTAAAGGAGTGCATCCGTCTCTATCTACATCTATTATTCTGGGGTGAGATATTTCAAATTATCTAAATTAGTTATTATACATTTATTTGCTAAAGTATTTAAATCCGCTGACTGAGCTATCAAAACCCAGATCACCCTCCCATTATTCTAGTTGAATAAACTCTTAGTTTTATTTTTATATATCTGAGTCTCTGTGCTAATTTCATATCTAATACTTAAATAGTTAAGTTAACTAAGTTAATCATTGAGGAATGGAGACCACCTTTTCCTCACAAGGCATTTAAAGAAGATATTATTCAGTTTTTCTGGAATCTTGAAATCTGTGGACTTTAGCGAGATTTAGACTAAAAGAACTGGCTTTCAATGTTTATATGTTTATAGCACCTGCCATAACAACTTAGCCAGGCGAGTACTCTCAGAAGATGATGAGTTCGAAATTCAGAATATAATCACGAAAGATGAATCCTAAGAACAATAAAAAAAAAAAAAAAAATGTGTGTTCAGTGTGCATTATGTATATTACAGATAAACGTTAACACGTTGAGCACCACGCGAATTCTTAAAATCCATTAAAGTTCCATAATGATTCCTCCTGTAATAAATAAAAATTAAGCAAATTTTAAATAAAATTTCAATAATTACTTATAGCAATGTAATATTTTTAGTTTTATATCCTATTTTACACTGTCAACCACCGATGATTGACGCGGCTTTATATCATATATGACACTGTCAGCCATCGATGGCTGATGGTGCGCTCAACGTGTTAATTTTTTATTGATACTGCTTTTACTTTCGGGGTAAAAATTTCTCTGAAATGTTTGAAAAATAACATGTTCTACACACTCTACAGTTTCAAGATGATTCCTTCGGTACTTTTAGAGATATATGACAAAATGTCTAGAATCTAGAATGCCTGACATGGCGCTCAACGTGTTAACTACTTACGTTTTAAGAAAAAATAAACAGGAATGCAAATATTTAAATTAAAAATATGTTCATATTTTTTTTTAATGCATGCTCGTATAATGTAGTTTTCTATGTTTTATAATATTATAATTATAATATAAATATTTTGTGTTCACTTACATGGGATTTTTTTATTTTTTTTTTTTTTTGGATGTTTGTCAGTGTTTGCCCCCCCCCCCCCCTTTCCTTCTTCCGATGGCCGGGGACTTTAAGCATGTTGTTCAGGTTCAGGATTCTTACCGCTGAGACTTTACCCATTTGCAAAACTTTTCCATTTATTTTCCTTGCTGAGTAAGATAAAAGGTAACAAGTTAAAAGAGTAGAATAAAACATATGAACGTTTACTATATCACACTTACATAGCCCTCTTTCATATAGTGTAACCACGTTTCTACGCCTAGCAGTGAGGACTAGTCGAAAATCTTGGAGGGTTTCCAAGTTGACCAACAGGTTTAAATTTAGTAAACATCCAGTCATTCGGTATTCCCTTATCGCTTATTTTCTCTCAACGAAAAGCTTGTCTCCCCTATTTTACTAGTGGACTCGTTGAATCCGCACTTGCGCAGAGGCCTCCATGGTCGCAAGAAATGTAGTTAAAGAGTACACAGTTTTTGTATAGATAGTAAATATTCTGTCTGATCTGCTTTAATTATGGTCTTCAATGATTTTATTATTGCATAAAAGGAGTTTTTTAAATACAATTTTTCATTTGCCTGTATTTTTTTTTTTTTAATTATTGATCATTCAAAGAAAATATAATAGCTATTTTTGTAGCATATATGAAGTAGGTTAATTCTGATTGGTTGGTTGGTTGAATAGCTTTTTTTGGCGCAAGGTCCAATGAAGGACATGCGCCAAACAAATGGGTAAAAGAGAAAGTAGCTTCTGGATGGGTTTACCCATCCAGAAAGTCATTAAAAAATCACAGTAAAAAATTGAAGCAAAACATACAAGATAAAATCAAAAATAATAAAAACAGTGTATATAATAAAACAAATATAAAACAGGATGAACAAAGTAAAGAATAAAATCAGATGTCGAAGTAAAAACCAGCCTCCTTCAAGAAGTTTGTCAGATGATAATGAGGATTTACACCTAAAAGGCTTGTCAGAGTGGGTGAAGATGAATTAAAATTTTGTCGATAAAGATGACGAAGGCAAGGGCAGTCGGTGAGGACATGATGAATGGTTAAAGCACTATTATGACATTTTGGACACTCAGGTTCCTGTTGTCCAAGTAGTAAGTATTTATGGGTAAATCTTGAATGCCCGTTTCGTAGTCGTGTAATAATAACATCATATTTTCTAGGGGTAAGTGTAGGCCAGACTGAAATTTGAGGTTTTATTTCATGCAATTTATTATTATTTTGGTTATTCCACTCCCTTTGTCACATATTTTTAAGATAGCTTTTAAGTGTGTGCTTAATGTCCTCATAAGGAACGGAACAGTTTAAAAGTATGGAAACCTGCCTTGCGGATTTGTCTGCTGCTTCATTGCCTTTAATGCCTACGTGGCCAGGAACCCAACAAAACAAAATGTCAAATCCCTTTTTCAAAAGG
This sequence comes from Salticus scenicus, assembly GCA_963930645.1. Lineage (NCBI taxonomy): Eukaryota > Metazoa > Arthropoda > Arachnida > Araneae > Salticidae > Salticus > Salticus scenicus. Next base: position 165,047,652 of record OZ005662.1, read on the forward strand.
TCGTTGTAAGTTTTTAAAATAGAAATGAAAGTCAGGTTACAAGAGCTAGAAGAGAGAGAATCAAGAACACTCTTTGAGTCTGTATATATAATGAATTTTCTACTGTGCTGAGATGAAATAATGTTAAGGGCAACCTCAACAGCAAAAAACTCTGCAGAGAAGATGGAAAATGAATTAGGCAGTTGATAGCTAAAACTGGTGTTACCAATGACAACACCACAACCGACTTTATTGCTTGTCTTAGAGCCGTCTGTAAAAATCTCGACGTAGTCCTTGTAATGAGAGCGATGAGATGAGTAAAGGGCCTGAAAAATAGAAGCATCTGTGTTAGGTTTGTCAAATCCTTTAAACGGATGAAGACAAGAAATAACCTGGAAGTTCCAAGGTGTCATGTTTAAGAGAGAACGAGAACGGACTTTGGTATGAATATGAGAGGTGCCAGCAAGAAAGTTTTTAATTCTGAGAGCGACGTGTGGGATGCAAGATGGGCGATTCACATAAAAATTATGATCGTTACTGTTTAAATGAGAATGAAGTGGATGATTAGGATGTGAAAGGATACGATAGTACAATTCAAGTGAAAGTCTTTGTCTAATATCAGTGAGAGAAGGCTCCACACAGTCAGCATATAAACTACAGACTGGAGTCGTGCGGAAAGCACCTGAGCAAATTCTGAGCGCACTATGATGTGTTGTGTCAAGTTTTTTAATATAAGAGTGAGGGGCTGAACCATAAACCTGACAAGCATAATCAAGTTTGGGGCGAATAGTAGCTCGATAAATTTTGAGTAAAGATGGACGGTCTGCTCCCCAAGAAGTGTTACAAAGGGCTTTTAAAATATTAAGTGCTCTGTCACATTCAGTTCTCAAGTGTAAAATATGTGGCATAAAGTTCAGTTTCCTATCGAAAATAACACCCAGAAATCGAGCAGTGTCAACGACGGAAATTGGCCTGTTATTCATCAAAATCTCGGGATCAGAATGAAGACCTCGTTTACGACAAAAATGCACACATTGTGTTTTGTCAGTCGAAAAATTAAAACCATTTTTATTTGTCCACTTAGTGATATTTTTTATAGCGAGTTGTAATTGGCGTTCTATGAAGCGCATGTCATTTCCCTGGCAAGAAATTTGCAGGTCGTCAACATATAAGCTCCCATGGACACTTTGCGGCAGCTGTTTTAAAATATCATTTATTTTCAAGGAAAAAAGCGTAACGCTCAAAACACTGCCTTGAGGCACACCTTCCTCTTGAAAATAAAAATCTGAATAAACTGATCCTATACGAATTTGAAAGCGTCTGACTCTTAAAATGTTTTGAATGAAAATGGGGAGATTTCCTCTAAAGTCCAAATTAAAAAGATCTTTTAAAATACCATAGCGCCATGTCCTGTCATAAGCTTTTTCTATATCGAAAAAAATTGAAGCCAAATGGTTACGTCTCACATTAGCTTTGCGGATATTTGTCTCTAATAATAAAATATTGTCAACCGTAGAACGGCCTCGTCGGAAACCACTTTGCCATGGAGAAATCAGATTATTTTTTTCGAGAATAAAAACCAATCTAGTATTTACCATTTTTTCGAGTAGTTTACATAGACAGCTTGTAAGAGCAATGGGCCTGTAATTTTTTGGGTCAGTAGCATCTTTACCTGGTTTCGGAAAAGGAATAACAATAGCATCGTGCCAAGCAACAGGGAAAATATTTTCAGTCCAGATCCTATTGTAAAGATGAAGGAGATTTTTAAGAGACAGTTTTGATAAATGTTTAATCATAATGTAAGTAACACCATCTGGTCCAGGAGCAGAGTTACGACAATTTTTCAAACTATTTTGTAATTCATTTTCAGTAAAAGAACTATTATACTCTGGTGAAGAACGGGAGTGAAAATTAATTGATGAACGTTCAGAATTATGTTTATATGACAAAAAAGGTTCGGAGTAGGAATTAGAGCTGGATATGTCAGATAAAGTTCTACCAATGGTGTTTGCAATATTTTTAATAGATGTTATAGTTTGGCCATTATCCTTTAAAAATGAAATACTTTGATTAGAATGAATTCCCATTGCTCTCTTGACACGATGCCAAAGCTGTTTACTGCTTACATTGGAGGTAATGCTGGAAACATATTTAATCCAAGAATTTTCTTGGGAGTTTCTGCGAATTCTTCGGGCGACTGCCCTTGCTTTTTTGAATGCGATATAATTAGCAGTTGTAGGGTACCTCCTAAAAATACCCCAAGCTTTTTGTTGCTGTCTTTTTGCATTATTGCATTCTTCATTCCACCATGGCTTTGAATGTTTACTGAGACGTCCAGAGGATTTTGGAATACTAATATCAGCTGCATTTATAATACACTTTGTGACATCAGTGATTGCTCTGTTGATATCACCCTCAGTCATTTCGTATGTGATGGTTGCATTTATAGTGAAAGTAGTCCAGTTGGCCTTGTCATAAATATAATGTGGATTTGTAAGATGATGATCATTAAAATTATAAAAAGATAAAAATAAAGGAAAATGGTCACTATTATGAAGGTCGTTACTAACAAAGAAATTGAAATATATGGATACAAAGGTTAATTCTGAATTTAATTTTATCCGCTAAATTCCATAGTTTTCAGGATACTTAAGAAAAATGAAAAAATTCCTTTAAAATGACCTTCGAGAGCAGAAAGTTTTAGTATATTGTTTGTTTAGGATTTTTAAAACCATACGATTATTTATCATTATTATTATTTTCTATTCATCAATTTTTCGTGTTCACCGTCTGGATTTATACTCAGAAGGTATCGCTTGTACTTACTTGCCTCAAAAATATATAAACCACAGTGCTATCCATCGTTTTAGGTCTGAAATGCATTGCACACACAGTGTGCGATCCGTCTCGATTGGGTTAACTTGTGAATGTGGTTCTATGAAAGCTGTACCATTTACAACAATAAGTGCAACGATCTTGGAAAACGAGAGATTCGATCAGCAAACAAGAAACTATTCAAGCTGAAAAGGAAATGTACTAATTTTAAATTAAACGTGTTAACTAGTAATTTAATATTATTTTGTAATCTTATCTGTTATTTTTTTTTCTGATTTTTTAAAATATTTTTTCTTTAAATATATATATATATATATATAACTATTTAAAAATCTTTTTATTATTATTATTATTATTATTAAACTGAAATATTCATTCCTAATGCAAACACATTTCTTTACAAAAATCTTACAAGAATATCACTTAAGTGCAATTATTATTAAAACTCGAATAAACGACTACGTCAGAAACGCCAAAGAAAAATATTGGAAATGCATACAGCTGTTTCGGCAGCTTTAAGCGTGCCGTCTTCAGTGTATCCTTGTTGCACTGAAGACGGCACACTTAAAGCTGCCGAAACAGCTGTATGCATTTCCAATATTTTTCTTTGGCGTGTCTATTCGAGTTCTAATATTCCAACGCCAAGTCTCCTGTTATTATCTGCAATTATTATTATTTATCAATGTAAATTTAGTTATAATTAAGCTCAATCTTACCTACCCATGTGCACAATGACACCTACCCTTTAAGGAGAGATTGCGCAAAATAGGTCTCTTGGTTTTATTACAGCTGTTGTTTTAAATTATAGCATAACAACAAAATGGTAATGGAAATGCATAGAAAAAAGATTAATTCAAAATTATACATCAGCAGTTTAGCAAGAAATTAATATTTGGATTTTTTATATTATTCTGCTGAATTGCGCGCAAACTCTCCTGGTTTTACCTTATATAAAATAAATCATAGTTTTACTTAGTCGCCCTTTGTAGTCAAAATTATTCGAATATGTCACAGCGAATACTTTAGAACAAGCATTGAAATGAAATGAAATAAGTACATTTTTTAGAGAGAAAAATTCTTCGAATCTACATTGAATTATTATTGTCGAAACGTCAGTAGAGACCCTCTGTTGAGACTCAAAAATATTTTGGGTTCCGTCAGTATGTGTGTTTGTCTGTCGCGCAATTGCTGCCGCCAAAATCACGCTGTTAGCTTGAAATTTAGTACACATGTCCATGATCCCCACGAAATCAAATGTATAGTTTTGGGTGTGCATTGCATTTGTAGTTCGTGTACAGGGACGCACCAAAGTTTTTCTTATCATTACGGTCTATGGGAAGAATTTGTATGTACCGCGATAGCGGCCGCAAAAATCACGCTATTCACTTGCAATTCAGTACACAGGTCCATGAGCTCAACAGAAGTAGCTGTATAGTTTTGGGTGTGTATTCCATTTGCAGTTCGTGGACAGGTACACGCCAAAATTTTTCATATCATTACAGCTTATGGGCAGAATTTGTATGTACCGCAATAGCGGTCGCAAAAATCCTCCGATTGACTTGCAAATTGACACACACGTTAAAGTTTTGCATAGAAATAGCTGTATAATTTTTTATGTCGATATTGTTTATAGACTGTGTACAGGGACACGCCAAAATTCTCAACATTACGGCGTATGGGGTGACTTTCGTTTAAACGCATTTTAACATCATTGCTTTGCAATCAACAAAATGAAATTAGCGTACGTGAGTAAGATGCTTAAACTTGGTTGTTTGAAGAAAAAGAGTGCTCTTAGGCTTTCTAATTAATGTACAGGACCTTACAAAAGTGTTCTAACAATGTCACGTAATCATCCAAACTATGTTAAATTTGGAACAATTATTAATGAAAAATGCAGAATAAGCTGAATAGTTTTTACTAGTGCATACAATGTTTTCGGTTCGTTTACAGGGACACAGAAAAGAATTTCGTGACATTAGAGTCTATGGACAATTTTTTATTTAAGCGGATGTTAATGTGTCTATACTCCATTGAAAAGAATGGAATTAGCATACATTGTAAAGATGCTTAAAAGCTTGTTTACTCTTAAAAAGATATGTATAGATTAAATAATTTATTTATGGAACCACGCAAAAGAATTCCGATGACGTACTGTAATCATCCAAATGATGTCAAATCATTCTGAAAAATTAATAAGTTATAAATAATTAAGTGTATTCTTATTATTGCTGTATATAATAACGGTGGCTACTTTTCTAGGATACATAAGAGAATTTCGTACTATTACGGTCTATAGTCGGTATTTCTTAAAAGTGTATTTTAACCTGGTTACACCCCCATTAAATATAATGGAATTTTTTTAGAATTTTACAAGCATGTTTTTCGGTGGAAAAGTTTGGGCGTAGAATGGATAATTAGTTTACAGGGTTACACAAAATAATTTCGATATGCTATGTAATCTTTTTGCATGCAATTCGGTACAAATATTTATAAATTTCAGGGAAATAATACAAGACTGTCAATTACTAAGAATACATATATTTTTGGTATGCAGATAGGCGCATGTTTATAAACAAGCGACGCTATTCTGATCTTCTGAGCAACTTTCGCGCATGTAGGCAAAATATCTACCTTTCTTCAAGTGAAATGTCCGTATGTTTTATAGGAAAATTAATTTAAAAATAAATTTGAGGCATAGACGTGACACTTGCTCAAATATGACTTTGTTTAAGTTTGAATTATCGTCTGTATAAATAACATAAAATATTTTTCGCTTGTAACATGATTTTTTTTTTTTTTTTTTTTAATTGAAAATAGTACAAAATACAGTTTTATTATTATTATTATTATTAAAAGTTTAAATAATAGTATCAAGGGATCTTTCCTATTTAATTATTAAAATTATGTATTTTAAAAAATTAAATTACCTCTTTTAACTAGGCTTAAACAAAAAAAAAAAAAAAAAAAAAAAAAAAAGAAGAAGAAGAAGAAAGAAACTTTTTTAAATACTTTTTTTTTATACATAATAATTCAAAGGAAAAATGAATAACAGCTACAAAAAAAAACAAAGGATATTGAAAAAGAAAACTCAACTTTCCTAATTATTAAAAAATTCTATTTTTTATAATTGAATTAATTTTTGATTACATATTTTTTAATATTTAATAGAAATAATTAATCGTCAATAATAAATAAAAAAAATGTTTTTTTAAGTAAGTGTTTTCTGAAATACATTTTTCGAATAATAGACTAAAGGATAGTTTTGAGAAAGCTCGGCTAATTTAATTAGTAAAATTGTGTACATTTTAATGTAAAGTTTTATTTTAGATTATTTAAATAATATAATTTTAATTATTTCTTTGTTCTATAATCATGACAAAAGATATTTTTATATTACAATGTATATTGAAATAGTTTTTCTATTAAAAACCCCAAAAATAATATTGAGTAATCTAAATTAATTATTTAAAAAATATTTTTGATAATTAAATTAGTTTTTAGTTATGATATATTAATAATTATTTTTTATATAATCGTTGATTAAAATAACTTTTTATATTAATAATAATTTGGTGATGGTAGTTTAGGTGTTAAAGCCGACTGAGAACATGAGGGTCGACAACCATGACCTCGAATTGAACCCGGCACTTCCTGTCTACCAGTTTGGAGAACAGAACTTCTCGGCTAATTAATTAAAGGTTCAAATAATTTTATTCAGCAATTTCAACTAACTTAATTATAATATTTTAATATTAAAAGTATTTTAAAATAAATTTTGGTATTGAAAGCAGAAAAAATTGTATTAAGCAGTCTAAGCTAATTTGATGATTATTATTATTATTATTTATAATACGTTTAGTTTTTAGATTTAATTAATTTAGTCTTTCTGTTAGAATATTTTAAATAAAATAATTTTAATTATATCTTAACAATCTTTTTTTTTTTTTTCATAATTATTCGCAGAAAATAAAATATTTTAATATTAAAAATATTTTTAGATATTTTTTCTTTTGAAAGCAGAAAAAATTGTATTAAGGAATCATAGCTAATATAATTATTAAAATTTATATTTTTGATAATTCATTTAGCTATTAGATAATTAATTTACTCTTACATTTAAAGTTTTTTTTAAATAAAATAATTTTAGTTAGATACTTACTTTCTATAATCAATTATAGCAAAAAATATTTTTATGTTTAGCATTTTTAATTAGATTTTTCCTTTTAAAGTCAAACAACAGTATTAATAAGCAGTCTCAATTAATTTAATTATTTTAAATTCATATTCTTAATAATTAAATTATTTTTAATTAGAATGTAATCTTAAATGATTTTTTAATTAATATTTTTTTTTTTGTATATAATCATTTATATGAAAAAATCAATCAATAAATAAATAAATAAAAGAAGTTTTTTAATTAAAAATATTTTGGTGTTTGTGGTTTAAGCATTAAAACCTGATGACAACATACAGGTCCTAAGCCTGGCTGAAATGCCTTTCATGAACGTTCTTTCTAAGAAGCCCTGTCCTGTATATACGCAATTTTTAGAGAAAATCATGGAAAATTCCGAATTTCTAGGTTGACAAGCGGGACCTTGGATCGAACCCGGCAATTCCGATCTATCAGGGCCCAAAAGCGGCCGAGCGGTTCTGTGCTCAAAGCTGGTAGACCTTAGATGCCAGGTTAGATCCCAGATCCGTACTTGTCGGCTTAGTCGTTCGGAGTTTTCAGTGGTTTTTTCAGAAACTTGCGTAAATATGGGCTAGAACCCCCTAGAAAGACCGCCACGGAAGGCACTCCCCCTCGGGCCTAGGACCCTAGGGTAGACAATCGGCCCTATTCCCAGACATCAACAGAAACACCAATCTATCAGCTTGGAGAGCAGAACCGCTCGGCTACTGAAATAGGCCTTTTAATTAAAAGTCCAAAAAATAATATTAAGTAATTTCAACTAATTGTAAAATATTATATTTTTAATAAATAAATTGTTATTTTTTAATTAGAATATTTTATTGAATGATTTTTTCAACTAGCTTTTATTATTATTATTATCGTTCATAGAAAATAAAAATATTTAATAATATTAAAAAATTTTTAGTAAAGATTTTTCTATTACAAGCCGAATCAATAATACTAAACAATCTCAATTAATTTAGTTATTTAAAAAAAAAAAATTTTATTAGTTAAATTAGGTTTCTAGATTTTTTATTTTTATTTTTCACTGTTGTTTTTTAATCTTTAAAGTATTTAGAAATAGATTTTTTAATTAAAAGCTCAAATAGTTCTATTGAACAAATTAATTTTATTATTAAACATTTTGATTTCTAATAAAGGCAATCATTTTTAATTATATTTTTATATTGAATAATTCTTCAATTATTTTTTCTCTATAATCTCCCATAGAAAAAAATATTTTTATAGTATTAAAAATATTCTAACACAGATTTTTCAATTGAAAGCATCCATATATATTTATCTATTTTTAAAACAAGCAATAACAATGATTAAATCTTAGCAGAAATGTAAATCATTTTAAAAATATTGGAGAAATGGAAGTATGTAGCTAAGCTTGTAACATTAATCATTTTTTTTTTACCCACTTTTTGCCTACATTCTAAAGCACGTGCGGAATCATCTGTCAATGTTTATCTCAGTGACGTCACGTGCGCCTGCTCTATAGAAAGAGAGAAACAGCGGGGGGTTGAGGGGGCGGCACCCCCCCCCCCCCCTTCCTCAGGAACGTATCTGTTTACGTAGCAAGTCAATCGATTCAATATATATATTATATAATAAAGAATAAATAAAAATGACTTGTTGAATCATGTGTGATGCAAATAAGACGTTGAGACTTCTGATCTGCAGATCCACTAGTTAAATTTAATCAATTAAACTGTAGATCAGGAAATGGCAAAAAATATTATTCTGTGGTGTAGACTTTCATACTCAATACAGAAAAATATCCTTGACAAATCTAAATGTGAAATAAAAATAAAATTAATGTTTAAAAAAAAAAAAAAACGGATATTTTATATTAAAGGTAATGTATTCTTTTCATGTTTGTTGGATTCGATTTTCTTACTTCATAAATAATTAAAAAATATTTATAAGTCAGACTAGGCGTGAGTCTATCACAAAAACTCGCAAACACTAGATTTAATAACAAAGTTTTATATCTATCGATTACGTTGCCATTAGTAAACATATTTCTTTATTTTGTTACAACCCGCATAAATTTCAACAGCACAATTTTTCAATAGATTCATTTTTTGCCTTAAATGATTTCGAAAACTTGTGAATGTTCCACTTTGTGATAACATTTATTATTTTTTACGTTCAGAAATTAGTCCTCAAATTAATATAGTTTTATTTATTTTTATTATTTCGAAATTAGAATATAAATTCAACATATTAAATATGCATATGAATCAATAACTTATTGGTAAATAAGTATGTTTTGCCTACGAAACATATATATTTCATCACATTTTTGCTGCGTTTTTTATTTTTATTTTTCTGTTTAATCTCACAAAAATGTTTTAACCATTTATCGTTCTCTACATATTTTCTTCTGAAAATTGCTAAACTAATTTTAATAATCTGGTGTGTTACTCACACTACATTCTCTGACCCTGCATTTGAATAAAATAAAGACGGATCGCAGATTAAGACGTAAAATCAATAGGGTAAGATAAAAAAAATTCAATCTATTTTAAAAGTAATCTAAATTAGGTTTACGGACGTTTTTATTAGACATATAATTCTGTGTGAGGGGAGCTACCACCCCCTCAACCCACGTTTAATTATAGTGCCTAAATTTATTAATAAATAAATAAATAAATAAAATTCAAGACTGCTATTAATTTGCCTTGAAATTTTCCATTATTGATCAAATTTTCAGTGGCAACTACATACCACCTTCAAAATACCGGGTTGGGGACATAATCTCGCGGGAAAAAATCTCGCTGGACAAAATATAAATATCCCGTAGACTAAAGCTCCCTCGGACAAAATCTCACGGGGACAAAATATCGCAGGGACCTTATCTAGGAGTGGATCGAGACGAGACAGCACATTTCCTTCTTTGAAATGGACATCTAAATTTTTAATTGCTGCCTTTATTTTATTTTTTTCAACCATAAAATGAAATATGTTTTCATGTGAAAAAAAAAAAAAAAAAATATGTACATGCATCTTACGGATAATACGTAAATATCGTAATTTCGTGCACTTTTACGATTCATACGCATAAAGGTAGAGGTATCCATTGATTTTTAATTTTTATTTATTTATTTATTTATTTATTTATTTATTTTTTTTTGGGGGGGGGGGGAGTTATGTGGCGATACTGATTGCAGCGAAAACGAGTTACATGCGTTCTCAGATTCATGCACAGGCATTTTGAGCAGGAGACTTCAAATTCATGCTGAAATGATTAGCATCTGTAAGGTAATTGGTTTTTCTATGTTTAATGACTCGCCTCCATCCGTGCCTGTGGGGGTTACTCCAACACAGACTAAGGAGAACTCGTCCCGTGAGATGGCGCCATCTAGTGCCGTCGACGAGCATGAAAATCAAAATCATCGCAGGAACAAGAAGCCTCCTGAGTCTGAGGTCGAACTAACCGAGACCCAGGATTTCACGGTCGTCACTAAACGTAGGGCCAAATTTAAGGCTGTGTTAGGCAATTCTAAGGAAATCCCCCTCTTCTAATATAGAAGTCGAGTCGAGTCAATCCGTCACGTTAGAAAAAATCAACTCCCACCCTTTTTTATTCTGCCACCTTCTGACTGGCAAGCTTTTCTTACCGATCTTAAAACTTTAGATGATAAACTTAAAACTAAGCCGCCGTCCGGTAAATTTCTAAAAGTTACTTGCTCAACTGAGGACAATTTTAGGAAAATTCAGGCTAAATCGGAAATGAAATTATCGGAAATGAAATTATCGGAAATGAAAGTTCAATTCAAGACCTTCATCTTGCATTCTGAAAAACCTTTAACGGTAGTCATTAGAGGCCTTCCGATCAACATTCCTGTTGAGAGGATCCAGCAAGCCCTCAACTATCGTTACGACTTTGAAGACACCAGTGTTGTTCAACTTTATAGAGGGCCTGTGTCTAAAAAACATTACATGCCACTTTTCCAAATTTCTCTTCCTAAGTCCAAAATTTCGGACAATATTTTTAAAATTACCGAACTTATGGGGATGCAAGTCAGCATAGAAGAGTATCGTGGAAGAAAAGGCCCCACACAGTGCTTCAACTGTCAAGGCTTTTTTCACTCTTCTGCGGCCTGTGCCCTGCCCCCAAGGTGCGTTAAATGCGCCAGGGATCACAGGTCAAAGGACTGCACGAAGGAATTTAATACGCCCTGCCGATGTGTGCGCTGTGGAGGGGAGCATCATGCGAACTTTTATAGCTGCCCCAAGTTCCCTAAGTTCGCCCCCCTCCTAAAAGTAAAAATCAAAAGAAAAAGAACATTGCCAATAAACTTCCGACCGATAGGGTTGAGAATAGAACTTTCAATTATTCCAGGAAGGTTGAAACAGCCCAATCTTTTTCGGGCGTTGCTCAGGACGTAGTGAGGCTGCTGCCTCTCCCCCTGTCAAAATTAAACCTCAAAATTCGTCGGTCCCCAGCAAGGATGCAAATTCGGCCACTCACTTCATTCATATGCTTCTAACATTTCAAAATCAATTTGACCCTGACTTGGTCTTTCTAGCATATTTACGAATGCTCTTCCGGCACTCCGCACTGCATCCATGGATTTTGACTGGATTCAAATTCTGTGGAGTGAAATCCGCAGTTTGTCTTAATTGTTTTTCCCTCCCTCATGTAATTTCTTTTTCGGCTACCCATGTTCCCGTCTTCTCGGAACTTGAATTCTTTCACCATTGGAATCTGGAATGCCAATGGACTTCTAGATAAAGCACATGACTAGAGGGACTTTTACTCGTAATAATTTAGACTAAATTTTGGTCACTGAGAACCACTTTTTCTATGGACGCACTGTTCGTATTGCTAACTATGAGATTTTCAATGTTGACAGACCTCATAGTCTGCAAGCTGCCGGCGGCACTGCTATTGATGTTAAAAATGGTTTTAATGCTTCTCTCATTAATATTCCCAATATAAATTGTACTGAAACCACGCCTATTGTTCTAGATTTTCCCCTTATTCCAAATTTGTTAATTGCAGCTGTTTATGTACAAAGTACTAGGCAAAGGAGTAACCTGCTAGAGCAAGATTTTACCCGTCTCACTAATTCTTTTCCAAATTTTATCCTTGCGGGTGATTTTAATTCTACTCATTCGTCTTGGAACTGTCCAAGATGTAACACGGTTAGTTTAAGAAGGTGGGTGGATCAAATTTTGCGCAAGTTCAAGCGCCCCCCGAATCCACCTTCGTGAGATCTCAAAATATATTGGACTTTGCTATCACCCGCAATTTTCCGTTTGCCTACAGCATTCAAACGCTGAATGATCTAGACTCTGATCATCTACCTGTTGTCTTGAGGTATGATGTGGGGTCATACGATCTGGATCTGAGAACAGCTCTATCCACAAGATGGAGTCAGTTCGCGGATATTTTTTCGGAACGTGAGGTTCCATCTCTTATCCCAGACTCCAAAGAAGAAGTTGAGCAAGTGGTAGCCATGCTTGGGGACTTCCGAGAGGCCTACTTGCAGAGCTCTGAATCTCGAAAAAAATCGAGCGACTACTACAGATTGCCGGATAGCATCAGGGAAATGATCAGAGATCGAAATCATGCTCGCAGGCAATGCAGGTTCATAGAACCCCCTATTTCAGGAATAAGTTAAACAGGCTTATTCGTAGTGTTAGAGCTGCAATTAAGGAGTTCAGTAAAACATGTTTTAACAATTTTGTCGAGTTTCTCGACTGAGGACAACACAATTTGGAGGGCCACCTCCCGCATTTGTAGGACACGAACACACATTCCTGCCATCATTAGCCTTAACGGCATGGCTTATAGTAACGCTGAAAAGGCTGAGGCAATTGCCGAAAGTCTTAAAAGTCAGTTTTCACCTCATTCGGACATTATTAACCCATTCGTCGAGAACATGGTCGACCACAGGGTTCAAAATTTATTACCCACTGACACACATAACACTCTTCAACCTGCTTTACCCTCTGAGGTTCAGGATTATATTTCGGGCTTGAAAAAGCACAAAGCACCCGGTGAGGATCTTATCACCAATAATATGTTAATTAATCTACCTCTCCATTTTATTTTTTATATTACTTTAATCATTAATTGCATGTTAAATCTCAATATTTTCCCCGATTGTTGGAAGAGAGCTTTCGTTGTCCCCTTACGAAGGGTTAGAGCCAAGATATTCACTCTCCTTCTGGCTATCGACCTATTTCTTTGCTCTCTAGTCTCTCGAAGGTTTATGAGTATGTTCTCGTCCGCGGATTGAATGAATCTCTTGACTCTCATGACAAGATTATACCCGAGCAATTCGGGTTTAGGACTCATCATTCAACACAACAGTAGTTGCGGAGAGGGACTGAATTCATTCACGATGGATACCAAAACAGCGGTGGGGCGGAAATTATATTTCTCGACGTGCAAAAGGCCTTTGACAAGGTCTGGCATGCCGGTCTTCTCTTTAAGATGGCTGAGTTAGGTATTCCTGACCAGCTAATTAAAATCTCTGCTGATTACATCTCTAACAGGTCCTTCGTGGTGAATGTGGGAAACTCCCTCTCTAGCCTGAAGCCTGTTCTCAGTTCTGTTCTTCAAGGCTCTCTCGCCGGGCCCCGCCTTTTTAACATCTACATTAACGACATTCCGTGCAAGCCCGACATCAACTTAGCATTATTTGCTGATGATACTGCTATTATGTACAGACACACACGACCACACACCGTGTTTGAAAAACTCCAGGACTACCTTGATTCTTATGCTATTTGGCTCAACAAGTGGAAAATTAAAGTTAATAGCTCTAAAATTGCCGCCATCTTCTTCACTAATAAATCTTGTTCCTCCGACATTAACTTTATTCTCAATAATGATCCTATTCCCTGGGAAACTTCTTTTAAATACCTAGGAATTCCCCTAGATTCTAAATTATTGTGGCATAAGTATATCTCGACTCTGAAAAAGGCGCATAATGCCACCGCCCCCCTCTTTCCTCTTTTGGCTTGGAATAGCCGCTTGTCTGTTAGAAATAAATTGTTACTGTACAAGTCCATGATCCGACCCATCTTGACTTACAGGTCCGCGGTATTCGGATCTGCCTCAAAGGCTGTGCTAGAAAAAATTCAAGTATTCCAAAATTCCAAATATTAAGCAATTGCCTAGGTTTGTTCAAGCTCATCGCTACATTCGCAATGCTGTTATTCACAAAGACCTGAAAATTAGTCCTATCTATTCTAAAATTAAGAAACTTGCGTTGAAGTTTCACAGGTTTATCCTAAAAGTCCAGAATCTTGTGTTAAACGCAATAAGAAGGTACGATCCCAGAATCGAAAGGGCCAAGAAACGCCCACTTGCCATCCTCTACAGGGAGGACGGGTTTGTCCCGGTCTCCAAACGTAGAAGGCGAGACCCTTCAGGTGTTACATAACACAGAATTCTCACTCCAAATTCATTTTTCCCGTAGATTGAATAAATATTTTATTCTTCTACATTTGGCTATCCCCCCCCCCCAACATCTGAAACCTACTGTGTCGTTTAACAGTCGCGTATGATCAACCTTCCAACCAGTTACCTTACCGTAGGGAATTTATTTTAATTATGTAATTTTAATTAACTTGTAAACTTAACTGTAAATCATTGAATATATCTTTCTAACTTGTAAATAGTATATTTTTTCTTATTTTATTTAATAATGTAGATAGTGTAAATACCTTTTTCTCTGACTGCTTAACAGTCTTGTTAGGCTAAATTCCTTTATTTTAAATTTTATTGTATTTTAATTATTCTGGCTGCTTAAAAGTATCGTTAGGCTCTTTCTAATAATCATAAAAAAAAAAAAAAAAAGTTTGTATGATTAGTGCTAGGGTTCTCTCGTTGCTCTACTGCCTCATGACTTCACAGCTTCCTGATCGGCTCTGCTCGGCCTCTCTCTTCCGTCAAGCTGCATCCGCATATAACCATCACGCCAGGGATCCTTGGGAACCCACTCTGCTCATCGTACCGAGAATCTATAATATGCACGACCTCTCCATGTATTTCTCCTCTCCTCAGGTGGAGGTAAGCGACTGTCTTGACCATAGACCTTATATACTAGACCATGCCACCAATAGGACTGACCATTATAGTGAATGTCTTCAACATGAGGGCGTAATCTCATACCTCCATCCTTTGTTCCGAGTCTCGGATGTCACGTGAACTGGACTTAGGGGTGATTCCTCTGAAATCTGTAAGAAAGCTCTCTCTTTTTTTCCCCCTTTCATTTGTATATGCATGAACGATTTAAGATGGTTATGTCAATTCAAACGCAATTTTTTCGCTTTTTTTCTATGTAATTAATCTATGAAAGTTTAGCTTTCCATCCATGCGTAAATCTAAATGCTAAAA
The DNA here is from genome assembly GCA_963930645.1 of Salticus scenicus. Classification (NCBI taxonomy): domain Eukaryota; kingdom Metazoa; phylum Arthropoda; class Arachnida; order Araneae; family Salticidae; genus Salticus; species Salticus scenicus. The sequence goes on from OZ005662.1 coordinate 165,063,011, forward strand.
TAAAAAGTGCGTGTACAATAAAACTATTAAAAAACACAAAATTCGTTCCTACAGAAAAATAACACTGTGATCATTCTTCACTCTTCTTCCAGGCCAACATCACGTGACAATTTTGCTGGGGAAGCTCCTTCATGATGCAGACAGATAACGAGGGGGATGCGTGGTCTATATATATAAGGTCTATGAGACAGATAACGAGGGGGGATGCGTGGTCTATATATATAATATATGCGGTCTATATATATGCGTGGTCTATGGTCTTGACAGTCGTAGGCACTTCTTCAAGCCCCCCGTGATGATGATGATGATGATGACATTGTAATGACTCAGGGTGATTTTTCGTGTAACAGTGCTCTTAGGTGCGAACTGTATATCAGTAAAAAGCCATTACATATTATGGACAAATCTTAAGAGACTGTTTATTGATCCCTTCACGCCGGATCCTCGGTAAGCTCTTTTGAGAAACTTTTAAATTATTGCTTTATCTGAGAGTTAACTTTAATAGTTACCTAAATTTTATTTTAAAAGGTTGAACGTATGTATTTATATATTTGAGTTTTTTCATATTAATATTTAGAAGTGTAATAATAAATTAATAATCTTTTATTCTTAACGAGGAAAGGAATAGTAGTTTGTAGGACTGTATATGATAAATGGAAAATTTTTCTCATGTCAAAAATTGGTTCATCTAACGTATTTCGTGGTCTCATATTACGAGTTAACATTTATATGTTAGAAAAATTGCATAAACTTGTTCTAGAGACCTGAATTTATGAATATATAAACTGGTGTAATAAACCATTGTTAGAATCGAAATAAAGAATTCAGCAGAGGCATTTATTCTTGAGTATTAATTAACGTAGTTATTTTGAAAATTTAAGAATTGTTATACTGGTTTATTAATTAAAGAGAAAAACTGGAATTTATTGAAATGATAAAACTACACTTGATCACGGCTGTAAAGGTTTTATTTTCTATAAAAAAGGAAATTAATGAGTGTAATTTTGATGGAATTTAATTATTTCTAAATTTAAAGTTGAGCCCATTGGCAAAGTCATTTTAAAAAACATAGACTCAACAATCCCTGACCATCATCAACAGCCCACTTGGCAGCTTTGTGATGTTAATCAATCTAATAAAACTCTGGCTGAAAACCCTTCTGATGTTTCCCTTTTCTCAAAGTTCTAACAAGGTAAGTCCTTTGTTCAATATTCATATCTTACATATTTAGAAAGAATTTTTCCTTAATACCATAATATGACGTTGCCTGTCCAGGGAATTTACATACACAAAGTGTAAGTGGATTGACTATATATTTCCTTTCGAAAATGATAAAAAATTTTAAATGCAATAATTTATCGTTTTCCGTAAATTAAACATTTAACGGCTTATTGTACTATGCAGTGAACTGAGTATGAATTTGGGATGCAAACATTAATAATCTGGTGTGTCACTCACACGACTTTCTCTTACCCTGAAATTTAATACTATAAATACAGGTGGGAAATTAAGAGGTAAGATAACGAGTACTGTTATGTAATCCTATGTTAAAATAATTCAAATTAGGCTTCGGATGAGTTTTTTATGATAATTAGTTCTGTGTGAGGGGGGCTACTGTTCCCCCTCCCCCGTTTCATTACTGCACCTACGTTTATACAGAATTTAAATCTATTATTAAAATTAAAAGTTCACTTAAAATTATTCAGATAACTTTCATATGCAACATTCTTTGAAACTTATCAGTCTTTATTAAACTTTTCCACCAACAAATTTATACTAATTTGAAAATACAATTTTGGAATCTCCTGAAATTATTCGTTTTTAAGTTACTCTAAGAGACACAGAGAATAATCAAATTTAAAAAAAATTGACTATGGTAATCAGAAAACCTCAAAACGTGTAAATACACAAAAAACAAGCGATGAATATTTAGCTTAAAAACATACATTATTTATCATATGTCTATGAAGAATTCATTTCCATTCCTGAGCAGCTTTAATAGACATGATACAATATTATCGTTAAGCACTTCCACTAACAATATAAAAGAAAGTTATCGCTTAAATATTTGCAACTCTGTATATCTTTTGAAGAATATGTACAAACCACATAGTGCACCTAAATACAATCCTATAGTAATAATATACGACACAACCTGAAATACACTTCCATCAATTTTCAGCTATTGTCGCACTATAATCTAATTCTTTTGTGTAACCCTGTAAATGAACAGTGAATGATTTCCCAACCATATTCTACATCAGGCATGTTTTTATGCATATAAAAATATTGTTACAAAATTGTAAATAATTGTGTTTATTTTTGTATAAATTCTTTCAAAGAGGCTTAGTAAATTGATAAAGTGCTAATTTTGTGCATTTCTAGTCGTTTTAGCGTTAAAATAACCTTATTTTCCCTTAAAAACGCATTAAAAGAGCCCCAATAAGGCAGGTAATGGATTTGGCGCCAAATTTGGCGACTTTCTCCCACCTTGGCGAGAAAATCCTTATATGGGATATACCAAATATGGAAGCTGTAAGTTGATTGGTTGACCACTTTCTAGAGTTTTCTCGAAAAATCTGGGTTCCATGGAACAGTATATAAGGAGCGCTTCCTCGCCAAGGCAGTCAGTTCAGTTCAGTTTTCAGCCAGCTTCGCTAGTACTTGTATTGCTCTGAGCCTCTTTGAGAGAGACTTGCTTCAAGTGTTATTGCTATACAGTTTGTACTGTGGATTTGCTATTGACAGCTGTTGTTTAAGCTGTGGTTACTGCTTGAATTGAAGCTGGTAATTGGTTTATGGACCTGTATTTTTCTGGAACTTTCTGTGAATAAATTACTGAATTTTTGTAAGTTTGGCCTTTCATTCTCGGACAACTCACGAACCCCCAAGTACGCAACAATATATATATTCATTTCATTTGGTTTAGTGCAGTCTATAGATTTTAAACTCTACTTACCTGCAATTTCCCCATAGACGTAATGTATTTGAATACTTTTGAGTGTCCCTGTACACGAACCATTTGCTTCATCTCAACGAAAAGTTGGTGTAGCATACCTATATGATACACATTTAGAATACCGAGTTTGGAATTTCTGCTACTATTTGTTCTTGAGATATGCTGATAACACACACACACATAGAGACAGACACACACAGAGACCAACCTCTAAAAACTTTATTTTCGGATTCAGGGGACCTCAAAACGTGTAAATATAACAAAAACAACAAAAAAGAAAAAACAATACTTTTTCTACCTTATGTATAAGAGTAAGTAAAAAAGTTTATATTTTTCCGATATTATTTGTTGCAAAAAAATCTCATTGTAAAATTTATTTTTATTTCAAAATTAGGTGTTTGAAACTTATACAGGTTGTAATAAAGGATTAGGAGGGGGGGGATAACTTTGCAATAGACAACGTAATCAACAGGCAAAATTTTATACTGAATTCAAATATTCCTAACTCAAAACTCCATTTTTTTCGCAGCAGAAAAAAAAAAAAAAAAAAAAAAAAAGATACTAAACTGGATATTAGTATCTTTGAAGCATATTTCTCATCAAACATAATTTTTACAGTTTTTTGATAGTTTTAAGTTATTTTAGATCTAAATAAGTGGAAAATGTTATATTTAAATTTTTAATTAATTTTGGTTCTAAAATATAGAGTGGAGCACCGGTGTCCCTTTCTGCGTTAAAAGTAAATTCATTATGGGATACGGGCGTCCCATGAATAAATATTTTTACAAATTGCACTTATTTACAATTACTTAGATATAGGAGTAGCAATAATTCATTATTGATCTTTTTTAAATAATCAAATTTAATTAGAAATAAATTTGTAAAATTGGTTGATAATTTTTTTTCAAACTACTTTTATTTGACATTTTTATTTTAGTAAAACATTTACTTTGATAATCTAATAGATTTTTTATAATAACTATTAGACTCTCTTTTATAATAAAAAACTATCATATAATAATAATATTTGTAATAAGAGCGTCAAAAAATAAATAAGCAAAAGGGACACCGGTGTCCCATCTGCGTCAAAGAGTTAACAGCAAACAAACCCCTCTTCTTCTGCCCCCCGCCCCATGCCCTTGCCTTCCCGGATTACTATTTTATTGTGAGAGAACAATTAAAAGAGGTTGCAATATTATTGTTCAGGTGGCATATTTACTCTCGGAGGAAAGTTCCTCCTTCTGAAATAAGAAATCAATAATCTACGCAATACTCCACGTCGAAATGTCAGACGGTTGAGTAAAATATTTAACTAGAGTAAATGTTTGCTACAAAATCGAATTTCGTGTCAGGGGATAATAGCGCATTGTTTTGTATATTTTGTCTTGCAATACTTGTTACGTAATGCCCTATAAATACAATCTTTCCGCTTCTACTACTTTAATAAACCTCTACAAGATCCAGCATTCATACATAGCATAAAACCACAAACATTTTTTTAAGAAATACCAGATCCGAACATTTTAAGTTGTAATATTTAACTAGAGAGAAAGTTTAATAATTTAACTAAAATGTTTATTTTGAATATGAAACAAACGGATTATTTAGTAATCAACTGAACAATAAAAAATAATCATAATTTAAAACAATATATGATTTATTTATTTTAATAAATGAACTTGATGAATGAACTTTTGGATACTGCCGAATAGTCTTTTATGTTTGCACTTTAAATATATATTGATTGCTTTTCCATTAAATTGTTGATATAAAATAAAAGGAAGGCATCATAAATTTCAATATTAATCGTTGTTTGAGTTTTATGAACTTTAAATACTGTGCGCGAAATTTGTAGCTTAACAAGGAATACATAATAACAAAAAAAAAAAAAAAAAAAAGCACTGGCTTTATGTTACAGAATGTGAATTTTGACTTTCAAGTACATTTTCCTCTCCATATTTGTGTAATTATACCTGTTGGAATGCGGCAAATTTGTAGAAAAACAAATGTCTCTAATTTTGATCGTTTTAGCGACGATATTTAACGTCGCAAGTTTATAATAATCACTGTAGTATTTGTTATTTGTTGTCCGAAGCGATTATATAATTATTATTTTTTTTTTTTTTTTTTTTAAGGTTTTACAAATTATAATAAAATGGATAAGATTATATGGCAGTTTTTGGCCATAAGTGGTCTAAACTTCGTAAATCACCATTTTGGGCCATATGGAAAATGTTGCCAATTATTTTTCGGGATACTTTTCTCATCTGCACTTACTTATGTTGCATTGATAAATTTTAGATTCTTAAGATACAGTCATTATACAGAGGGAATTACTTATTCCATGTTGCCTGTGCTCTGTGTTCTAATGTGGCATTCTGCTTATTCTAGGAGAAAAGAGATTTCGAGTGTTTTACTGAAAATTCGCATTTACAGAAAGAAATACAGCAAGTTAAGGAAGTCAGGACCCTACATAAATATGTTTTTAATCCTCATGTTTGTGTCACCGTTTATTACATGCATAGTTATTCAAGTAATAGAGGATATAGAAAGTGAGTCATTCACTTACTACACCTTTGGTTATCCTATACATAACAAATTTTGGAAAAGAGTTCTTCTGTTTAACTCGAACCTCAGCTACTATCTTTTCTGCACGGGTTGTCCGTCTTATTTAACTTTCTGTTTGAATATTCTACTTTTCAGATGTTCTGAAATATTATCTAGTTATTGCACAGAGCTCCAGACCCATTTACGAACGAAGGCAAATGAGATCACTGACATCTTAAAATTGTTCTTTGAAATGATAAAACTCGTTAAAAGTATAAACCACGCTATAGGGAATCTTTCATTCTTTATTGTTTTCTATAACTTAAACGGTATTTTCGCAACATTGCATATAATGTCATACGATAACTCGTATGCATTTAAAGTAGATTACATTGTTTTTGTAATCTTTTACGCCACATCAAGTGTTCTGATGTTCGTTTCGTATACGATGTGTTGTTCGAGGATTCCTGAAAACCTTTTAAGAATAAGAGAAACTGTACGAGAGTTTATAAATGAACGGGGATCTAGAGATTTAATCGGTACTGAAAATACATTTTATCTACACAGAATTGAAACTGAAGAGATTGTATATGTATCAGCGTGTGGATTGTTTAATCTAACGCGGAGCTTCATTTTGTCGGCATTCGGTAGTGTTTTGACATACGGGTTGTTGCTTTTAGGTCTAAAATTGTAGCACAATTTGCATGATAAGTGCTTTCTTGATATCTTTTTCCGTAACATAAATGTATTGCCTTTTATAGATTGATTTTCTAAAATTGCACAGTGCTAATTAACCAACACTTATGTGTTAAAATGAGATTAGCATTGTTAATTAAGAATTTTTGTACATTAACAGTTGTTTTTCTGTTCTGAGGTCTCTCTTTCTGCTTCGAATGTACTGATATCAGTATATCAATCTATACATGCTAATAAAATTTTTAACTTAATGTTAAGGGTCCTTGGTAGTCAAATACTCTCCTTTTCTCCTACCCCATGTAACCCAATGGGATTTTTGTTACTTTGTACTATCAGGATATTTCGTGTCAAAAATTAAGTTTTTCGAATTCTATTTTTTTCAGTTCCACTCTTCGAACATGTCACTTTTTTTTTTTTTTTTCCCTTAGTGAGCATTCTTTTTTTTAAAAATAAATTTAAACATTTTATTTCATGAAGTAAACTTAAGGGTCCAAATTTCAACCTAAAATAATAATAATAATAATAATAATAATAATAATTCCAATTTATTTTAAAAAAGAAAAAAAAAATTCCTTACTAAGATAAAATGGGACATGTTCAAAGAGTGGAATTCTAAAAACTTTATTTTTGAAAGAAATATCCTGAAATGCAAAGCAACAGAAATCCCTTTGGAATCCATGGGGAAGGAGAAAGGAAGTCATCGGACAACGAAGGACAACGCCATTTTGTCCTCTCTGTACTGTTTGAAGTGAAATATGAATTATGCATTAAAATTAGATTCTGAATTTTATTTTATTTTATTTTATTTATTTATTATTTTATTTTATTTATTTATTTATTATTTTATTTTTTTTTAAGAATTCAGGGTAGGGACTCCAGTGATTGACATGCTCCAGTAATTGACATCTATCCCGAAATAATTAATAAATAAGAACTAGTATGTTGTGGCCACCACAAGACTTTCTTCTATATTTTCCAATACAAATTCACTCAGTAACAATATTAAAAAAAAAAAAAAAAAAAAAAAATCCAATTTTTTTTTTCGTTAAAAGTAAAAAAAAAAAATCGATAACTTTGTTTTAAGTTATCACATATTTATAGTTCAACCAGTCGTTTTAAAGGTATTGACGAGACCTTTCGAAAGATACCCATCTTGAAAATTTACCCCACCCCGGGGGGTACTTCACCCCAGGGGGGGAAGCGATGCCCCCACATGCACAATTTTTTTTTCCTAATTAACTACTACTATTATCAATAATTCATATTAATGTTACAATCACAGGTTAAGAATAACTCTCATTATGTACATTTATACGAAATTTTGTCCTATAATGCCATGTTAAAAATTTAGAAAAAATACGATCACAGCGCCTCCTGTTGTGCGATTGATCCTCAAATCTAATAAGCACCAGTTTATGTCAGGGGCCAACTAAGTACCAAGTTTGGTTAAATTTCGTTAAAATATTTTTTTTTTTAATTACGATTTTTTTTTTTTTTTTTCCGTAAAAAGTAAAAAAAAATCAATAACTTTGTTTTAAATTATCACAGATTTATAGTTCAACCATTCGTTTTAAAGGTATTGACGAGACCTTTCGAAAGATATCCATCTTGAAAATTTACTCCCCTCGAGGGGGGACTTCCCCCCAGGGGGGTTGACGAGGCTCCTACACATACAAAAAAAATTTCTCAGTTCACTATTTCTATTATAAATAAATCTTGTAAATTTCATAATGATTACTAAAAAACAATTCTCTTTATGCACATTTATGCAAAATTTTGTCCTATATCACCCTGTTAAAATTTTAGAAAAAGCGAAATGGCAACGCAACCTGTGAGACATTTTTTACCAAAAGTTGATAGGCACTAATTTATGTCAAGGTGCAACTACATACCAATTTGTATGAAATTCTATGCAGTAGTTTGTGAGATACAGTTGCCACAAAATTTTGTCACACACACACACACAGACAGACAGACAGACATTTTCTAAAAATGGCCAAATCGTGTTCTACAGCTCTCAAAACGTGTAAATCCATCAAAAACCCGAGGTCGAAAATTTTTACGAAACCAATGCTTTCTTCTATTGAATATAGAAGAAAGTAAAAATAATAAAATCATATATTTTACATAAAAGAATTTTAACATTTTATGTCAAACTTTGGAGCATAGGGTGCTAATAACTGTTAAAATGAATAACTGGCAGTGTCAAACGCTGGAACATAGAGTGTCAGTTACTGATAAAATGAAAAACTGACAGTGTCAATTGCTGAAATATTGAGTGGGTGTCAAATAAAAATTCCTAAAAAAAATATATATATATATATATATACAATATACATATACATATAAATAAATATACATACATATTATTTACATACCAATGTACATATGTATGTACATACCAATTGTATGGTATGTACATATGGTATGTACATATGTATGTACATACCAATGTATGGTATGTACATACCATACATTTTACATACCAATGTACAATGTACATATGTACATATGTACATATGTATGTATATTTATATAAATATATATAAATATACATATACATATCAAATGTATATGTTTTAACATATATGCGGTTCTGAATGTCTTTCATACCATATGTACTAACTTAAGATTTCTAAAAATATTTTCTGATGACTAGAACATTAAAAACATCAGAGATTGCTCTAAAAGTGGCAATCACTGGTGCACTTACCCTATATGATTAGGAATTGTTTTATTTCTTTCTCTTATATTTAATATTGTTTGTATATCGATTCTCTCAGGCTAATATCATTGATAAAAATTTCACCGAATGCAAACAAATATAGGTTTGAAAGGAAAGAGATCAATTATGTATTCGAATTAGATTCTAATTTTGTTTTAATTTTAAGATATTATTTAATCACATAATATTTATAATAATTCATTTTATTCAGACCTCTCTCTTATATTTAATATTGTTTGTATATCGATTCTCTCAGGCTAATATCATTGATAAAAATTTCACCGAATGCAAACAAATATAGGTTCGAAAGGAAAGAGATCAATTATGCATTCGAATTAGATTCTAATTTTGTTTTAATTTTAAGATATTATTTAATCACATAATATTTATAATAATTCATTTCATTCAGACCTCTCTCTTCTTTTGAATTTAAAATTGTATATTGATTGTCTCACACTAATATCATTGATGAAATGTTAAAGAAACGCCACTCTTGCAAAGAAATAAAGGTTGGAATGAAAGAGATCAATTGTGCATTTGAATTAAATTCTAATTTTGTTTTATTTTTAAGAGGCTATGTTATTATAAATAATTTTTATTTCCTCAGATCTCCTAAACTTAAAAGTGCCTGTATTGCGATTGTCGCATGTTAATATCATTCGTAAAATATTAATAAAGGATCACGTTAGCAATTCAGTACAGGTAGAAATGAAAAGTCATTACGTATAGTTTCCAGTGAGACTTTAACTAATTAAAATTTGCTGGTGCATTTTATTTATTTACTAGCTGACTCGTCCGGCTTCGCACGGATGAACAAATTTTAGTTAAAGATGGATTGACATGTAAAAAATCAAGAAAGATATCAGTTTATATGTAGGTTTATAGTCAGGCAATATTATTAACTGAAAAGTCAAAATATAATTTTACAATTATCTTTTTTTTTTTTTTAATTAGTTGTTAAATGTTGGCAATTTTTACTTAACGTTATTTATTTATTTCATAAAGAGAAACATTTCTTTACTCATGAATAAAAAATATTGAAAAATAAACGTATGACATGAAAATGTTTTTGATAAAATTGACGTCATAATCGCTTTAATTATTATTTATTTGTTCATCTCGCAAATATATTTAATTTTTTCCAGAATTCATGGTTATTTTAATAATGTATATTAAGGGAGAAATCAGTAATATGAAACAATATTCGTACAATATATACTATTACAGAATCTGGTCTGAAACAACCACACGACTTCCATTACCCACTATTACACGTATTATGTACAATTTTTTGGAGATGTTATATTCATTTTTTGAGATTTTCCAGCGAGAGAAACTTGATACACGTATAAAAGACACATACAACAGAGTTTATATAGAGAGTTAAAAAAAAAGGGAAAGAAAAAAAAAATAACATAATAGATAGTTATTTTTTTAAACACGAATTTCCGATATCTAAAACTGAACTACCTAATCAGGATGACTGTTAATATTCCTGTAATAAGCAAGTAATACTTGAGAAAGGTTATCTAAGTTGGATTAATGAAACAATTTTCAAGAAAATGTTAGAACCGTTTTTGAGATACCAACTTTTACCAAAACTTGCATACTCAATTATTGACCTAAAAAAAATAATTACATACAAAAGGATATTTAATAGGAAGTTAACATGGCGAGTTTGAAAAAAATTCGTACAGGCGTTTTTAAAGGAGAGTACTTGCGACATCTGAAATTGAGCTGTTCATAGAGGACGCCTATCAATTTTCCTGAACTAACCAACTATATCATTCAAAAGGGTATCGATCTAATAGGTTGTTTATAGAGCAACTTTGAAGAAAATCGTTAAATCTGTTTTTGTGATACGGGCTTACGGTCCCATTTCCGGTTTTCGATGACCCAATTCCGGTTTTTCAATTTTTACGAAAATTTGGAAAATTTATCTGTACTCCAGACCTGAATCAATTGTGAAGTTTCGTAGTTCTATCTTTATTAGTTTCGGAGATATGATAGTCAGAAGATTCCACACATACGTACACACATACACACACACACTGACCCATTGCCAAAAACTACTTTTTTGGACTCAGGAGGCCTTAAAACGTGTAAATCAGGTAAAACTCTATATTGAATTTTTGGACCGAATATAATACTTCCACTACCTACGGTAGTGGGATAATTGAAGTAAAAACATAGATCTCGTATTTAATACGAAAATATACAGATTTTCGTATTGCGCTTTCGATCGCCAAATACAAAAATCGCCAAGGACGATAGATATCAAATCTATGCTTTGTTTTCAATTAAAATATTGAAAATTTGAATTAAAAATTTATTTTACCAAAATTTTTTTATAGCCTCTAGCACTTAGAGTCAGTGTTCCTTTTGATTAGTTGAAAGAAAAAAAAAAAAAAAATCGGCTTTTTAGTTCTAGCGATCGTTCTCTACATATACATATAAACCTTTCCTCTTTATATATTAGTATAGAGCATAGATAGATTAAATAGGTTTCTAATCAACATAATGTAACTCGAATAATTGAATGCTATTTGCATTTCAGTAATGGCTGTATGCGCTATGTATATTGAGCTACTTGTCATAACTGTTAGTTGCTAAAAATAGTCGCTAAATAAATTTAAACTTCTCAATTATTCTTTTAAAAAATGCATAATGAGATGCAGATGATATATATATATATATATTTTTTTTTTTTTTTTTTTTTTTATTTACTTTTTATATTATTATTCGCGTGAAAATATATTTTATTAAAAGTCGAAAAATAAATTAACTCGTAAATTGTTTTGGCAACAATGGACAATATTCCTGTGACGTCACCGTAGGTAAAATCGCCGAACACGTGGCCGATATTTTGTAAACAAATTAGATTCAAGATGACATTTTATTGTTACGTATAACATTTTCCTAAATATTTCTGCAGTGAAACTTAATAATAATGTTCAAACAAGAACAAAAGTGAAATGTAAACAACTGAATCGAATGATAAAGTTAAGACTATTCCATATCGTAAAATTGCAGAACATTTTATGTATACACACACACATACATACATATATATAATGAAAAAAAAGATTAATAAGAACATTTTATACACACACACATATATATAGACATCAAAGCTTAAATAAATAGAATTTCAATCACTTTAATAAAGGAATTTACTAAATGGAACATCCATTTAAATTTGTTAACATCGACACAGTTCACACGGCAACTTTTAATATTACATATGTTAATTAATATTAAAGTATATTACTAAAGCTGGATTAAAAAAAAAACAAAGTTATCACTATATCCCTCTTACTTCAATTTCATATAATCTGTAACTCTTAGAAATAATATTGCAAGATAAAAATTTGCAAGCCACAATGCTTTGCTATGGTAGAGTTGAGAATTGTTTACCAAAAACAGCTGATTTTTTATAGTCTCGAACCCAAAGGAGGAATATGGTCCGTTATAAATTAAAATAAATAATTTAATAAAAGTAAGTTAGAATTTCTATTTTTTTTTTTTTTTTTTTTTTTTTTATTATTATTATTATTATTATTATTATTTGTTTATTTATTTTTAAATTCTAATTTCGTTTACACACATCAGTTTAAACATTAATGCTTAGATCATTATATTATATTATATTATATCATATCAAATTATATTATTAGAAAAATAAATACTTTTAAATATATAATGACGTCAGATTTATTGTGTAAGTTTAACATTTCACAAAGCTTTAGATGAATTTCAATTTAATTCACGTGCAAATATATATATATATTTGTTTTTTTTTTCGTGTCAAGATATTTTAAAAACAAAATGAACATGTAAATGTTTCTTTTATGTTGGCAGCAGCTAATTTTTTTAATATTTCATTATTTCCATTTCTATAGAGCATTTCCTCGTGACGTCTGGTGGTTGGCAAAAAAGCGCGCTCGACTTTCCCGCGCCCCGCCCACCATTGATTTTCCGTTGGTGATTTTCCGGACGTTCCCTATTGAAAATGGAGTTTATACCTCTACTGGTTTGTATACAGGGACACCCGAAACTAGTTCAAAGCATTGTATTCTGTGAGAGGTATTTTTATAAATCGTATTTTCATACCTTTACTGTACACATATCTTAATGAAATTGAAATATGTTATTCCAGTTCACTATCGGATGTTCCCTGTTGAAAATGGAGTTTAGCATTGTGTTCTATAAGACGGACTTCTATAAATCATACTTTCATACCTTTACTGTACACATATCTTAATGAAATTGAAATACGTTATTCAAGTTCACTATTGGATTTTTCCTGTATAAAATGGATTAAATACCAACTCTGCTTTATATACAAGGACATTCAAAAGTATTCTAATGCATTGCGTTCTATGAGAGATATTTCTATAAATCAAATTTTAATAACTTTACTTTCCACGAAGTTTTAGGAAATTGAAATATGTTATTTATATGCACAAAAGAATGATTTACATAGAATATAGCATGATTAGCATTAGGTTTACAGGGTGACACAAAAATATTCTGTTATATTAAGAGCTATTATTAAAAATTTGCTAGAATTCTACTTTCGTTTACAATAAGCTTTTTTAACACTTCCTAACATTTTTTTAAGTGTGATTATGATATAAATTTGTGTATCTGTCCGTCTGTCTGTCTGCCCGCGCTGTAACACCCGTAAATATTTATGGAATATTTTGAAACTGTTATATATTATTCAAGTTGACTATCGGATGTTTCCTATTGAAAATTGAGTTTATACCTCTACTGGTTTGTGTACAGGGACACCCGAAAGTATTTCAAAGAATTGTGTTTTATGAGAGGTATTTCTATAAACCATATTTTCATACCTTTACTGTACAATATCTTTATGAAATTGAAATATGTTATTCAGGTTCACTACTGGATGTTTCCTATATAAAATAGATTACATTCCACCACTAGTTTATGTACAGGGACACTCAAAAGTACTCTAAAGCATTGCGTTCTTTGAGATATATTTCTATAAATCAAATTTTAATAACTTTACTTTCCACGAAGTTTTAGGAAATTGAAATATGTTATCTATATGCACAAAAGAATGCTTTGCATAGAACATAGCATGGTTACCATTAGATTCACAGGGTGACACAAAAATATTCAGTTATATTAAGAGCTATTAATAAAAAATTGCTAGAATTGTACTTTCGTTTACATTAAGCGTTTTTGACACTTCCTATCATTTTTTTAGTGTGAATATAATTTCAATTTGTGTATATGTCTGACTGTTCTTCTGTCCGTCTGTCTGCCTCTCTGTCTGTTTTTCTGCGCTCTAACTCCCGTAAATATTTATGGAATTTCTTTAAACCGATATATTTTATTGAAGTTCACTATCGGATGTTCCCTATTGAAAATGGAATGGATACCTCTTCTGGTTTGTGTACAGGGACACCCAAAAGTATTCGAAAGCATTGTGTTCTATGAGAGGAGTTTGTATAAATCATATTTTAATACCTTTAATGTATAGAAACTTTAATGAAATTTTAATATGTTATTCAATTCCTTATCGGATGTTTCCTATGTAAAATACAGTACATTTCTAACTGGTTTGTGTGCAGGGGCACTTGAAAGTACTCCAAAGCATTTTGTTGTATGAGAGTTATTTTGATAAACCAAATTTTAATAATTTTATGTTCCACAAAGCTTAATGCAATTGAAATATATTATTCGTATGCACAAAAGAGTGTGCCTTCTATGTAATATACAGTGCGTGTCGAAATGATAGGTCCACCAGTAAAAACGAAAGTTATGTTGGTAAAAAAGGTTTTATTGTGTACAAAGTACTATTTTATAAACTACATTACTTCATTCAATGTAAAATAATACATGAATAATATACAAATAATAGGAATAATAAGGAAAACAAAAATTACATAAAAAAGCTGTTTCAAAAAGATAGGTCCACTGAACCAAGCATCAAATTAATGTTGAATTAATAAGAAATTTTTCCACCTTGTTTCAGAATAAGCTCATAAATCCTATTCGGCATGGTTTCTATAAGTTTTTGCAAACACTTTTTCTCGATTTTTGACCATTCGGAGGAAATAGCCATTTTCAAGTCTGCAGTACTGTTGTACTGCCTTCCGCCTGCATACACCGCTCTTGCGAGTATACCCCACATGTTTTCTACCGGATTCAGGTCGGGGCTACAAGATGGCCAATCGATAACATGTACACCATTATCCAGAAACCATTCGAAAGTGGACTTTGCAGTGTGCACAGGAGCATGGTCCTGTTGGAACATGAAGAATGGGCCCCCAATGTGCTCTGCTTGTGGAAGAAAATATTGTTCAAGCAGCTGTTGATAGCCTGCAGCATTCAAACGATTGTTTTCAAATGCTATATCAGTTTTTCCTGCACCTCCGAATCCGGCCCATACCATAACGGAACCACCACCAGCTTGCCTCTTCGAGAATATCTGTCTATCGTTACGCAGATCGTGCCAGTAGTACTGGCAGTTATCTGGATCATCCAGTTTGAATTTATTTTCATCACTGAATATCACACGATGCCAATCTTGTTTCCAGGACATCATCACTTCATGTGCGAATTTCAATCTCTTTACTTGGTGCTTTTTAGTCAATTTCGGAGGCGCTTTCCTCTTCACGTAAACTATATTGCCGAACTTCTTTACCACTCTATGAACTGTAGATTTTGATATTGGAGGGTTTTGTTGTCTGGCCACAGTGGATAAGCTCATATTTCCAGATTTTAACTCCTTTACGGGGTGTCCTTTACGGTCCTTCTTTGTCGGGGTGTCACTTTTGACGGGCGGCAAGATGATTTTTTACTGCCATAAGCATTTCTAAGTCGCAAATTATAGTTTACAACATTATGTGATCTGTTTAAAAATTTACCTATTTCTCTATTCGATTTTCCACACGTTTTAAATGCATCCATTTCCCCCTGTTCAACCAGCGAAAGACTGCAACGACGACACATTTCGTTTGATTAGAACGTGATGTTCAAATCTGTTTAAATACCTCCACAGCAGCCAGCATAATCCCGCAGTAAAACTAAGCAACGATTTTTATGCAATTTTTTTTGGAAATAAACGTGATTGGTGTAAAATTTCTGAAGGCGGACCTATCTTTTCGAAACGGTCTGAAAATGAAAATTTGCATAAAATAAAAAGGAATTATTTATTTTTAAGAAATTTCTTCATAAATAGTTATAACAATTACTGATTAAATAACTCTACCAAAAAAGTGATTCTTATTCTCAATTAAGAGTCGAAATTTTGAAAAATGCGGGTGGACCTATCATTTCGATACGCACTGTAGTATGGTTAGCATTAGATTTACAGGGCCACACACAAATAATCCGTTACGTTAAGAGGTATTAATAAAAAATTTTGCAAATTTTTTTTCTGGAATTGCACTTTTGTTTACATGAGCGTTTTAACACTTTCTTATTATTTTAGTGGGAATATGATTTCAATTTGTGCATATGTCTGTCCGATTGTCTACCTTCCTATCTGTTTGTCTCCGGCTCCTATCATCCGTGAATATTTTGAGAATTTTTTTTAAATGATACACTCATATTCCCTATGGAATGTTCCCTATTTAAAATGTCATTAATATGTCCTGAACAACTGGTTTGTTTACAGGGACAGCAACAACAACAATGAAAAAAAAGCCAATGTATTACGTTTTAACACAGAATTTTTTAAAAGTTATATTTAAAAAACTTTCTACTACAAAAATTTTGAAAACATTGACATGTAATATTAATATTCTAAAATATTGTTTTGTATAGAATATGTTATGATTAACTTTCAGATTTACAGGGCTACAATAAAATATTCAGAGAGTTTAAAAGCTGTAATTATAATCTAACGGCTGCATTTTCTTTTGCGTTAAGCCTTTTTAACACTTTCCAAAATGCCTAAGATTAATTTTAAAATCAATTAGTCTATCTGTATGTTTTTCAGTCCTGTCTGTTGTGCGATAACGTAGGCAAAGAATATTAATAGTTATTCGATACAACAATTGCGTACAGTTGGAAAGTGTTACTAATCAATGCCTACTGCATGATTTTTCTTTCTTGTTTATTCGAGTAATGAGTTTCTTAAAATTTCAGAAATGAAATATAATTTAAATTTAATTATTTATGGAATTTTTTAATATTAAATATGCTAAATATACCAATGGCAAATTCAGGAAAATCGTGGATAGTTTCTTTGTTGAAGGGATATAATCTTCTATAATAATAAATGGAAAGGTTTGTCTGTCTGTCTGTCTGTCTATCTGTCTGTCTGTCTGTCTGTTCTTTTATACGTTCAGCCCCTATTGAACGCAGAAGTACAAGAATTGACATACGGATGCTCTGGAGCCTTTCCGATGTTTTCCTCGAAACAGAATTTAAAAATCTTAATTAGTTTCGGAGATATTAATTAAAATGCTGACCCATATCGATCGCAAAAATGACCAAAAATCCTTATTGCTTAAAAAAAGGCATTCTATCAGCATTCAGCAGACGATTTTAACGGCTGTCTCTAAGGAAAACAAAACATGTGCAAGTCATTAATGTCACGTGATCTTTAACTGGGGTTAAAAATTGCAAATTTCAAAGTGCTTCAAATTTTCTTTTTCGTACACAACACTTAATATATAACCTATTCAGCACAAAAGCAACCTGCAGTTAAAATTTCATCAATTTTCATTAATAAACAAAGCAGTTACAATTTAATTGCAAATTAAATTTTATTCAAACACGTAATCTATCATTCAATAGACGATAGGAGTTTCCATAGCAACAAAATACATTTGAAGGAACTAAAAAATACTTTTTCTTTTTCTTTTTCTTCCATTACCCGACAACCGTGGTATATATAGGTTTTGGGGCAATAAAAAATATTTATTTTTCTAAATATTTATTTTTCTTTTTACTTCCATTAATAAAGCTACCGTAGATAATGGAATTAGAGATTTCACGTGATTTACATGTTTTAGAATGTCCTGATTAGGTTTTCTTTTGTATCTCAGCTACTAATTAAAATAATTTCATAAGTAACACATTGTTTGAAAGCTTTGTTGATTTGGAATTGAACAGTAGATTACAGAAATTTCTACCGCCAGATATTTTAAAATTTCGATATTTCAAATTCCAATTAAATTATTTTTAATACATCATTCGAAAGATATTTTAAAGTTCTTTTAAATTATCGAAAGTTTTCACCAGATTTACGCGTTTTGAGGTCTCCTGAATTAATTTTCTTTTGTATCTCAGCTACTAATTAAAATAACTTCATAAGTAATACATCATTAGAAAGCTTTTTTGATTTGGAATCGAACAGTGGAATACAGAAATTTGTACCGCCAGATGGCGCTGTAATATTTTAAAATTTCAATATTTCAATTTCTAATTATGATTAAATTATTTTTAATACATCATTCGAAAGATATTTTAAAGTTCTTTTAAATTATCGAAAGTTTTCACCAGATTTACACGTTTTGAGGTGTCCTGAATCAGTTTTCTTTTATATCTCAGTTATTAATTAAAAAAATTTCATGAGTAATACATGATTTGAAAACTTTGTTGACTTGATACACGTTTTAAAGTACTTTTACATTATCGAAAATGGAATTCGAGATTTCACACGATTTACACGTTTTGAGGTGTCCTGATTAGGTTTTCTTTTGTATCTCAGCTACTAATTAAAATAATTTTATAAGTAATACATCATTAGAAAGCTTTTTTGATTTGGAATCGAACAGTGGATTACAGAAATTTCTACCGCCAGATGGTGCTGTAATATTTTCAAATTTCAATATTTCAATTTCTAATTATGATTAAATTATTTTTAATGCATCATTCGAAAGATATTTTAAAGTTCTTTTATATTATCGACAGTTTTCACCAGATTTACACGTTTTGAGGTCTCCTGAATTAGTTTTCTTTTATATCTCAGCTACTAATTAAAATAATTTCGTAAGTAATACATCATTAGAAAGCTTTTTTGATTTGGAATCCAACAGTGGAATACAGAAATTTGTACCGCCAGATGGCGCTGTAATATTTCAAAATTTCAATATTTCAATTTCTAATTATGATTAAATTATTTTTAATACATCATTCGAAAGATATTTTGAAGTTCTTTTAAGTTATCGAAAGTTTTCACCAGATTTACACGTTTTGGGGTGTCCTGAATTAGTTTTCATTTGTATCTCAGCTACTAATTAAAATAATTTCATAAGTAATACATCATTAGAAAGCTTTTTTGATTTGGAATCGAACAGTGGAATACAGAAATTTGTACCGCCAGATGGCGCTGTAATATTTTAAAATTTCAATATTTCAATTTCTAATTATGATGAGATTATTTGTAATACATCATTCGAAAGATATTTTAAAGTTTTTTTAAATTATCGAATGTTTTCAGCAGATTTACACGTTTTGAGGTGTCCTGAATCAGCTTTTTTTTTTTTTTTTTTTGTATCTCAGTTGTTAATTAAAAAAAATTCATAAGCAATACATCATTTGAAAGCTTATTTTAGTTGATACACATTTTAAAGTACTTTTACATTATCGAAAATGGAAATCGAGATTTCACCCGATTTACACGTTTTGAGGTGTCCTGATTAGGTTTTCTTTTGTATCTCATCTACTAATTAAAATAATTTCATGAGTAATACATCATTTGAAAGCTTTGTTGATCTGGAATGGAACAATAGATTACAGAAATTTCTACCGCCAGATGGAGCTGTAATATTTTTAAATTTCAATATTTCATATTCTAATTATGATTAAATTATTTCTAATACATCATTCGAAAGATATTTTAAAGTTCTTTTACATTATCGAAAGTGGAATTCGAGATTTCACCTGATTTACAATTTAAAGTGTCCTGATCAGGTTTTCTTTTGCATCTCAGCTAATTGAGTAAGACCGTTCAAAATTGGTATATGCAAGTTAATTAGGAAGGGCTGGAACGGTGGGGAGGGAATAGGCGCGCAGCGCGCATGGGTTTGGGACCCGGTGCGAGTTTTTACCCGATGATAAAATATTTTTTTTAAATTTTATTTTCTTAATAATAAAAGTTTGAGTTGAGAAAGAATACGCGTGTACAGCGCACGTATATCCTCAAACGTGCGCGCGCAGCGTGCATGGGTCTGCGCTGCCGAAGGCAGTGGCGTCCCGGTGTGAGTTTTTACCCGATGCTAAATGATATATTTTTTAATTCCTTTTCTTGAGAATGAAAGTTTATGAGTAATAACATGGAATTTTGAGAAGTCATAAGGATGGTGAAGGAATACGTGCGCGCAGCGCACTGGTCTACGCTGCCGAAGGCAGTGGGGACCCGGTGCGACATTTTTCCCGATCAGAATATTTTTTTCTCTTTTTTTATCACATGATAAAAATTAATGCAATTTTGAGAATTCATTAATTATTGTTATTCATTTAAAAATAGTGACCAGCGAAGCGGGCGCAGCCTGCTAGTAACTAAATACTTCAAATTTATTATTTTTTCTTTTACTTTACTGAAACTGATCCAGATATAGTAGCCGGTTGCACATGCCTGTATATAGAATAGACTTAAAAAAAAAAAAAAAAGAAAGAAAGAAAGAAAGAAAGAAAGAAAATAGTTACATTATCCTAAATTAAATTGTTTTAATTCTGTTTTGTTCAGAACTGGTATTTTCTAAGAAATAAACAAGAGTTTCGTTTTCTGGCTTTCTATCTTTTCCTTTTCGTTTTTTTTTTTTTTTTTTTTTTTTTTTTTTTGTTTTTTTCATTATGGATAAAATTTGCTGTCTTTTGCGACGACAGTGACGTAAATATATCGTATGAAATTATCCTTTTTTTATTTGAATAATGAGGTTTTTCTCTTCTTCTTTTTTTTTTTTTTTTTTTTTTTTTTTTTCTATCTCAACAATGAAATGTAATTATTCATGAAAATTATTAAATTTAAATATAATAAATATACTTATCACAAATTCATGAAAATAGTCGCTAGTTTCTTTGTTGAAGGGATATAATAACTAAATACCCCATATATATTGCTTTTTTTTCTTTTACTTTACCGAATCCGATTCTAACACAGTAAACGTTGCTAAGAAACGCAACAATGTTACGACATGTCTTTATATAGAAGAATAGACTTAGGAAAAAAAAAAGTTACAGCACCCTAAATTAAATTATTTAATTTCTGTTTTGCTCAGGACTCTATCGTATTTTTTACGAAAAAAGACAGGAGCTTTGGATTCCTTTTTCCTTTTTTTATCCACTAACCGTTGCTAAGAAACGCAAGATTGTTAGGACATGTCTTTATATAAAAGATTAGACTTAGAAAGAAAAAAAAAAAGTTACATCCCCCACAATTAAATTAATTTATATTTTACTCAAAACTCTATTGTACTATATACAGAAGCTTCGGTTTCTTTCTTTCTGTCTTTTTTTTTTCCTTTCTCTACTACGGATAAAATTTGTTTTCCTTTGTGACGACAGTGACGAAACAAATCCTGGAAAATTATCCGTTTTTATTTGAATAATGAATTTTTTTTTAAACTTTCAGTAATAAAATTTTATTTAAATTTAAAGTTTTATGAAAATTATTAAATTTAAATATACTAGTATTTTAAATAGACATATCCCAAATTCATCAAAATCACCGCTAGTTTCTTTGTTGACGTGTATAATATCTAAATACTCCAAATATATTGCTTTTTTTTTTTTTTTTTTTTTTTTTTTTTTTTTTTACAGAATCCAATCTCAGTACAGTGACCGTTGCTAAGAAACGCAACATTGTTAAGACATGTCTTTGTATAGAAGAATAGACTGAGAAAAAAAAGGTTACATCATCCTAAATTAAATTGTTTTAATTCTGTTTTGCTCAGAACTCTATTGTATTTTCTACAAAATAGGCAGGAGCTTTAGTTTTTTTCTTTCAGTCTTCCCCCCCCCCCCATCTGAACCTTTAACCCCTTCCTCTTTATACAATTTGATTTTTATTGTGACGAGAGTGACTAACATAAACTGTGAAAGTTTTCTGTGAAAACCAGACGTGGGTCATCGGAAACCGGAAGTGGGACCGTAAATCCGTATCTCAAAAACGGCTCTAACGATTTTCTTAAAATTTGCTATATAAACACTCCATTAGATGTAATTTCGAATGATATAGTTTTCTAGTTCAGGGAAATTGATAGGCGTCTCGTATAAATAGCTCAATTTTAGGTTACGCAAGTGCGTTCTTTTAAAAACGGCTGTACGGATTAATTTCAAACTCGCCATTTTAACACCTTTCTAAATATTCTTTTGTATGTAATTATTGTTTCCTGGTCAATAATTGAGTATGCCAAGTTTTGGTAAAAGTTGGTATCTCAAAAACGGCTCTAATGATTTTTTTGAAAATGAATACATAGATACCCTTTTTTATATATTATGTGGTTTTTGCAGGAAAATTAACGGCCATTCTGATTAGATAGTTGATTTTTAGATCTCATAAATTGGTGTTTAAAAAAATAACTCTCGTAATTCTTTTTCTTATTTTTTTAACTCGCTGTGTGAACTGGGTTTTATATGTCTTTACACATGTATCAAGTTTCTCTTACTGAAAAATTCCAAAAATGCATATAATATCTCCAAAAAACACATATAATATGTAGGTAATAGCGGGTAATGAAAGTCGCGTGGTTGTTTCACACCAGATTTTTTATTTCTGTTTCCGATTACATTGCTATACTTGTGACATCACGATTTTTACTCTTCTAAAGATTTTACATTTTTAAAACCTATCTGCATTTTATTTTCTAAATAAAAGATAATAACAAAAGATAAATTACATATTAAAGGAATAGTAATTAAAATTCTGACTTATACAGAATTTGTTTCGATAAAAATTATAAGTTTTCAATATTGTGAGTTACACTCACGGAATTAATATGTTACAATTAGTTTATTCTTACTTAATGCCAACGTAAAAAAAAAAGGGGGGGGGGGAGAAAAAGGAAAATAAGCATTCATTTCGTCCATTTAGTGCAAAGCAAATAGGCTTCTATATATATATATATACTAGCAGGCTACGCCCACTTCGCTGGTCACTATATTTAAATGAATTTTCGAAAGAATTGAATTAATATTTATTTTTTTACACTGAATTATAGACAAAAACTAAAAAAAAAAAAAAAAGAAAGAAACTGAAATTGCTCCAAACCTAGCTTCGGGCACCCGCTGTCTACGGCATCTCTTTTCCCGCCCACATTGCATCTGGTCTAGGTTTCCCATGCCTGCAGGAAGATCTTTCCCGCGCACTTCAGTCTGGATATTTATTGACGACAGGGGGGGATCTGATACTATTTAAGAACTAAGGTTTTAAAGATGACTGTTACTCTGCATCTATTAAATATTTTATTTACACTATATTACGATTTGATTCCGACCAATGTACTAAAATAAAATAAAATAAAAAGTAGATACATATATATATATACAGTTTTTTCATTTATTTTAAAATCTTGTTTATGTTTTAATGTATATATAATTATATATATACATATGTTTGCCAATTTGGCTTTAACATCTATATTTTAAAAGTTTACATGCACTTTGATTGCAGCTGCAATGGCGCTTTTTCTCATGTGTATTATTTCAATTGTTAATCATATTCCTTGTTTGGCTGTTTGTGGATCTATGCTTTTAACGGCTCTTTGATGTAGAACTGTTTTATCTAAGTTAAAAAGTGTCAGTCTTTCCTCTATGTTTATTCAGTTCTATATTTTTGTGTGCTGTTATTGTTTTAGTTCTATTAATTGCTAAATATTAAGATTAAATTTTATTACGTTATCTATTATATATATATATATAAATGATAGATATCGTAATAAAATTTAATCTTAAAATTTAGCAATTAATAGATACAAAACAATACCAACACAAAAAAATAGAACTGATTTTAACTTAGAGGAAATACTGACACAAAATTGTTGCGATACAGATAAAGGACCAATAAGAGACAAAAATAACTTAAATTACTTACGCCGACATGATATATATATAAGTAAAGATCGGTTAAAAGGCCACCTGGTGATAAACAATAGATTTAGCGTTCCTAAATCAGAAACCCTGAAACGTGCGGGAAAAGGTCAAAGTTGTAGAGTGTCTTCGATTTACTTCGATATATTGCGAGTAATAATGCTGAGAGCGTCTGTTTGGTCAAGATTCTCTAATCTGTGACATTAAGCTTGTTCGAGAGAAAAAAAAAAAAATTAAAAGCATTTAAACCATCAGCTTTTTTCGACCATACATTGAATAACCACGCCAGCTACAGTCGGTAACAAAAGTGTCCGAACACTAGCAAAAATTCTTATGTAAAAAAAGTACACTTCATACGGTTTTGTTAAATCCTTATCGAATCATGTTCTTACACTGACTAAGAACTGGATTCGACAAGGATTTATTTAACAAAACCGTATGAAGTGTACTTTTGTTACATAAGAATTTTTGCTAGTGTTCGGACACTTTTGTTACCGACTGTAGCTTTTAATGCTCTATAATTTTGTAATTACATCTTTCATCTATACCTAACCATTTCTGATTTAAGAATGTTCATTCCGTTATTTTTTACCAGTAATTTGCGCTGTAACTGATCTTAATTTGTAACACATAGCCACTTTACTACACTTAGATACTGCGTTTAAGACAATACCTAGATTTATTCTCAAGTTAAGGTGTTATAGCAATATAATAAGCAAGTAACAGGCCAAGTAATAGGCAGCTAATAATAGGTTGTACTTAACAGAAACCCTGTATATTGAAAACAGGGGGGAATTTAAATTTACCTACAAATCTGATTTGAAACTAGTATGTTGTGGCCACCACAATACTTTCTTCTATATTTTCCTATACAAATTCACTCAGTAACAATATTAAAAAAAAAAAAAAAAACAGTTTTCTTTTGTTAAAAGTAAAAAAAATCGATAACTTTGTTTTAAATTATCATATATTTATAGTTCAACCATTCGTTTTAAAGGTATTGACGAGACCTTTCGAAAGATACCCATCTTGAAAATTTACTCCCCTCGAGGGGGGACTTCCCCCCCAGCGGGGTGGCGAGGCTCCTACACATACAAAAAAATTTTCCCAGTTGACTATATCTCTCTTATAAATAATTCTTGTAAATTTAATAATGATTACTAAAAAATAATTCTCTTTATGCACATTTATACAATATTTTGTCCTATATCACCATGTTAAAAATTTAGAAAAAGCGGGATGGCAACTTAACCTGTAAAACAATTTTTACCAAAAGTTGATAGGCACTAATTTATGTCAAGGTGCAACTACATACCAATTTGTATGAAATTCTGTGCAGTAGTTCCTGAGATACAGTTGCCACAAAATTTTGTCACACACACACAGACTGACAGACAGACAGACAGACTGACATTTTCTAAAAATGGTCAAATCGTGTTCAACAGCTCTCAAAACGTGTAAATCCATCAAAAACCCGAGGTCGAAAATTTTTACGAATCCAATACTTTCTTCTATTGAATATAGAAGAAAGTAATAATTCTTGAGTCACTGCACATAGCAACATATTTTTACTTTCTTCTATATGTAATATAGAGAAAGTATTGGATTCGGTAAAATTTTTGACCTCCGTTTTTTGATGGATTTACACGTTTTGGGATGTCCTGAACACGAATTGATAGTTTTTAGAAAATGTCTATCTGTCTGTGCGTATCACGATTTTTGTGGACACTGTAGCTCACGAACCAATGAATGGAATTTAACCAAACTTGGTATTTAGTTGCCCCCTGACATAGACTAGGGCTGATTACATTTGGGGATCAATCGCTCAACAGGTGGCGCTGTGATCGCATTTTTTGTAAACTTTTAACATGGCAGTATAGGACAAAATTTCGTATAAATGTACATAATGAGAGTTATTTTAAACTTGTGATTGTAAATTTAATATGAATTATTGATAATAGTAGTAGTTAACTAGGAAAAAAATTTTGTGCATGTGAGGGCATCGGTTCCCCCCTGGGAGGAAATACCCCCCTAGGGGGGGGGGTAAATTTTCAAGATGGGTATCTTTCGAAAGGTCTCGTAAATACCTTTAAAACGAATGGTTGAACTATAAATCTGTGATAATTTAAAACAAAGTTATGGATTTTTTTTTTTTTTTTTTATATTGTTACTGGGTGAATTTGTATAGGAAAATATAGAAGAAAGTCTTGTGGTGGCCACAACATAGCAGTTTTTTTTTTTTTTTTTTTTTTTTTTTTAATTGAAAAGAACGTAAAGAAGGAATTTCACGGATAAGCCTTCATAGTCAGAAACTTCAAAAGTGATTCATTAGCGTAACTTAGTTATAAAAGTTTATTTATAAATTCCCCCCCCCCCCTTAAATTAACCAAAATTTTCTAATTTTCACGTATGATCCCTTACCATTGCTCTAGAAGTCTTAAGTCCATTTTTGAATGTTGCAGCTCACTTCCGTAGCAAGAGTGTTACATACTCATATTCACATGCATTTCATAAATATGAATTTTTCAAAAATAAAATTTCGAACTTAGGTTAATAAGACACCCATGAAAGACATTATAAAAATGGTAGTGAACTGACAGGAAACTTATTCCTTTTATGGC
Organism: Salticus scenicus; assembly: GCA_963930645.1. Classification (NCBI taxonomy): domain Eukaryota; kingdom Metazoa; phylum Arthropoda; class Arachnida; order Araneae; family Salticidae; genus Salticus; species Salticus scenicus. The sequence goes on from OZ005662.1 coordinate 165,089,580, forward strand.
CTCTCTTACTGCACGCATTTGCAGCATCTAATGAGATTTTATAAGTTTATTTAAGTTTAAAATTGTAAATTAATTAAAGTTCATCCTGTATATTATTTTTCCATAATATATAGTAATTATAATGAAATGCTAACTATATTTTACTTTCTAGGGAAACGTAACTGTCCGGGAGAAGGAATAGCCATAATGACAGCCTTCCTGTACTTTGCTTCATTCATGCAAAAATTCGAAGTAACCGTGCCTGTTGGGAAAAAAGTAGACCTGGAACCAGTAATTGGTGCAGCTAATGTGCCTAAGCCGCAAGATATATGCTTCTTCCAACGTTAAACACATAATATTTAGCTATCACTAATTGTATTAACTTGTATAATGATAAATAAAAATGTTTCCCTGATATACTGAACCAAAATTCAGACCTGTAGTATATGCAGTTAGGTCCTGATTACCATATGAGTCCAAGAAATACCTAATTTATTTTCAAATTTTTGAAAATAGCCTCAAAATTATGTGAAACAGCGGTTTCCAAATTGCATAAATTTAAATCTCATATATATCTAGTTTGTTTTTCAAATTATTAGTTCCTAATTTATATTTCATTAACTCTAGAGAAATATGATCAAATAATCTTTATGGCGCATAAAATAATTCTGTACTGATAATTATAAAGGATTTAAGTCCATATTCTTGATTTTTCAGGAGACGAAATATAAAGTTAAACTAACTAAAAACTAATGAGCACAATCGATTAGGAAAAAGGGATTATGTTGGTTTATACGATTTATACCATTCAGTGATTGTCAATCTTCATTTAATAAAGGGAAAAATTGAATTAAATATTTTATACCAAAGATTAATGCTGAATTTCTGATTTGAGTCTTTTTTTACCAATGGATTTTCTCAAAGACTAAATGACATGGATTTAAGTCCTTTATACCAATCGCTAGAGAATTTTTTTCTGAGTCTGACCATGTACTTAACTCAAAATCGACCTTTTTGGACTTAAATCCTTTATACTTATCAGTACAGAATTATCAACTGTTGAACTACGTTCAGAATATAGTTACGTGAAGTACTTATTCCTACCGCCAACCAGATCCCATGTTATTCTATGGGGAAGTTATAGTCGGCAGTAAAATTATTGAAGCGCTAATAATAATTTGTATTTAAAAGGTGTGCACTTAATACTGTTTTGCTAAGTTAATATTTGTCGAATCATGATTTTAGTCTTTATGCTGTTTACAGAAAAAAAAAAAAAAAAAGTTGATGGCAAAAATTAGCGACCAAACTAAAAAAATAAAATAAAATAAAAATGAAAATTGTGGATGTGTGCTTCAACAAATTTTCTGTTGATTGTAATTCATAGAATTCGTCGTTAATAATTTATTTATTTAATTTTTAATTCCGTTTTTAAATTTGAAAATTTCATAACAGTTCGATTAGTTCTTGTTTTACAAAATAAGGGATTTTTTAAAGTTCTGGATATTTAATTTTGAAGCTATAACTTATAAAATTAGAAGAATGCATTTAGTTCATTTTTTAATTTCATAGCTTTAAAATGGAATACGAACTAGTATATTATGGCAATCACAAAACTTTCTTCTTTCTTTTCCTATACACTCAGAGCAAAATAAAAATATTTTACATGATGAATACAGATGATTTTCATCTCAGAGAAGTATAACACTAAATGTTCAATGAAAGTCAATTTTATAATATGCTTCTTAACATCTTAAAAGCCTTTTCTTTTTCTTTCCTTAAAAATGGAAAAAAATAAAATCGATTACACTGTTTTAAATTATCACAGATCAGTTGTTCGACCATTCGTTTTAAAAGGTATCGACGTGTTCTTTTGAAATTTAAATAAAAAAAGTTGAAAATTATATTACATAGCATACTGAAATTTTGCTCCCTTCGGGGGGTGAGGGGGAGGGGGGGGAAGCGATGATCTAACCTCTGTCTGTGGTGGGCTCCCCTTTCACTCATAATTATTTGTTAAGTAAAACTGTTTCTAAACTTAGTTTGAATTCTTTTTAACGTAAGTTTATACACACCAATAATTATCTTACCTTATATTCTACAATATGTTTTTATTATAGCATTGAAAAGCAGGGTAAGAGAAAGTCGTGTACGTGACCACACCAGATTTTTTTTTTTTTTTTTTTTTTTTTTCCTAGTTGATTATCACTGTTATAAGTAATTGATTTCAATTTCAGAGAGATTCGTTAAAAATGCGCACATTTATACGAAATTTTGTTTTATACTGCCATGTTAAAATTTTATATATTAAAAAAAGAAAAAAAAAGGGGGGGGGGATAGCACCGCCTACTGATGATCTATTGTCTCCAAAAATTGATGGACACTCACTCACACACAGGGACATATTTTGTAAAATTAAAACCACTTTTAAAAGAAGATATTTTTTTACAATAAAAATATATAAAAGCACAATTTATAAAACTTTAAAAACAAGAAAGAAGTTTTGGCTGTACATAAACTTTCATCGGTGTTAACATGTTACAAGCATAACAGTTACAATCCAGTAAAAGGAACAATATCAAAAGAAAAATATTCTGGAGGTACCATTTTAGCTTCATTCAAGAAAGTGGATTGCATTGCAGCTTCGTAACTTAATCTTATCTGAAATAATCTATTTCTATAGTAATAAAATGCAGGGTAAGATAAAATGATGCGAGTTTTATATATTCCTTTCATTTTATAGGTATCTTCTACTATTTTTACTTTCTCTTACCCATAGGGTCGAGAAAGTATTGTTTTAGGGTCAAATTTTTGAACGTGAGTTTTTGTTATATTTACATGTTCTGAGGTCCCCTGAATACGAAAATCATGCTTTTAACGAATGGTCTGCGTGTGTTATCAGCATATCTCAAGAATAAATAGTAGCAGAAATTTCAAACTCGGTATGCTAAATGTGTATCATATAGGGATGCTACACTAAGCTTTTCGTTGAGATGAAGTAAATGGTTCGTGTACAGAGACACTCAAAAGTATTCAAATACATTACGTCTATGGGGGAAATTGCAGGTAAGTAGAGTTTAACATATATAGACTGCACTAAACAAAATGAAACGAAAATATATTTTTTGTAATAGAGAGAGTCAACTGGGAAAAAAATTTTGTGTATGTAAGAACCTCGCCAACCCCCTGGGGGGGGGAAATTTTCATGATGGGTATCTTTCAAAAGAGCTCGCCAATACCTTTAAAACGAATGGTTGAACCATCGATCTGCGATAATTTAAAATAAAGTTATAAATTTTTTTAAATGTTTTTTTTTTTTTTTTTTTTTTTTTTTTTTAAATGTAATATTGAGAATAAATTCAACTTTCTTTGGATATTTCGATATTTAGTGTTATATTACTTCTCTAATATGAAAATCGTCTCTATTATCATGGAAGATAATTTTTTTTTTAATAATAATTTTAATAAATTATTTTTACTGAGTGAATTTGTGTAGGAAAATATAGAAGAAAGTCATGTGGTGGCTACAACACACTAGTTATTTGTTGTTAGTGGATGTGCTTTACTAATAATATTTTTAAATTTTCCAGGAAAGCTGTTCGGGAATTGAAATAAATTCCTCATAGAGATATGGTAAATAATGTATGCTTTAAGCTAAATATTCATCGCTTGTTTTTTGTATATTTACACGTTTTGAGGCTTCCTGATTACCGTAGTCAAGTTTTTTAATGTTTGATGTTTGTCTGTGTCTCTTAGAGTAACTTAAAAACGAATAATTTTAGGACACTCAAATATTGTAATTTGAAGTTAATATAAGTTTGTTGCTGGAAAAGTTTGATCAAGATTGATAAGTTTCAATGAATGTTGCGTGAAAAAATTGTCTGTATAATTTTAAGTAAGCTTTTATCTTTAATAGCAGAATTAAATTCTATATAAATGTAGGTGCATTCATGAAACGGGGGGTTGAGGGGGGCTGTAGCCCCCCTCTCACAGAACTAATTATCATATAAAACTCTTCCGAAGCCTAATTTGAATTGTTTAACATAGGTTTACATAACAGTACTCGTTATCTTACCTTTTAATATCCAACTTGCATCTATAGTATTAAATTTCAGGGTAAGAGAAAGTCGTGTGAGTGACACACCAGATTATTTATATTATCTTCTTAAAAAAAAAAAAAAAAAAAAAAAAAAAGCAAATTCTTATGTTTGACAAATTTTTCCAGTCCGATTATAATTTGTTTAGTAGTAAAGTCCACGCCATTAAAGAAAAAATAAATTAATCTAGAATTTTAATAACTTATTGATCTGCTTTTGGACATCTTGTCCTCCATACACATTCTGTAAAAATGAATGAATATATTTATTCTTTGTATAAACGCAACAATTTTTATATTTCGCGTTTTTATTTATTTATTTATTTTTAATATATATTTTTTTTAAAATAATTCTATTTTATTTCATACAGACATTCAAATGAGTGGAAAAGTAACAGATAAATTAATTATATAATGCTGCGTTGTCGCTCAACATTTCACCATCATTCAAAACATAGACGTGAAGAACTTCCTTAACTTGTCTAAAAATGTCTCTGGCTTCGCCACGATATTTTCAAATTCTGAAAAAGAATGTAAAAGAAAATTAAGAACGCATTCAAAACATTAAAGAATAGATCAATTTTACAAAAGGGGAAATCATTGCGATTTTTTACTTTGTAAAGAAATTATTGCAATCATGCAAAAAATCCGACTATTATGTTGCATCTATATGCTCTAAGGTTTTCGGAACTAATTATTAATATAATTTTACTGTGCTATATGTGTTTATGTATGTATGCATGTCTGTATATGTGTAAGTATATGTGCATGTGTTTGTATGCTATAAATATCATTATAAAATCGTAAAAAGTGAACTATTTCAACATAACCTGTAGCCCAATATGCACCAAAATGCAACCATGGTAGTTCCTCACCATTTAATAATCAAGGAAAGTTTCAATTGATTGATTTTTTGTTATCGAAGCTGAATTATACCTGTCACGCATAATTTGTGAGGAAAAGAAAAAATTGCATAGAGCGCCACAAATGCTAAAATCCAATCAACAAAACTTATATCAAGATCCAATTAAAATAGAGAGATTCATAGCATTTCATTTATTAGTTTTTGAGTTACATTTAGAGTGACCAATGTTCTTGAATTTCGAGGACTATTCTCATGTTCTATTCCATACCTTCCAGAAGTTAAAAATTGTCTGAAGGCCCAAATAATCTTGAATTCGTCTTTAAATTTCCTCAAATAATTTTACATTGAGTCCACATTGATAAATGAAGAACTCTAAAACTATCTACAGTCGGCAGCAAAAGTATCGGAGCACTAGCAAAACTTCATGTATAAAAAAAGTACTTATGATACTGTTTTGTTAAATAAATTACAGCTCAGCCGCATATCCTACAACTAGCAGTGAGGATGCGTCCAAAATGTTGGAGGGAGGCCAGCTTGACCGACAGTTTGAAATTTGGAAAACATCCAATAATTCTGAGCTCTGTTACTGCTCATTTTCTCTGAGTCAGATGACTGTCACCCCTATTTTAGCATTGGACTTGTTGAGTTAGCGCTTGCGCATATGCTTCCATGGTTTCATGAAATGTGGTCGAAGAATATTGTCGAATCATGTTCTTAGACTGACTAAGAACAGGATTCGACAAGGATTTATTTAACAAAACTGCATTATTATTATTTTTTTTACATATGAATTTTTACTAGTGCTCGGATACTTTTGCTGCCAACTGTAAATGAAATAATTTTTATTTGTATAACATTAATTTTTATATTAAATTAAAAGTATGTTAGTATAATAAAATGTGGATTAATAAAGATAAATCTTCCTAAATAGATCAAGGTTTTTACAGCTTATCCTGTATTTTAAAACAATTTTTTACCGACTTATTCATACCATAAAATGAATATTAGTGACATGAGTAAGCGGGTTTTACATTGCACTAGTGCTACACTGTGGGCAATTGGAGACGGTCTGGGACACACCTTTAAAGATGGTCCAGAGATATGCCATCACAATTTTGATTCTACACGGAAGGGATGGTTCCCTCGCTTCGGTGATCCCCAGAGGTATAATTTAGCTCAAGTATCGAGCCCACAATCTTCCAATTTGAAGTTCGGCACTCTTTCGACAATTGTACCAAGGCCTTTTAGTGATATGAAACATATAAACAATCAGTTTTAATTTTTGAAAACAAATTTAAACATTATGTTTATGCAGCATTATTAAAATTGATATTGAAAACACGAGTAATAATTAAATTAGAGGAAAGGGGCAGTTCCTTGTTTGTAAACAAACATCTCAACTTTTATGAGTGGTTGGCAAAAAGGCTTGGGAAAAGCATAGCGATGGCGATTACTTGATTACTACCAACGGAAAATCAATGGTGGGCGGGGCGCGGGAAAGTCGAGCGCGCTTTTTTGCCAACCACATGACGTCACGAGGAAATGCTCTATTATATAATAATTTTTAATATGACCGGATTTATTATTTTCTTTTATCGATTATACTATAAAAAAGTAATAAATCCAGATTCGATTTCAAGATGGCACTCTGCATTTTTCAGAAAATTAAAAATTTGCGAAACAAAGAAAAATATTTATAATATTCTATGAAGAAACATTATTTGCACTATTACCTATCATTTTTGTTTCAAAATTTGGTACATTTCTGTTATCAGGGGAGAGCTTCTTGTCCAAGGCCAAATAATTTGTAAAACGCGCCATTGTAGTGGCAGTTGCATCCTAAAACGCAAATGTTTTGAAACTTTCAAATGATAGTTTTGATCCTCGTATTTAATATTAATTTGCTTATTATATTTTATTAATTAGTTTTTTTCCATTGCTTATCAGGATGATCACCAATAAGGAAAAGCCAGAGAATGGTTAAAAAATTTCATTTAAAGTTAAGAAGTTTTGAAAAATTTTATGGAAATAAGCCATATTTGAAAGCTTTTCGTTGTAAATCTTTAAATTGTTCGCTAACGTAGTGAGGTTTCCATGGAAACAAAACAACATAAGTCAGGAAAAATGCCAAAAAATTGCCAGAGAATTTAGAAATGTTGTAATACTAGTTATCCTGTATATTATGTTTTATCCCTTGAATTGCTTCAAGTTAATTATATCGTAAATATTTTGGCGATAATATTTATGTTTTGAATTTTCGCCAAGTGCTGACGATTTGGCAATACTAGAATTCGGTCCTGATGTTAGAAAAGTACCCAACATTTTAGAAGTAACCTATGTGTTTTCCAACTTATTTGCTTGAAACTTCAACAGAACGAATTTAATTAAAATAATGAAACAAGCAATTATTATATTTATAAATTATTACCTGGTGATATCCGTGTGAAATTTTGAATTCCAAATTTAACTGAGTTTCTTCCATTAGTGCAGCTGGGATTAAATTCATGCTCCAACCAAGATGTCTCAAGAGTTTTCGAAGTAATTGAATTTGAACCATAAATATATCCTGGAAATCATACATTTAAATGAATGTTTTACATAAAATATTTTTTTAATAAAAACATAATAACAAATTGTATATCAGTGGACATAGGGAACAATTTCTGCTGAAATATTTAAAAAGTAAGAAATTAATATTGTAAATAGCTTTTTTTCCCCATATATTCTTTAAAAAATATTTTGAAGACTATCGTTTGCTTTTTGAGGATAGGGTCTTCTGTTTCAACCCTCCACACATCCCTGATTATTCTAAGCGACGGGTGATGCAGTATAAAAAATTGAAGAATTGTGACTCATGACAGAAGGAAAAGGGTGTAAAGCTCCCCAGGATAGTGGAGATTCGGTGCACCCGAAGGCAAAAGACAGAATTATATCCAGTACCTGTAGATCTTAGCTGGGCATAATGGAAAAGTTTTCACGTCTTGGATGAACCTACCAGAAGTATACACTCTCAATGTACTTCACTCAGTCTGCCCAGGAGCAACTCCTCGCTCCGATCAGGCGATCTGCTTGAATAGAGACAGCAATTCATTGCTGTCAAAGACGCTCTAAAGGCTTTGATGCCTGAAACTTTATTTGTAGACACTTGGATCCTGCCAGACAGCCGGAGTGCTATTCAGCATCAGACCAACTGGACCAAATTTGGTGATGAAATATCTGCGTCGATACTTCATGACCTAATAGTGCTTTCACAGTAGCACAGGACTTACTTCCAGTGGGTTCCTTCTCATATCTCTCCATGAAAACGAGACCGCTGACTTTTTTGCAAAGCATAGTGCGTCTACTTTTTTTTTCTTCAGATGTCAACCAGACTTTTTTCCAAAATATACCCCAAAATAAAGATCTCAAACAAACTAGAAATTACGGAGGATTCCTTCGTTTCACTCCTGGAATTTTGAGAAATCTCCTGGCAGTGTCCACGCAGTTAAGGATGACAGAGCTGTTCAGGTCAAAATCAGTAGACTTATGAAAGCAGATATCGGGCGGGAGTCTTGCATATATCAATGGACATAAAACTTTTCAATCTTGCACTAAATGTACTTAACACTAACTATTCTATTTCGTAAACTAATTAAATTCTGTTTCGTAAATTAATTAAAGTCTGTTTATGAGTACTAAATTAAATTCTGTTTCATAATTAAAAAAATAATAATAATAAATAAATAAACATATAAATATATAAATAAAACTAGTATGATGTGGCCACCACATGGCTTTCTTCTATATAATTTTACACAAAATTTATTCAATACAAATTGTTTATTAAATTATCAAATTACTTTTCTTTATAAATGCAGATGATTTTTATCTGACAAAATTATATCACTAAATGCCGAAAGAAAGTCATTATTTTGCAATTACACTGCTCTGCAAAAAAAAAAAAAAAAAAATTCTGTATCTGATACCATTATTGCAGATTCTTATATAAAATGACCTCCTGAATCCGAATCTGGCCTCCATTTTGCCCCATCACCCACCATTTTCTTGTTACGCCCCCTCCCCCATTTTTATCACTGTCTGGTAATTTTATACCAATCAGTTTGATTTGGAGAGGAACGATGATTATTCTAACCGTTAAATGTCTTCTGACCTGAGGAGCTACAGAGGTAGAAAGTTCTAAAACACGAATATTTGTAGTAAGGATGATATTTGAGGGGATTTTTGCCCAAAAAAGAAAAGAAAATCAATAAAAACAATCAATTTATTTTTCTTTTCTTTTTTTTTCCCGCAATATTTCTCTTATTTTTTACATATTCCAGCTTCCAATTTTCCATTTTCTTACCGAAACACCCCAAACAATAAAAAATATACAGTGAAATTTATTTCAAAACGTTGGTGAGTGGAGTTAAAGACTCAAAGGCCTCGCAAGAAAGTTTGACTGATTCACTGTACGACGTTTGCTTTCAATAACTCCCACGTTAAATGTTTTGGGCAGTAAAACATGAACAGTAAAATATCCTCCTTTGACGCGTGTTAAAGATCACCATAAAGTTCACTCTCTTATCGCAAAACGTGTACTAAAGGTAAATAACGACTGACGACTACAATGATAAGAGCAATGACCTTTAACGCGTGTCAAAGCAGGAGGTTTTACTGTTCATGTTTTACTGCCCAAAAACATTCAACGTGGGAGTTATTGAAAGCAAACGTCGTACAGTGAATCAGTCAAACTTTCTTGCCTTTACTTCACTCACCAACATTTAAAAAGAAATTTCACTGTATAATTTTTATTATTTGGGGTGTTTTGGTAAGAAAACGGCAATGTGGAAGCTGGAATATGTAAATAATAAGAGAAATATTGAAAAAAAAAAAAAAAAAAAAAAGAAAAAGAAACTGATTGTTTTCATTAATTTTTGTTGTTGTTTTGTTTTCTGGGCACAAATCCCCTCAAATATCATCCTTACTACAAATGTTCGTGTTTTAGAACTTTCTACCTCTGTAGCTCCTCAGGTCAGAAGACATTTAATGGTTAAAATAATCATCGTTCCACTCCAAATCAAACTGATGGGTATAAAATCACCAAACAATGATAAAAATGGGGGAGGGGGCGTAACAAGAAAGCGGTGGTTGATGGGGCAAAATGGTGGTCATATTCGGATTCAGGAAGTCATTTTTCATAAAAATATGCTGAAATTGTGTCAGATACAATTTTTATACCGAGCAGAGTTATCAGAAGAAATGCGAATTTTTTTCTAAGTTTTTTTTTTTTTTTTTTCCGTTAAAAGTAAAAAAAAAATCGATAACTTTGTTTTAAATTATCACAGATCTATAGTTCAACCATTAGTTTTAAAGGTATTGACGAGATCTTTCGAAAGATACCCATCTTGAAAATTTACCACCCCTCAGGGGGGGAAGCGATGCCCCCACATGCACAAAATTTTTTTCCTAATTAACTACTACTATTATCAATAATTCATATTAGTTTTACAATCACAGGTTAAGAATAACTCTCATTATGTATAACTCTCATTATGTCTCTCATTATGTATATCTCATTAAGAATAACTCTCCAAGGGTCTGAGACGAGTAGGCAGCGGGTACAGACTCGATGTCAGCTCTTTATTTCGAACCACTCTTAAAGATAATTACCAGTTTGTCGGCAGACAATTGCTTAGTTTTGGTGCGACGACACCCACACAACCCCAATAGATTCTACAATAGGTTGTCTGAGTGAGTAATGTCCACCGGTTGTTGGCCTGGATAGCTCAATTGGTAGAGCCTTGACCTTGTAAGTCAGAGATCTGGGGTTCGACTCCCGGCCCAGACATTATTTTCAATCAGTCGGAAAAATAAATCCCAATAGATTCGTTCATCTTTTTTCTAATGAATCAAATCCAGATTTAAAATGTCTTATTTTAAATCTAAAAATTTAAATTATTTTAAATGCATTTTCATTTAAAATGTCTTACATTTTTATATCCATTTACGCAAAAAATGGTGATTTTTTTTATCCTGTATATTCTAATATTTTGTATATTAGAACATATATATATTCATTTATTTATTTTAATGGTCATTTATTTTAACAACTCCATTCTACCTGTCCAGCCTTTTATTCTCTTGCTTGAAGTAGACATGAATGTTACAGCTGTAAACTCTTCGTTTCCATCTTTCCTTCCAACTAGCTCTGTCATGTGCTGTTTTCCTGGAATGATTGGAATAATTTACCGTATTAAAGAAAAACTACGGAAAATAAGTATATGCATGAATATATATATATATATTTATAAATGCAACTCTTTGCAACGAAAGCTCTTAAAAAAAAAAAAAAAAAAAAAAAAAAAAAACTTAGACAGTTAAAAAATTATAAGGTTAAATCTATAGCAGTGTAACAAATAGTACCATCAATGACAGTCATAAATTTGTAATCGAAAAAAGGGATATTCATTCCAAATTTCAATACTAATTCTTAAAGCATTGTAATAAAACAAGATAATAGATGCACACTAATTATCATCATCAAAGTAAATTAATTATTAAAATAACTAAGAAATAAAAAGTAATATACTATAAATTTAAAAGAAACTGAAGCCTATTTATTTATTTATTTTTTAAGCAATGGATATTAAATTCTGTACAAAATAGAATTTAGTTTATTACGACAGGACATTTTTTAAAACTATTCTTCCACATAAAGACATATAGTAACACTGTTGCGTTCTTGAACAACAGTTACTTTAACAGTTACTTTATTCTTTAAAATTTCTTTCTCGTGTTTTCTCACAATTTTATTTTTAATATTTTCTTAATTTTATATAACAGCGAAAGGGAAAATAAAATTCTGTTGATCCAAATATACAAAGAATATAAAACAAATAACGGTTATCCAAATCATGAAAATATAATCAATATATTCAATCTGTGATTAATAGTATATACATGCAAATTTATGGGATTGTTTATAATGATACCATTAATTATCACTACAAAGAAGAAATCATTCTAAGAAACTATAAAGATTCTATGCCCTACTTATTAGCCTCCTTAATTGAAGACACTAAACATTAATGGATTAAACAACTTTTGTAGTAAAATTTTATGTGAAGAGTTAATAATTGCTATAAGCCTGTCACGCATACGTGCCAGCAAGCAACGCGCTCATTTCCAAGGAACACACTCGTGCCAGCAACAAAAGCATTCATGCACAAGAAACGCACATCTGGCCGGCACACCACCGAGCCGAAGCCTTTTCTCGTTCACCCTCGGACGTCACACATTTGTGCCAGTATCTAGAACTCCTACATAGACAAACTGACGCATCCGCCATTTTCTATCCCACAAGACCGGCTGGCTATTTATTATTGGTGGTTTTTCTGCAATAAATTGCACGAATAACTCCAGAAAAGGGCACCGCCTGTTTATATTTTCTTCTAATCCAGAAAGAAGGAAAAAGTGGATTATAAATTGCAGATGTAACTCGTGGATACCAGAAGCAGAAGCACAATTTTGTAGCGTAAGATTTCCCTTATTTTCAAATTATTTCATTTTATTTTCAAAGTTGTTTGACAAATTTAATGTGAATGTACTGTTTTTTTTTTTAAGTTATTGTTTTAAATTCTTTTAAAATTAACTTTAATATTACATTTCTTTTAACGTGAAGGGTTGCAGTTTTGAGAATGTTGGCGATGTTCTTAAAATTGCCAACTGGTTTGTTTCCTGATAAGAAGATCTAGCTCACTTGATCTGTATAGAAGTTTAAAGGCGATAACAACGCTAATCAGGTAACCTAGCTTTTTCTACCGCCAACACTTTCCCAGACGGGATAGAAAATGGCGGATACTGCGCCAGCTCTTATCATATAGGAGTCTTACCAGTATCCTAAGCGTGAGTTTACGGCTCTTGTCGCTAAAGGGTTAAATATGTATTGTCCACTAAAATTTAAGAACGGCAATTTTGAAATATATTACATAGGATTCAGGATTCTAGAGATCCAGTAGGCTATATATGTGAACATTTATGTTTTACTTTCCGAATTTACAGACCTAGCATTGTAATATACTTATTTACGAAATGGATTTTGAATCCCGCATAGGTAAAAAACAAATGGTAGTAGAAAGTTGCAATTTTATATTTGTGACTGTCAGGACGTCTAGTTGTACACCTCCAATTTTGAGTCTTGACACGGGTTTGATTTTACGCGATTTTTCATGATGAATGTGTGTGTTTATGTATGTACGGTGTGTGAGTGAACACGATAGCGTCTAAACTCTTTGTTCAAATGAGCTGAATGCAGATATATTATAAGTCTCCGAATCACGAACTGTATAGATTTTGGTGAATCTAGCATCTAGTTTTTTTGCAGGAACACAATGAAAAATTCTTTGTCATTGTGGCCTATGGGATGAAATTATTTAAAGCTCTATATCGTCTAAACGTCTTAATCGATTAAGCTAAAAATTTATGTACTTGTTAAGGGTCCTCTTAGCACGAGCTGTGTATATTTTGGCCTATATACCACTAATAGGTTTTTACAAAGGCACAATGAGAAATTCTTTATCATTATGACGTATTGGCTATTTTTTTTTTTTTTTTTTTTTTTTTTTTTAAGGTGCAACAGCGTTAAATGCCTTATTCGACTGAGCTGATTGGTTTCAGACTTCTACTATTTTAATTTATTTAAACAAACTGATTGGTTTCAGACTTCTACTACTATAATTTATTTAAACAAACTGATTGATTTCAGACTTCTACTATTTTAATTTATTTAAACAAACTGATTGGTTTCAGACTTCTACTATTTTAATTTATTTAAACAAACTGATTGATTTCAGACTTCTACTATTTTAATTTATTTAAACAAATTGATTGATTTCAGACTTCTACTACTTTAATTTATTTAAACAAACTGATTGATTTCAGACTTCTACTACTTTAATTTATTTAAACAAACTGATTGATTTCAGACTTCTACTACTTTAATTTATTTAAACAAACTGATTGATTTCAGACTTCTACTATTTTAATTTATTTAAACAAACTGATTGATTTCAGACTTCTACTATTTTAATTTATTTAAACAAACTGATTGATTTCAGACTTCTACTATTTTAATTTATTTAAACAAACTGATTGATTTCAGACTTCTACTACTTTAATTCATTTAAACAACCGTCAGTTACTTTATGCACAAAAAGTCGAGTGAAATCACCACACATTTTTACTTCCTTATACAAAGTATAAGGAAGTATAGTAATCCCGATTTGCGAAATGGATTTTGTATTTCACATTGCTCGAAAACGAATGATCGCTGAATGTTGCTAATTTATACGTGTGACTGTCATGATGTATAGTTGTACACCTGCAAGTGTCGTCTGAACACGAGCTCTCGTTTTAGAGATATAAGCGATTTTACACGATTTTTCGTGACGTCTGTATGTGTGTGTGTGTGTGTGTGTGTATGTCGCATAACTCAAAAACGGTTGGACGTAGAAAGTTGCGAATTGGTACATAGGTTTGTTATAACATCTAGTTGTGCACCTCCCGTTTTGGACTTTGTATGATTTTCCGTTTTGGAGATATTTAGGAAAATTAGGTTCATAATGACAAAAATACATAGGTTTTGGCCATAATGTATCAAAAAACGGTAATAACTCAAAAACGGTTGAACGTAGAAAGTTGCGAATTGGTACATAGGTTTGTTATAACATATAGTTCTGCACCTCCCTTTTTGGACTTTGTATGATTTTCCATTTTGGAGATATTTAGGAAAATTAGGTTCATAATGACCAAAAATACATTGGTTTTGGCCATAATGTATCAAAAAACGGTAATAACTCAAAAACGGTTTGGAAAAAAAATTTGCAATTTAACTGACTTCCCGACTAGCTAGACATTTGAAACTTTCAGAAAAGCTCAGAACACGTTTACAATGCGTTTTTTTAATATTTTTGGCCAACTGTTTCCGATACCTGCTGCCTTCGGCAGCGTTACCAGTACAAATCTTGCAATCGATTTTTAACTAACTTCCCGACTAGCTAGACATTTAAAACTTCCAGAAAAGCTCAGAACACGGTGACAATGCATTTTTTAAATATTTTTAGCCAATTGCTTCGTGTCACTGCTGCCTTTAGCAGCGTTTATATGATTCAACAGAAAATCTATTTAACTAACTTCCCGACTAGTTAGAGATTTGAAACTTCCGGAATAGTTCAGAAACACGGTGAAAATGCATTTTTTAACACTTTTATCCAATTGTTTCGGATCCGATTTCCCCCCCCCCCCAAGGCACAACTTTGACATGAGTCCCCCCAAGGCACAACTTTGACATGAGTCCCCCCCAAGGCATAACTTTGACATGAGTCCCCCCAAGGTGCAACTTTGAAATAAGGCCCCCCAAGGCCCAACTTTGACATGAGTCCCCCCCAAGGTACAACTTTGACATGAGTCCCCCCCAAGGCATAACTTTGACATGAGTCCCCCGAAGGTGCAACTTTGAAATAAGGCCCCCCAAGGCCCAACTTTGACATGAGTCCCCCCAAGGCACAACTTTGACATGAGTCCCCCCCCCCCAAGGATTTTAAAATGAGTCCCCTCAAGGCACAATTTTATTTATTTATTTATTTTTTTTTTTTACGTATGCATGCATTTTTTTTTAAATATTTTTAGCCAACTGTTTCGGGTCCAGTGACAATATTTTTTAACATTATGTATATTTCTAAAAGTGTATAAGGAAGTCATGT
Organism: Salticus scenicus; assembly: GCA_963930645.1. Classification (NCBI taxonomy): domain Eukaryota; kingdom Metazoa; phylum Arthropoda; class Arachnida; order Araneae; family Salticidae; genus Salticus; species Salticus scenicus. Next base: position 165,105,256 of record OZ005662.1, read on the forward strand.
GGTGCCCACATCAGATTTTTTATTATTATAATTACCGTCATTCGTAACAAAAATAAATAAATAAATAAATAAAAGATAAAATATCACTAGAGAATCTCTTAACAAGACAAATGCAAATATCATGGTTTGGCTGAAATGATGACTTAAAAAATCCAAAAGCTGGACTAAAATTGATTCTGAAATAAGTTATAGATTATTATCCTAAAAAATCTGGAGTGACTCCACTCGACATTCCGAACATTGAGTAATTATAAGTTTTAAAGATAAAGTAAAGAAAGAGGAATTGTTAAACAAACAAAAGAGAGAAAACCATAATAGAGTGTTTGAGTATTTTTCTCCATATATTACACGATGTTTTATTTACAACGCTACTGAACTTTGAACCCATAGATAATAATGATAAAGAATTTTTCGTTGTGTCCCTGTAAAAACCTATAAATGCTAGATTCACCAAAATGCTTATAGTTAGTGCAACAGTGATTTATAATATTCATATAAATTTCAGCTCAATTGAATGAGGCGTTTAAATGCTATCGCATTTGGTCCCTTAGGCCATAATGATAAAGAATTTTTCTTTGTGTCCCTGTAAAAAAACTGTAAGTGCTAAATTCACCAAAATCTATAGAGTTTGTGCAACTGTGACTTATAACATATGTACAAATTTTTTGCTCAGATTAATAAAGCGTTTAGACGCTATCGCACTTTTAAAAATTTGGCCCCATAGGCCATAATGATAAAGAATTTTTCCGGGTGTCCCTGTAAAAAAACTATAAGTGCTAGATTCACCCAAATCAATAGGGTTCGTACTATGGTGACTTTAAATATACGTACCAACTTTCAGCTTATTCGAACAAAGCGTTTAGACGCTAGCGTGTTCACTCACAGACATACACACATACATACACAATACATACACACACACACATACATACGTCATCGCAAAAATAGTGGAAACGGACTCGGGGGACCTCGAAACGTATAGAAACATCAAAATCTGAAATTCGGATTATTGACATGATTACAATACTTTCCTCACTATAGTGTTCGGAAAGTAAAAATAGGAATTGAAAAATCCTCCAAGGCATCACGATAAAAAAGGGTGTAAGACGAACTCTTTACATTTTTCCGAAATGTCAAGAACCGGTATGCTTGGAATGTACGAAAACATTTCACTTTTATTAACGCTTTATTATTAACGCGCCTACAAATGGGGATATTATTGATTTAATTTTATTACTTTTCCTTCTTCTTCTTCTTTTTTTTTTTACTTCCTTATACAAAGTATAAGGAAGTATAGTAATCCCGATTTGCGAAATGGATTTTGTATTTCACATTGCTCGAAAACGAATGATCGCTGGATGTTGCCAATTTATACGTGTGACTGTCATGATGTCTAGTTGCACACCTGCAAGTGTCGTCTTAACACGAGCTCTCGTTTTAGAGATATAAGGGTTTTTACACGATTTTTCGTGACGTCTGTATGTGTGTGTGTCTGTGTGTGTGTGGGTATGTCGCATAACTCAAAAACGGTTGGACGTAGAAAGTTGCAAATTGGTACATAGGTTTGTTATAACATCTAGTTGTGCACCTCCCTTTTTGGACTTTCTATGATTTTCGGTTTTGGAGATATTTAGGAAAATTAGGTTCATAATGACAAAAATACATAGGTTTTGGCCATAATGTATCAAAAAACGGTAATAACTCAGAAACGGTTTAGCCAAACCTTGCAATTTAACTGACTTCCCGACAAGCTAGACATTTGAAACTTTCAGAAAGGCTCAGAACACGTTGACAATGCATTTTTCAAATATTTTTAGCCAACTGTTTCCGATACCTGTTGCCTTCAGCAGCGTTTATGCGATTCAACAGAAATTTTTTTTAACTAACTTCCCGACTAGCTAGACATTTGAAACTTTCAGACTAGATCAGAACACGGTGAAAATGCATTTTTTAATACTTTTAGCCAACTGCGTAGGGTTCCTGCTGCCTTCGGCAGCGTTACCAGTACAAATCTTGCAATCGATTTTTAACTAACTTCCCGACCAGCTAGACATTTAAAACTTCCCCAAGGCACAACTATGACATGAGTCCCCCCCCCAAGGCACAACTTTGACATGAGTCCCCCCCCAGGCATAACTTTGACATTAGTCCCCCAAGGCACAGCTTTGACACGAGTCCCCCCCAAGGTACAACTTTGACATGAGTCCCCAAAAGGCACAACTTTGACATGAGTCCCCCCCCAAGGCACAACTTTGACATGAGTCCCCCCAGGCACAACTTTGACATGAGTCCCCCCAAGGCAGAACTTTGACATGAGTCCCTCCAAGGTACAACTTTGACATGAGTCCCCCAAGGCACAACTTTGACATGAGTCCCCCCCAAGGTACAACTTTGGCATTAGTCCCCCCAAGGTACAACTTTGACATGAGTCCCCCCAAGGCACAACTTTGACATGAGTCCCCCCCCCCCCCCCCAAGGCACAACTTTGACATGAGTCCCCTCAAGGCACAATTTTATTTTATTTATTTTTTATTTTTTTTTTTTTTTTTTTACGTATGCATGCATTTTTTAAAAATATTTTTAGCCAACTGTTTCGGGTCCAGTGACAATGTTTTTTAACATTATGTATATTTCTAAAAGTGTATAAGGAAGTCATGTGGTGCCCACATCAGATTTTTTTAATACAAGAAAAGAAAATTCTTATGACGATATACTCAATGCTACTGAAACAGCTGTCTGCAATTTCTCTATTCCTTTTATCGTTTTATATACTGAAGACTTTTCCTGCATTTATTTATCTAGCTCCAAGTCTCCTTTTAATAGACTAATCACTTCAAGAAAAAGTTTTGAAGAGGTTAACGTGGTGCAATCAATATATAAAACATAATATAAAAATAATTTTAAAATATCAATCAAATATATGAAAAAGAACTTTGATTAAATTTCGAAGTAAGTATGAGATTTACCTGCTATTTGACAACAAGTCGTCCTACCTTCTAAAACGGCGTTGTGTATTCCAGAAAATTCAATTTCTTCGTTGTCTAGGGATTTCCATTTTCCGTTCAGCTCTAAACCACCTGCAAACAATATAAGTGATGCTTCTGTACATCAAACGAATTAACAGGTATAAAAGTAACAATAAAAAATAGTCGTTTTACACATATAAGTTACTGCATATTTTCTTAAATATATACCATTTCTTTTAAATGCAAGATGCGGACTGAAAATTAATTATATATACAGGGTGTCCAAGAATTATCTTTACAAATTTAAACTTTAATAACTTCTAAAATAAAAAAATATATTTACATTCTGTTTTCTGCAGTTATTAGTGCAACTAATAAAGTTTTTTCCAGTTTAGGCTAACCAGTTTTAAATAAGCATGTGGGCCACACAGGAGAAATCACAATGTGTGGCAGTGTTCATAGCGAGCAAATCGGGCACACAGGTTCAATGGAACTTCCGGACCAAATTTCAAAAGGACCCACCATCCAGGCTCACCATCCGTGCATGGCACACCAGCTTCATGACCATAGGCTCTGTGTTGCATAATAAAGGAGCATGACGACCCAGAACAAGTGCTGAAAATGTTGAGTGGGTATGTGAAGCATTCCCACGCAATATGAAAAATTCAGTTCGTTCAGCTGCTAGACAATTGCAAGTAACTCAGGTTCACAGTCTACATAATGCTTCACAAACGGTTGCGCCTCTATGCCTATAAGGTACAGTAGCTGCAAGCATTGTTACCAACAAACAAACCAAAACGTGCAGAGTTTGCCATAGAGAAATTACACCGTATCGATGAAGATGAAGGGTTCTTGAAACAGGTGTTCTTTAGTGATGAGGCAACATTTCATTTGTCTGGCCAGTTAAACCATCATAACGAACAAATATGGGGCTCAGAAACCCCACAGCGTACTTAACAGAAAAATGAATACAGACTGGATGTGCTTAGGGCCACACATGGTGCACATGTTGAGGTTAAAAATAAAATAAAAATAAATAAACTTGATGAGTTGCCCTATTAACTGCAGAAAACAGAATGTAAATATCTTTTTTATTGTAGAAGTTATTAAAGTTTAAATTGTAAAGATAATTTTTGGACACCCTGTATATATATATGTGTGTGTATCTGCTTACATTCTTTGTAAATATAACTTAATTTAGTACAACAGAACTAATTTTAATCTATTCTTCCATATAAAGAGGCATGCAGTAACTGTATTTCATTCTCTACGCTGCAAAAAAAAAAAAAAAAAAAAAAAAAAAAAAAAATCCAGCACATTCCTGGGAAATTTTGGGCAGCTAATGTGCCCAATGTTTACCAGTAATGTTCCTTGAAAATATCAGTAACCATCAAATATACACACATTTAAAATAATATTACATTCCTAAAATCAGGAACATTTCATGGATGAAAACCTGTTAATCTCAGGAACCTGCACCAAACTTATTTAAACCAGGAACGTATCCGATGTATAAGAGTAACGTTACTGAAATTTTTTACAGTGTACCATCGATTACTATATTTATTCTTTAAAATTACTTTTGTATAGCTTTAGCATAGGAGCCCCTTGGCGGTTTTTGTATTTTTGTTGTCATTTTGGTGAGGAATTAAAATGAATGCTATTGCGTATGCAAAGATCTTGGCGCGAAACGATCAAGTTACTTCGGTGGCAAATTTCAAGTATTTATTGGTTATATCCAGAAGATATATCCAACAAATATTTCAGGAGCCATCATGAATACATATCCTGAAGAAATAGCCTGCAAATATTCAGACGCCATCACCAGCAAATATTGTGTTGATTATTTCTTCTTTTATATTGTAGAAGATATCGCGAACAAATATTCAGAAGGCTATCATCAATACCTATTCAGAGAATATCGCCAACAAATTTTCAGAAGCCATCCAATTTATGAATAGTAACGGTCTCAGATACCGAAATCAGGAATTCCTTTATACGTTCAACCAGGGTAGAGTTTCTCGCTTATCAGTTACACTGTATTTTTTACAGTGTACACAGTGTATTATTACAGTGTATAGTGTAATAATTATTACAGCGTACAGTGTATTATTACAGTTACAGTGTTATTTTTTACAGTGTACATTTTAAAAAATATGTCCTATTTGCAGCCAGAAATTCTCTAATTTGAGAAAATACACGTAATTTACGAAAAAATTACGTTGTCGGAACGTATTCTCTCAAATTACAGAGAATTTCTGACAGCAAATAGGACATATTTTTTACAGTGCAGGTTTTGTAAAATGTAAAAGGTTTTACAGATATGATATAATATTTTAAGATGGTTTAGAAAATTAAATGATAAAATCGGATATTGGCAAGTATCCTGACATATTTAAAGTGGAACACTACAAATGGTGACACCGCAAAATTGAAAGTACTTACAAAAAAAAAAAAAAAAAAAAAAAAAAATGATAGCAGCATTAAGAAAGTTACCAAAAAAAATTACAAAAGATCAGAAATGCTAACAAGGACTAGTATTCTGATCTAAGTTCTGAAATGCCCTCGTTATAGGATATGAGAGGTATTGGTCAATGTACATATTCTGTGTTATGAGGATTTTGCAAGCATACTATACAGTGCATATGCAAAGTTTAGGCGATATGCAAGACTATAAAAAAATTAAGTCATTTTAAACTTTTAACATTCATCATATAATAAAGCCAATTATTGGACATTTGGAGATTTATCGGATATGTAACAGACATTTAATGGATGTAAAAGATAGTGACACTTTTCATGCTAATAGATATCTGTAGGATGTTTATAGATGTTTAATGGCTAATTTTTTAACTTTTACAGATGTCTTATGGATGTAAGTGGATGTGTGAGATGGCTGATCCTAAATATGTAAAAAGAAAAAGAAGCGTTAGTCATTTTTGAGAAGTTTTTAGTTTGAAAAATATTTCTGTTATCTTAATTTTCAATATTAATTAATTTAATAAGTAAATAAGTTTGCAAATTAACTCTATAAATTGTTAAAAATAAATAAAAATAAATAAATAACATTTTATAACAATCGATATTAAAAGGCCTCTCCACTTATCGTCCCCAGAAGCCAGAACCAATGTTATTCTATGGAGAATTTCGCCCCATTATAACTTATTAACTAATACATATTTTTAAATTCCGTTTTCACATTCATAAACTTCACAACTATTAAACAATTTATCGCTTTCTAAAAATTATTTTATAAAATTTTTAATATTTTATTTTGAGGTTGTAAAATGCGAATTTTCACAATGCGAAATTTTTCATTTTTGAGCTTAAAAATGAAATCTTAAAAATAAAAATAAAATCAATTTTTAGAAAGCGATAAAGTGTTTAATAGTTGGGAATTTACGTAAAGTGAAAACGGAATTTAAAAATATGTATTAGTTAATGAATTATAATGGGGCAAATTTTCGCATAGAATAACATTGGCTTCGGCTTTCAGAGACGCTAGATAGAAAGTCCCCTTAACATCATAAATTATATCAGCACTTTATCAATGTGTATAAAATTTTGGAAAGTGATAATGACGTCAATTTTTGTGAGATGCATAATTTAATTTTTTATATATTTTTTTTATTGTTCACGTTTAAGTAAATGCGTTTATTTTCCTGTAAAAAAAAAAAAAAAAACTTATATTTTACCAAATACCTTCTTAAAGCTTATTTAAATGTTGTCCAGGAAACTTTCCGTGGTCAGTTTCTTTAAATTCATAAAACAACAACATTCTTCGGCACACCTAATATATATATTTTTTTAAATATTATATTAAAAAATTACCAACTGGAACTCAAACTTACTTATCTTGTTTTATTTTTAATTTCATTTTGCACGCGCGGTTTTTATTTCCTAATTCAAAATTATTTTAAAAAAAAAACTTTTTCGATACTGTCCGTTTCGAAACTGATTATTATTAATTTTCTTTTCTTTTCTTTTTCTTAAAAAAAAAAAAAAAAAAAAAAAAAAAAAAAATGTTGAAATTCTGGCAAAAGCAGAATTTAGTGTAGTACGGAGGACTATTAGCTTTTTATTTTTAAAATTACAACGTCGCTTTCAAATTATTCAATTATATTTTCGATAAATTTTCGATTTCGATTAAATGTCCAACTATCGTAAAACTGATATCGTAGATTGAGACTAATAGTCTTCAGTCTAAAAAAAGAGGGTCAAAACAGGGCCCTTTATTAGGCCAAAAAAGGCTCTGAGTACATCATTAAAACAGCCCCGCCTACTGAAAAATGTAAAGTGATTTCTGCCTTTAGTATGAAACAACGTTTGTTAAATTTCAGAGTAGTGCTACTATCTAGCAAACTGAGAGGAACCAACACTTTGAAAATAGAGCAAAACACTCTAAAAATATTTTGATAAATTAAGCATAAAAATTTTTTAAATGTTTGATTTCAATGCGAAAACAATGAACGTTAAAATATTAATGTTTTCTCTTTATAATAAAACTATAAAGTTTTTTTTTTTTTTTTTTTTCAGCCTCCTTACTATACTGTTAAATAAACAAATACATCGTTCTAGCCCCATTGTTTTAGGCAATATCCCACAAAAACAATCGCTAATGAGAGAGCTCCAAAAAAGCAATTATTCGTTATGTTTATTCTTTAAAATAAAGAAAAAGATATAAAAATAATTTTTCAGGGTGTTTTCCATTCTTAGTTAAAGACAAAATGCTTTTAAGGTGTCATCATGAAGACAAAGTACATTAAAGCTTAACCCTTTGCCGGTCCTATTTAATTTCTGCCCTCTGGTCAGTGTTGCAAAATTTAGAGACTTTTTATTCAATACGTATCACTAAATTTTCATTGTAACGGTTGCTTAAAGTTTTTTTCGTCCATTATGCATATCAAATATCACTCCTCAAAATTATTGATGTTAATTGAATAAAAGAGTTTCTAAATTTGGCAACAATATTTAGAACGCTTTAGCGCGTTAAGGCCAGCAAAGGGTTAAACATCGTCTGGGCGGCAGAGTCAGCTGTTACTCTTCATATTTTATAGAGCAAAAGAGATTATTATGTCCTTTTGTATAACTTTAATTTGGCATCACAAAGTTTATTTTATTGTATTATAAGTCTTTATTTCATTTCTTTATACAGTGTGTTGCAAAATTATAGGACACCTACGATTTTTCGCAGTTTTTAAATATTTATGATGCACTAGTAACGAAATCTATTAAAGTATAAATTTATACCTGTAATAAAATATTTTGAATATTAAATATTGCAAGTTTTAAAAAAATTGCAAAATTTAAAAGAGAAAATTGAAGATATTGGTGTTGCAAAATTATAGAACGCTTAATATTTGTGTTAATATTAATAATTAATTTTATAGTTTTATTGTATTTTTTAGAAAATGCCAAGAAGTAAAAGGCTTTCAGAAAAAGAAATTGGTAAAAATGAAGCGTTATGCAAGAGAAATGTAAAGAGCATATCTGAAGAACTTAAAAGATCTCGTCTTGTAATTCAAAATTATCTAAAAGACCAAATGCTTATGGCAAAAAGCATTCTTCAAGAAGTAAAAGAAAACTTTTCGAACGAGATGAAAGGGTAATTTCTCGAAAAGCTTCGAATTCCAGGAAAAGCCTCGCACAAATGAAAAACGAATTGAAATTAGGTTCAGTGTTGCCAGATGGTCAAAAGTGAATTTTCCCAAACAGTTCTCAAATTTCCCCAACAAGGATATTTTCCAAAAAAAAAAAAAATCCCCAATTCAATTTATACTAAAAATGTAAATTTTTTGGAAAAAGTTTAAAAATATTTATTTATATCACATTTTTCTCCAAATGAAGCTCTTTATAGAAAAAAATTCCCATTTACAAAAATAAATTTCAATACGCTAGTTTTTGAAATTTTTTAAATTTGTGTAACTTTTGTCTATTTGTCTATCTTTCAGTGTTTCCTCATCTCTAACCATTTGTACTTAACCCATAAGCATATAAAAACAGTTTCTTTTTTTTTTTTTTAGTGCTAGAGGCCTATTTCAGTCGGTACAGTTGTCGAATTTTTATAGGTCACTCTTCATTAGAGCTAGAGGCCTATTTCAGTTGGTTTATTGAATGGGGATTTATTGAATGAAGTCCCTCCAAGGCACAACTTTGACATGAGTCCCCCCTAGGCCCAACTTTGACATGAGTCCCCCCCAAGGTACCCCTATTTCAGTCGGTACAGCGTTGTCGAATTTTTATAGGTCACTCTTAATTAGTGCTAAGGGCCTATTTCAGTCGGTTTATTGAATGGGGATTTATTGAATGAAGTCCCCCCAAGGCACAACTTTGACATGAGTCCCCCCCGAGGTACCCCTATTTCAGTCGGTACAGCGTTGTCTAATTTTTATAGGTCACTCTTAATAGTGCTAAGGGCCTATTTCAGTCGGTTTATTGAATGGGGATTTATTGAATGAAGTCCCTCCAAGGCCCAACTTTGACATGAGTCCCCCCCCAGGCCCAACTTTGACATGAGTCCCCCCCCAAGGTACCCCTATTTCAGTCGGTACAGCGTTGTCGAATTTTTATACGTCACTCTTAATAGTGCTAAGGGCCTATTTCAGTCGGTTTATTGAATGGGGATTTATTGAATGAAGTCCCCCCAAGACACAACTTTGACATGAGTCCCCCCCCAGGCACAACTTTGACACGAGTCCCCTCAAGGTACAACTTTGACATGAGTCTCCCCCAAGGTACAACTTTGACATGAGTCCCCCCCAAGGCCCAACTTTGACATGAGTCCCCCCCCAGGCCCAACTTTGACACAAGTCTCCCCCAAGGCCCAACTTTGACATGAGTCCCCCCCAAGGTACAACTTTGACATGAGTTCCCCCCCAAGGCACACCTTTGACATGAGTCCCCCCCAAGGCACACCTCCCCCTCATTGGGAAAAAGAGAAAAAACGTTGTTTTGCGGCTATAAGACAGTTTGGACTTCCAACGTTATTTGTTACAGTATCTGCAGCTGAAACACATTGGTTTGATTTAATGAAAACTTTATCATGGAATTTAGATCGTCACGAATTAACTAAAGAAGAATTTGTCGATATTAACAAGTTTAGCAGTAGGCCTCTGGCACTAAATTAAAATCTGTCAATGTCAGATATTCCTGTTTTAAATAATGAAATAATGTCTGTATATATATATTTTTTTTTTAATGCATGAAAAACAAAGTATACCCAGGGAGCTTAAAGAACTTTCGTCAAACTGAATATTCCATTCCTGCAAGTTTAATTCAAGCTAGCTAAGAGAAAGCATCCAAATTTATGCTAGTCCAGCTTACTATAAGTTTGATTATTCAAGCGAAGCAGTAATCAATAAGTTATTTAGCATTCACTATACTTGTTACAACACATATAAAACAAATAATTCCTGGAATCAGAGATTACAAGTGGGGAAAAAAACAAAAACAGAATAACTTTTATAATAATAGAAAAAAAAAAATGAAAATGTTGCTTTTCTATTTCTGAAATACAAATACGAGGGTTGCTATTTATATTTCTGGCCTAATAATGAAAAAACAAATATGTAGGATCGAAATTGGTTGTATTGTTTTTCAAAATATTCTCCATGATGATCAATACACTTTTGCATGCGTTTGAACCAATTTTCAAAGCACTTTTTCCAGTCCGATTGAGGTAACTCCAAAACATGCGTTTTGAATGCATCAACCGCTTCTTCGGGGGTCGAAAATCGTTGTCCACGTAATTTATTTTTGATGTGTGGGAATAAGAAGAAGTCATTGGGTGCCAAATCAGGGCTGTACGGCGGATGACCCATCAGTTCGATCTTTCGCTCAGTCAGAAATGCATTTGTTTGAGTCGATGTGTGAGAGCTCGCATTGTCATGATGAAGAATGATTCGCCTGTTCTTCTGCTTTTTTCGAATTTATCCGATGACTTCTGGCAAACAAATGGTCGTGTACCATTCAGAATTGACCGTCCTGCGTTGCTCTAACGCCACTGTTGCCACATGACCGTTAATGCTGAAGAAACAAGCAATCATTTGTTTCGATGTGCTTCTTCCTCGAACAACTTTTGTTGGTTTTGCCTCGCCTTGGAAGACCCATACAGTTGATTGCTGTTTTGTTTCCGGCTCATATGCATAGATCCATGATTCGTCACCTGTGTAGATGTTATACACAGCCTTTGATGTACCTTGAACATATTTTTCCAACATTTCCTTGCACCAATCGACACGAGCCTTTTTTTGAGCGTTTGTCAGATTATGCGGGATCCAACGCGAACAAATTTTTTTTACGCTCAAATGTTCATGCAATATTTTATTGATGCTAGTCATACTAATGTCCAAAGACACCTCAATCTCACGGTATGTCACATGACGATCTTGCTTTATCAGTTCACGCACAGCATCGATCTTTTCTGGCACAACAACGGATTTTGGACGACCTGCACGGGATTCGTCCTGGATCGAACATCGACCACGATTAAATTCGTTATACCAATTTTTTACAGTGCTGTAGGATGGCGCTTTATCGCTGTATAAAGAATTAAGTTCATCGAAGCACTCTTGTCTTAACAATCCACGTCGAAAGTTATGAAAAATAATCGCACGAAAATTTTCACGATTCAATTCCATTTTTTGAAAGAGAAGAACTTTTCAATTAACTGTCAACAACACAAATAAAGCTATAATGGTAAATCGTCTGCTGAATTTACGTTTAAAAATATCAAACTTTCGATTAAAATCGTCTGCGGTCGCCTAGCAACACTTACTGTTGCCAAGGCCAGAAATATAAATAGCAACCCTCGTATCATCCAGAATTGCCTTTTTTTTTTTTTTTTTTTTTTTTTTTTTTAATTGAATTTTAGGAAAATGTCATATTTTACTAATTTTAAAGAAAATCCCCGTGTATTTCCCCAAAATTTTTCTTTTCCGCAAACTGCTCCCCGCTAAATCTTTGTCCCCAAATATTTCCGCTGAAGCTTCAAAACTCCCCCAAAATGGGAGAAATCCCCAAGTCTGGCAACACTAGGTTTTCACAAAACCACATTTTGGAGAAGCCGTACCAGAAATTCATTTATCACACATGAACGAAGGAATAAAGCATCTCGATTGCTACAACATCATAACGATAGTCGACTTGAAGTCGCCCGCCAAAACGTGGAAACGTGATTGAAAAGTTAAATTTCTCAAAAAAAAAAAAAAAAAAAAAAAAAAAAACTTACTATTTCTCAAAACGTACATAGTTCCTTACTATTACTTCTTACTCAAAAAGAAATAGTAAGTAATAGTCTTTCTGTAAGTTAAATTTCTCAAAAAAAAAAAAAAAAAAAAAAAAAAAACACTTCCCAACAATATATCCGCGATTGTAATGAAATGCTCGCCCTCTGGTGGGCTACGGTGAAATTACAATAAACATGGTTTAATTCGAATTCCATATAGCCGCCATTGCTAGCCGATGTTTAGTTTCACATATATTTATTGAATAAAAATGAATAAATACGGTAAAAAAGATAACACATACTTTTGTGTGCCACAGTGTAAATCCAAAGCATCAAGAAATCCAGAATTGAGCTTCCATTTATTTCCAAATGACGAATTTAAAATTTCAGTTGCTTCGGCTAATGGAAGTAAAGAATTAATCAGATGATTTGAAATTAATATTTGTTCAACTTCAGTTAAAAATCTACTTCCGATCGAACTTTGAATAAACTGAAGTATTTTTTCCAAAAGCAATCAATTTTCCATAATGTAATGGCGGAGAAATTATAGTACGAATATTAAGTAGAATAACAAGAACACTATTGGAACACACGTGGCTAATGTTTACTAACAACTGCAGTGCTCACAAAGCGCCGTCTATCGATCATTACAAACGCGGATAGTTTTTTAATTCTACTTAAACTCAGGTTCATGTTTTAGATAATTTTTTCAGACGTAAAAAAAGTTTAATCTAGACGGTCTCAAAATATTTAATGGATTGAGAAAAGAAAAAAAAATTTTTTTTTTTTTTCGAAGCGAAATTTTGGTGGGGGTAGTGTCATGGTTTGGGCTGCTTTTTCTTTTTCAGGAAAACTTGATATCCAGTTTGTATCCAATAGAATGAATAGTTCGGAGTACATAACAGTATTAAAGAATGCTTTATTACCATTTCTTCGAAAATTTCGATGAAAGAAATTAATTAACTCAGTGGAGAATCTATGGAGGATGGTAATTCGAGGCATTTATGCAGGAAACAAACAAAACGACATGGTAGATGAGTCGAAATATGCTATTACTGCATCGTGGAACTCTTTTGCTGCTACCGTCTTGTCTAACTTAAGCGAAAGTATGAAAAATCATTATTTTCAAGTGTTAAATCGTTCTGGGGACGTACTGATTTTTAAATTTATTTATATGAATAGTTTTTCTGTTGTTTGTTTTAGATTATTTAATATGTCCTATAAAAAGAATTTTGTTTGAAAATAAATATGCGTTTTTTTTTTTTTTTTTTTTTTTTAGTTCTAGAGGCCTATTTCAGTCGGTACAGTTGTCGAATTTTTATAGGTCACTCTTAATTAGTGCTAGAGGCCTATTTCAGTCGGTTTATTGAATGGAGATTTATTGAATAAGGTCCCCCCAAGGCACAACTTTGACATGAGTCCCCCCCCAGGCCCAACTTTGACATGAGTCCCCCCAAGGTACCCCTATTTCAGTCGGTACAGCGTTGTCGAATTTTTATAGGTCACTCTTAATTAGTGCTAAGGGCCTATTTCAGTCGGTTTATTGAATGGGGATTTATTGAATGAAGTCCCCCCCAAGGCACAACTTTGACATGAGTCCCGCCCCAGGCCCAACTTTGACATGAGTCCCCCCCGAGGTACCCCTATTTCAGTCGGTACAGCGTTGTCGAATTTTTATAGGTCACTCTTAATAGTGCTAAGGGCCTATTTCAGTCGGTTTATTGAATGGGGATTTATTGAATGAAGTCCCCCCAAGGCACAACTTTGACATGAGTCCCCCCCAAGGTACCCCTGTTTCAGTCGGTACAGCGTTGTCGAATTTTTATACGTCACTCTTAATAGTGCTAAATAGTGTATTTCAGTCGGCTTATTGAATGGGGATTTATTGAATGAAGTCCCCCCCCAAGGCACAACTTTGACATGAGTCCCCCCCAGGCACAACTTTGACATGAGTCCCCCCTAAAGTACAACTTGGACATGAGTCCCCCCAAGGCCCAACTTTGACATGAGTTCCCCCCCCCAGGCCCAACTTTGACATGATTCGCCCCAAGGCCCAACTTTGACATGAGTCCCCCCCAAGGTACAACTTTGACATGAATCCCCCCAAGGCACACCATTGACATGAGTCCCCCCCAAGGCACACCTCCCCTCATTGGGAAAAAGAGAAAAAACGTTGTTTTGCGGCTATAAGACAGTTTGGACTTCCAACGTTATTTGTTACAGTATCTGCAGCTGAAACACATTGGTTTGATTTAATGAAAACTTTATCATGGAATTTAGATCGTCACGAATTAACTAAAGAAGAATTTGTCGATATTAACAAGTTTAGCAGTAGGCCTCTGGCACTAAATTAAAATCTGTCAATGTCAGATTTTCATGTTTTAAATAATGAAATAATGTCGTGTCTGCATATTTTTTTTTTTTTTTTAACTTAGTTATCTTCATAATAAAACCTATTTTTCAAAACATTTACAAAACCTTAGATACAGAGGATTTTCAGTGACGTCCAATAATTTTGCAACGCACTGTATTTAAAAACCAACAATTCAAATTACAGTGTAATAATAAAATACACTATCACAAATAATTAAAATAAAACAGCATTTACCTGGCGGTGTTTCTGATACTGTCGAAACTGGTCTGACTGGAGGAAAACTCTTTAGAAGGAAAAAAATACATCAATTAATTTATGTATTGAATAAAAAAAAAAAAAAAATGTAAATAATTACTGAAATACAAACTATAAATATACCGTAAATCCTGCTTTGATATAGCACCATATCGTATCCCGGGAAAAAAAGTGATACAGTTTAAAAATTGCAACATTTGAGAACGGCCCTCTTCACTTACCGTCGCTGGAAGCCCGAGCCAATGTTATTCTATGAGGAAATTTTCCTTACAAATAACTTATTAACTAATACATATTTTTAAATTCTGTTTTCACATTCAGAAAATTCCAAACTGTTAAATTGACGGACCTTTTTAAAAAGTTTATTTGTCATTATTTATTAAAAATGTATTTTTTTTTTAATTTTTAATATTTTATTTTGAAACCGCAAAATGAAAAAAATTCACATACTGAAAATTCGTATTTTGCAGCTTCAAAATAAAATATTAAAAATTAAAAAATAATTTTTAAAAAAAGGTCCGTCGATTTAACAACTGGGAATTTTCAGAATGTGAAAACAGAATTTAAAAACAAGTATTAGTTAATAAGTTATTTGTAAAGAAAAATTTCCCATAGAATAACATTAGCTTTGGCTTCGGGTGGCGGTGAGTGAAGCGGGCCCATAAAGAAAACTATAAAACCTTGAGCTTGACTAGCATTGACATAAAACTAACACAACTTTCACTCAGATGGATAATTTTTGAGATATGATACTTTTTGTGTAGTTTTGGCCGCTTTATACACATTTTCAATGACAGATTCAAAATTGCTATTTTTTGACTTGTGTGAGCATAAAATATCCTTGAAAGTGCCAGAATAAACTATTACGTCAGAAACGCCAAAGAAAAATATTGGAGATGCATACACCTGTTTCGGTAGCCTTAAGCGTACCGTCTTCAGTGCAAAAAGAATAAATTCTTTTTGCACTGAAGACGGTACGCTTAAGGCTACCGAAACATCTGTATGCATCTCAAATATGTTTCTTTGGCGTTTCTGACGTAATAGTTTATTCGGGTTTTAATATTCCAACGCCAAAGTCTCCTGTTGTTAACCTTGAAAGTGCTTTTGACAGTGTTTATGAAATATTTCAAAGTTGAAAAAGAACGGTGGCACTTTGAAGCGAATCTCGTAAATTTTCGTCGGCGGGTAAGGGTTTAATCAGTGTTTTTAAAATTTCGATTATATGTCTTTTCATTCATGCGACCTCTTATCAGTCCCTTGAAAGACGTACAAACGGCCGTTGTTAGAAAATATATATCTATATCGATCTTGATTTCTTTAAATGAAAGCTGCTGTGCAAATAGGAGTAATTGAGATAATTATGAAGCTAAAATCTACATAAATAACCAGTGTAATTTTCAATATTGGATATACATAAAGCTATGTAGATAGATAAGAATAATGATCAGATATTTTTTGAACTACCAGAATTTTCTCGTGGACAAATAGTGATCTATGGATCACTGGCTGTTGATCACTGGTTCAGACTGTTATTTCATTCAGTGATGCCAGATGGTCGAAAATTATTCGACAAACAGGTCTTCAAATTTTCCCAAATCAGGTTTTTTTTTTTTTTTTTTTTTTTTTTTTAAATCCCCAACTTGATTTCTACTAAAAAGGGAAAATAAAATTAAAAAAAAAAAAAAAGGTCAAGCAGATTTTTCTATGATTTTTCCCCAAATGAAGACAATTTTTGAAAAAAAATCCCCAAATAACAATAAAGCTATTGAAAGTCTCTTGTCGTAGGGATAAATCATTACGTTGCCAACATTGACAGAAAGAAATCCCCAGATTTATTCCCAAATATTTTAGAATTCCCCAAAAGAGTCCCCACAAAAATTTGATCCCCAAAATTGTCCCCAGACGCCTCAAAAATCTCCAAAATGGGGACAAAATCCCCAATCTGGCATCACTGCTTTCATTTCTAATCTTGACCTGACGTATAGTACTATATTTTAATTTCATCAACTGTAAAACATTTCACGCAGTATAACGACGTAAAACATCGTTTGAATTTGCCCAAACTTTGCTTAGAAAAAATTGCGTTTATTTGGTTTTGATTTGTAATCTTCAGTTAGTCTCCTATTTTCCTTCAAAAACTATTATGGCCAAATATCCTTTGCAGAATATTGAATACACGTTCATTTCAGATGTTTTCCGTCTTAGATATCTCAATAATCGTTATAATCTTTTACATTTATGTTAATAATATACAGAATCATCCAAAAGTCACAGAAAAAATAAAACTTTTATTATTCAAAAAATAATGACCGTAGCCTTATGCGGTTTTCACTAAAATGCACAGATAGGCATAGGATTTTTTTTTTTTTTTTTTTCTTAACAAAATATTTATTAGAAAATTAATTTAAATTATTTTTAATAAAAAAAAAAAAAAAAAAAAAAAAAAATGTGTACCCTGTTGAAAAATACGCTAAAAATGGGAATATTATAAGAAAGAAAAAAAAATTCATTCATTTTGTAAGGATTCGGTGGCCAAAATAACAACAGATGTTGGGATTTTTCCTATTTTATTTGTCATCTTCTTCGTCCTCCATATCAGAAGTGCAATGCCTGCAAGTAAAATAATTTGCATGTATATTGGCACATTTTAAATGCACCAGACGATCACACTCATTGCATTTGACTGAGTTGGCTCTTGTTAAGCATCGTAGCAGTTGCTCCAAACAAATGATGCAGAAGTCGACATCATCATCAAATTGTGTATGTTCCTATTTTTAGCGCGCTTGGCCGGCAGTTTAACAGGTGAAGTTGCCTTACTTTTTCCAGTCTTGTTCTGGAGGGACACAGATGCTGCGAGAAAATCAATATTCTCGGGCAGTCGATTTTATGGATTTCTTATCTACTAAGCAATTCTAAATGGCTTTAAACGGCGCATGAAAATCTATTTCTTTTAGGTCGGTTGATTTTGCCAGGATTGACATGGCTATAGATGCCTAATAATACACAAAAATACTAATAAAATATGTTATGTTGACATACACGACCATATTTGACAATTTGTCAGTCAAACATATTACGCTTTAAATGAAAAAAAAAAAAACAAGTGTGCCCACGACTGGTTACATGAAGGTTCCCACAACCAAGAATGGCAGCCATTTTTTTAATGACAGAAAAAGAAATTTTCGGGGTATAACTTTAGTATATCCCCACAGCTGAATTTGGCGATTTTTCTTTGGCGCCGTTTTGAAGGATAACGATGTCGTTCTGGACTGTTTGCGATATAATATGGCAGCCTATATGTTGTTTATTTTGGATTTATGATTTAGATTATGATTTTATAATTTATCATTTATGATTTTTAGATTTATGATTTAGCCATAATCGCCAACAAAAAATCGCCAAATATCGTTCTGGGGATATACTAAAGTTGTTCCATTTTCGGTCCACGTTGTGGCTAAATTCGATGTTGCATCACAAAATATAACGAATATACAGTCTGAATATATATTACACTTAGATTTTTAAATTAATTCACTTCGATTAATCGCATTCTGAAAGAAATTCACAAATTACTTTTGTGTTGCTTTTATTCAGATTTTTTTTCGATGCTTTCACTTACTAAGTAAATACATCTATTCACTTCGGTTACAGCGTCTAGAATAAACTGTGTGGAAAGCGGCGAATAAAACTGTACTAAAAAAATTAAGCCTGTCACCAGATGTCATTGTAATCGAAGCTCACGACAACAAAACATGTCACGACAGCAAAACCGATACTCCCTATTGGTTAATTATATGCTTAGATCACGTGATTAAACTGACGAAACTGGGAAAAGCCAATCAGGTCTTTGATTTGAGCAATAGCTTCGATCACAGCGACATCTGGGTAAGCTTAATTTTTGTAGCATCATTTTAACATTACGGTTATAGGCGATTGCCACACTGTTTATTCTAGACGCTGTACTTCGGTGTTAGCGCAAAAACTGTGTACTGTCACAATACAAGTTTGGCAGTACTCAAATCCTCCACATTTGCTTTCTGTTAAAGGATATGGTGAGGTGCCCATAACCAGAGAGAATGCCCATAATAAGAGACCTTCCCCTAATATTACTTTACTTAATGATAAATTAATTTTTCATTAAAAAGAAATGAGTCCTTCTTACTGTTATTAGCCGTTCAATCGCATTTTCACTTTCTCCTTCAATTCTCCAAAATGTATTTTGGTTTGTCCATATTGATGCCCAATTTTGGTGATGGTCTGCAGAGTACTTGCGAAGCGTGAAAGTCGTATGAAGAACTTCCTTACCATTACATATCATACACTGGCCTACAGGGGGAAAAAAGAAAAAGGATTGCATATTCTTTACTCAGAAACATACAGTTTAACTATGTTATCATTTCCTTGGTTATGTAGTCTACTTGCTTACAACGTCAAAAAAATATTTGTTCTAATCAGAAATCATATACTTCGTTTTTAAAACAACTTTTTTTACTTTCTTTTACCCATAAGGTAGAGAAAGCATTGTTTTTGGATCAAATTTTCGAACACGAGATTTTGTTATATTTACACGTTTTGAGGTCCCCTGAATACGAAAATCATGTTTTTAGCAAATGGTCTGTGTGTCTGTCTGTTATCAGCATATCTCAAGAACAAATATTAGCAGACATTCCAAACTTGGTATTCTGAATGTGTATCATATATAGATGCTACAGTAAGCTTTTCGTTCAGATCAAGCAAATGGTTCGTGTACAGTGACGATCAAGAGAATTCTAATACATTACGTCTATGGGGGAAATTGCAGGTAAGTAGAGTTTAACGTCTATAGACTGCACTAAACCAAATGAAACGAATATATATTTTTTGTAATAGATATAGTCAACTGGGGAAAAAAATTGTGTATGTAGGAGCTTCGCCTCCCCCCTGGGGGGGAAAGTACCCCTCGAGGGGAGTAAATTTTCATGATGGGTATCTTTCAAAAGAGCTCGCCAATATCTTTAAAACGAATGGTTGAACCATCGATCTGCGATAACTTAAAACAAATTTATCGATTTTTTTTACTTTTAACAAAAAAAAAAAAAAATCGTATAATTTTTTTTTTATATATTGAGAATAAAATGGAATATTTTTTTTTTTTTTAAATATAAAATTAATAAATTCAACTTTCTTTGGATATTTAGTGTTATACTACTTCTCTAATATGAAAATCGTCTGCATTATCATAAAAAAAAAATTTTTTAAATAATAATTTTAATAACTTTTTTTTAGAAACAGAATTATTTTTTAATAACCGAATTAAAATTTATGTAAATCTAGGTGCATTAATGAAACGGGGATTTGAGGGGGCGGTAGCCCCCCTCACACAGAATTAATTATCATATAAAATTCTTCCGAAGCCTAATTTGAATTGTTTAACATAGGTTTACATAACATCGTTATCTTACCTCTTAATCTCCAACCTGTATTTATAGTATTAAATTTCAGGGTAAGAGAAAGTCGTGTGAGTGACACACCAGATTATTTATAACATTTTATGACTTCGGCTTTAGCGTCAAAAATATAAGACACATTTTATAGTTTTTTTACTTTCTTCTATATGTAATATAGAGAAAGTATTGGATTCATGAAAATTTCCGATATCCGTTTTGGGATGTCCTGAACACGAATTTATAGTTTTTAGAAAATGTCTGTCTGTCTGTGTGTATCACGATTTTTGTGGACACTGTATCTCACGAACCAATGAACGAAATTTAACCAAACTTGGTATTTAGTTGGTCCCTGACATAAACTGGTGCTGATTACATTTGGGGACTAATCGCTCAACAGGTGACGCTGTGATCGCATTTTTTCTAAATTTTTAACATGGCAGTATAGGACAAAATTTCGTATAAATGTACATAATGAGAGTTATTTTTAACTTGTGATTGTAAAATTAATATGAATTATTGATAATAGTAGTAGTTAACTAGGAAAAATATTCTGTGCATGTGGGGTTATCGCTTCCCCTCCTGGAAGGGGGGGTAAATTTTCAAGATGGGTATCTTTCGAAAGGTTCCGTCAATACCTTTAAAACGAATGGTTGAACCACAAATTTGTGATCATTTAAAACACAGTTATAATTATTTTTTTTTTACTTTTAACGAAAAAAAAAAAAAAAAAAAAAAAAAAACCTGAAAAAAATTCTTTTTATTTTTTTTATATATATATTGTTACTGAGTGAATTTGTATAAGAAAATATAGAAGAAAGTCTTGCGGTGGCCACAACATACTAGTTTTTTTTTTTTGGTCAGGACACAAAAAAGTAAAACGACAAATTGGAGTTAATTTTTCATAATTACTTTTTTAAATTACTATATATTTAACAAAATGATACATAATATTTATCATATGTAACTTCGATATTAATAAACGTTATAACTAATCCGAGTTATTTTCTCTGGAAAAATGGCGTATTTTACTAGTATTTCACACAACAATAATGCTATTATATTTTCTAATCATTGCCTGATTACTTAAAAGACTCGGAAAGCAAGAGCTTTCTCTCTGATATTTAAGAAGGCCCCCGAAATGACTGAAAGTAAGGCCTAAAATTCAAAGTACTATAGTTTTTACTTTCTTCTATATGTAATACTAGCTGACCCGTCCGGCTTCGCACTGATGAACAAATTTTAGTTAAAGATGGATTGATATGTAAAAAATCAAGAAATATATCAGTTTATATGTTATAGTCAGGCAATATTATTAACTGGAAAGTCAAAATATAATTTTACAATTATTTTTTTTAATTAGTTGTTAAATGTTGGCAATTTTTACTTAATGCTATATTTATTTATTTATTTATATCATAAAAAGAAACATTTCTTTACTCATGAATAAAAAATATTGAAAAATAACCTATGACATGAAAATGTTTTTGATAAAATTGACGTCATAATAGCTTTAATTATTATTTATTTTTTCATTTCGCAAATATATTTAATTTTTTCCATAATTGATTAT
Organism: Salticus scenicus; assembly: GCA_963930645.1. Classification (NCBI taxonomy): domain Eukaryota; kingdom Metazoa; phylum Arthropoda; class Arachnida; order Araneae; family Salticidae; genus Salticus; species Salticus scenicus. The sequence continues at coordinate 165,127,073 of OZ005662.1, forward strand.
TATTTTAATAATGTATATTAAAGGAGAAATCAATAATATGAAACAATATTCGTACAATATATACTATTACAGAATCTGGTGTGAAACAACCACACGACTTCCATTACCCACTATTACACGTAATATATACAATTTTTTGGAGATATTACTTGCATTTTTTGAGATTTTCGAGTAAGAGAAACTTGATACACGTATAAAGACACATACAACAGAGTTTGCATAGCGAGTTAAAAAATAAGGGGAAAAAAATAGATAGTTATTTTTTTAAACACGAATTTCCGAGATCTAAAACTGAACTACCTAATCAGGATGACCGTTAATATTCCTGTAATAAGCACGTAATACTTGAGAAAGGTTATCTAAATTGGATTAAAGAAAAAATTTTCAAGAATACGTTAGAGCCGTTTTTGAGATACCAACTTTTACCAAAACTTAACATACTCAATTATTGACCTAAAAACAATAATTACATACAAAAGGATATTTAATAGGAAGTTAACATGGCGAGTTTGAAAAAAATCCGTACAGGCGTTTTTAAAGGAACGCACTTGCGAAGTCTGAAATTGAGCTGTTTATAGAGGACGCCTATCAATTTTCCTGAACTAAGCAACTTTTCAATCGAAAGGGCATCTAATATATTATTTATATAGCAACTTTGAAGAAAATCATTAGAGGTGTTTTTGAATATGGGCTTAGGGTCCCATTTCTGGTTTTCGATGACCCAATTCCGGTTTTTCAATTTTCACGAAAATTTGGAAAATTTATCTGTACACCAGACCTGAATCACTTGTGAAGTTTAGTAGTTCTATTTTTATTAGTTTTGGAGATATGACAGCCAGAAGATTACACACACACGTGCACATATACACACACACTGACTAATTGCCAAAACCTATACAATACTTCCACTACCTACGGTAGTAGGGTAATTGAAGTAAACACATACATCTCGTATTTACTACGATAATATACAGATTTTCGTATTACGTTTTCGATCGCCAAATACAAAAATCGCCAATGACGATAGATATCAAATCTATGCTTTGTTTTCAATTAAAATATTGAAAATTTTAATTAAAAATTTATTTTACCAAAATTTATTATAGCTTCTAGCACTTAGAGAGAGACAGTGTAACTTTTGATTACTGAAAGAAAAAAAAAAAAAAAAAAAAAAAAAACAATCGGCTTTTTAGTACTAGCGATCGTTCTCTACATATGCATATAAACCTTTCTTTTTTTTATATTAGTATAGCTATAGAGCATAGGTATATTAAATAGGTTTCCAGTCAACATAATGTAACTCAAATAATTAAATGCTATTTACATTTCAGTAATGGCTGTATGCGCTATGTATATTGAGCTACTTGCCATAACTGTTAGTTGCTAAAAATAGTCGCCAAATAAATTTAAACATCTCAATACGCAAGCGAAGTATGACATCACTGACCGCCCGTGGATGCAAGAAAAAGATTTTCCATGTTAATCGCTCATTGGATTTTTTTTTTTTTTTTTTTTTTTTTTTTAATTCTAGAAGAATTATTTCCCGATTTTAATCCTCATATTTGGGTATAGATATGTATTAGTTATTGTATGCATGCGTTAGATTGAGTTATTTTGCTGTCAAATTGCAAAATTTTAATTTTAAATTTCAAAACTGTCACCCTTGGCGTTTTTTGTATTTGGCGATCAAAAACGTAATACGAAAATATACATGCCAGATGTATATTTTCGTAATATGTATTGTACGAAATATTGTTTCATATTATTCGTTACACTCTTAATGTAAGTTTTTAAAATAACCACGATTTTTGAAAGGAATTAAATTATATTCGCCAGATAATTTGGCGATTTTTTTTTTTTTCTGCCAAGGATGACGGATATCAAATCTATTCTGCTGCAACATATTAGTATATTATATCAAATACTTTATTTAGACATTTGAAAACAAATTTGACTTCAAATTATGATAGAATATTTATCCTTTCCCTTTTAATTAGTTTATTAGTTGGATGTTTATTGTGTAAATATCATCCTTTGAAATGAAATGTTTATGTTTTCAATCGAATATGGAAATTTGCCATTTTTTTTTCTAAAGTTTTGAAATTTAAAATTCCAATTTTATCAATTTTACAACAAAAACAATTTAATCTAATGGATGCACATGATAACTAATACATATCTATATCCAAATATGGGGATTAAAATGGGGAAATAATTTTCCTCGATCTTTATTATTTTTTTACAAAAAATCCAGTTCACTTTTTATATTATTGTTCGCGTGAAAATATATTTTATTATATGTCTAAAAATAAATTAATTCGTAAATCTTTTTGGCAACAGTTATAAATTAAAATAAATCTGTATATATATATAAATTACGTGTCACGATGTTTGTCCGGGGTAAACTCCTAAACTAAGGAACCGATTTTAATGAAATTTTGCACACTGTGTGCAGTTTGGTCCAACTTGAGAGATAGGATAGTTTTTATCTCAATTTATTGTCACAATATTGTTTTATTGCAATTATTTGTTAATTATAGACCTTTATTAAAGTTGCTCCAAAATATCTGTGAGTTCCATTAATTTAATTGTTGCCAAAAAAAAAAAAAAATACGAGTTCATTTTCTTTCGACATAAAAATAAATACATTTAATCAAACGTGAACGTTAAAAAATTATAAAAAGTTAAATTATGCATCTCACGAAAATTGACGTCATAATCAATTTAAAGATTTTATACACATTGATAAAGTGCTAATGTAGTTCTATCATAGATATAGTAATATATATAGATCTCTCATCCCCATGTTATCGTACAAAGATTTTTGATGCCGAAAAAAAAAAAATGAAAATAAAAGCTTTGGAAACAGCCATTAAGTGGTATTGAAAAAAAAAAAAAAAAAAGAAAAGAAAAGAAAGAAAGAAATGTGAATTTGAAACTGTATCTGGAGTCTTCCATTCCCCTTTAGCAAATAAATTATTCATAAATTTTATTTACGAAAATATTTGTATGTATTCCCGTGTGTATTCACTCGGGGAAAGACGGCCATATTTTGGTAAAAACGTCGTCTTTTCCCAAATGAAAAGGAATAACTTTTTTCTCCCCAATGATCACTCTATTCTATATATGCTATACTATATCTATGAGTTCTATACGCAAGCGAAGTGTGACTCACTGACCGTCTGTGCAGCCAAGAAAAAGATTTCCTATGTTAATTGCCCACTGGATTTTTTGTAAGAAATTATTAAAAATTGAGGAAATTTATTTCCCGATTTTAATCCTTATATTTGGGTATAAATATGTATTAGTTATCGCGGGTGTTAGATTGAATTATTTTGCTGTCAAATTGACAAAATTTTAATTTTAAATTTCAAAACTCTGTCGCCCTTGGCTTTTTTTATTATTATTATTATTATTTGGCGATCAAAAGCGTAACACGAAAATATACATGCCAGATGTATGCATTGTACGAAATGTAATATGTATTATTCATTGTACGTATGTATGACATGTAATATGTATTGTACGAAATATTGTTTCATATTATTCATTACTCTTTTAATATAAGTTGTTAAAATAACCATGATTTTTGAAAGGAATTAAATATTTTCGCCAGATAATTTAGCGATATTCTTTTTTTTTTTCGCCAAGGATGACAGAAATGAAATCTATTCCGCTGCAAAATATTAGTATCTTACATCAGATATTTTATTTAGACATTTGAAAACAAATTTGACTTCAAACTATGATAGAATATTTATCATTTTCCTTTTAATTAGTATATTATTAGTATATTAAAATTTAAAAGCATGGTATATAAAAAGTTTTTTTTTTTTTTTTTTTTTTTTTTTAAATCTTATAATTATTCTTATCTTAATCCTCAATGTTTCCCATCTTTATTAACTTGAATTTACTATTAAACTTTTAACATACTCAAAAACTTCTCATCACTTCGTTAAAATACACTAAACTTTTCCAAAATCTTTTTCTATTTAAAATGATACATGTATTTACTTTAAATGTCCAATATTTCATAAGATTTCCAATTTTAAAGTTTTAAAATATTTATCAAATTTACTTATTTTTCTGGTTTAGCCTTATTGTTTTCCTTTTTATAACTACAGCTGTTGCCCTCTTTAAAATATTTAAAATGATGAGGTCATTTTATAGTAAAATTATCCATTATAGCATATATTATATTTCACTCCTCCATAAAAATTGATTTTAAAATCGTCTGTTTCTTTTATACTTTTATTTTAATAGAATTTTAATAGAATTTAATTTATATATTAGTCATTTTAGCAATTTTATCTAAAGAAGCATTAGAAATAATATATATCACTTCTCCATTAAAATTTATAGGACCCTACAATAAAATTAATTTGTGCTTAATATCAACACTACGAAAATTTTTATCAATCGCTTCCAAATTTTGACCTAAGTTTCAAATCTCAACCCTGTGGGTTTTTACATCGGCTACAACGTTTTCGTCTTTGTTCTTAAATAATAATTTGACTGTACTAAATAGTTTACAGCCGTATAATTCAACGTATAACTTAGTCACAGCAACGCGTGGCCGGGTCTGCTAGTAATATTATAAAATAGAATTTCTTATTTTATTTTATTTTATTTTATTTATTTATTTTTAAATTCCAATTTCGTTTACACACATCAGTTTAAACCACGGAGTAATAAAGACTCCGTGGTTTAAACATTGATGCTTAGATATTATATCATATCATATCAAATTAAATTATGAGAAAAATAAACACTTTTAATTCTATAATGACGTCAGATTTAACGTGTAAGTTTAACAATTAAAAAAGATTTATATGAATTTCAATTTAATGCACGTGCAAATATATTTCTTTTCTTTTCACGTCAAGATATTTTAAAAACGAAATGAATATGTAAATGTTTCTTTTATGTTGGCAGCAGCTAATTTTTTTAATATTTCATTATTTCCATTTCTATTACGTACTCCGTGCTATTACGGCTTCTATGGGGATTTTAATTAAAATGCTTAGATTTTAAACTAAAATTTATTTTATCAAAATTAAATATAGCCTATAACAATATGGCATACTGTAGCTTTCGGTCAGTCAAAGAAGTTTTTAAATCGGTTCAGTAGTTTCAGAGATTACCCTCCACAAACAAACAATTTTTTGCGCTTTATATAATGATATAGATATAGATAGAGAAAGTATTGGATTCGCGAAAATTTTCGACCTCCGTTTTTTGACGGATCTACACGTTTTGGGATGTCCTGAACACGAATTGATAGTTTTTAGAAAATGTCTGTCTGTGTGTCTGTCTGTCTGTCTGTCTGTCTGTCTGTGTGTCTGTATCATTTTTTTGTGGACGCTGTATCTCACGAACATATGAATGAAATTTAACCAAACCTGGTATTTAGTTGCACCCTGACATGAACTGGTGCCCATTAGATTTGGGGATCAATAGCTCAACAGGTGGCGCTGTAATCGCATTTTATGCAAATTTTTAACATGGCAGCATAGGACAAAATTCCGTATAAATGGGCATAATGAGAGTTATTTTAAACTTGTGATTGTAAAATTAATTTGAATTATTGATGATAGTAGTAGTTAACTAGGAAAAAAATTGTGCATGGGGGGGGGGGGCATCGGTTCCCCCCTTGGGGGGGAAGTACCCCCCGGGGGGGTTAAATTTTGAAGATGGGTATCATTCAAAAGATCTCGTCAATACCTTTAAAACGAATGGTTGAACCATAAATCTGTGATAATTTAAAACAAAGTTATCGATTTTTTTTACTTTTAACAAAAAAAAAACAAAAAAAATCGTTTTTTTTTTTTTTTTTTTTTTTTTTTTAACGAAATTTTACCAAACTTGGTATTTAGTTGGTCCCCGACATAAACTGTTGCTGATTATATTTGGGGATCAATAGCTCAACAGGTGGCGCTGTGATAGCATTTTATCTAAATTTTTAACATGGCAGCATAGGACAAAAATTCGTATAAATGTGCATAATAAGAGTTATTTTACACTTGTGTTTATAAAATTAATATGAATTATTGATAATAGTAGTACGTAACTAGGAAAAAAAAATTTGTGCATGGGGTGGCATCGCTTCCCCCCCTGGAGGGGAAGTACCCCCCGGGGGGGGTAAATTTTGAAGATGGGTATCATTCGAAAGGTCTCGTCAATACCTTTAAAACGAATGGTTGAACTATAAATCTGTGATAATTTAAAACAAAGTTATCGATTTTTTTTTACTTTTAACCAAAAAAAAAAAAAAAAAATTCTATTTTTTTTTTTTTTTTTTTTTTTTTTTTTATTGTTAGTGATTGAATATGTATAGGAAAATATAGAAGAAAGTCTTGTGGTGGCCACAACATACTAGTTTGTATTGTTACTCAAAGGGGAAAAAAATTTGAGGAAAAGTTTTTCTGAGCATGCGTCAAGTTTTCCAGTTAGTAAACCGTACCCCCATACACTAGTAAAACGATATACGAAAAATATTTCAAAAATATATCACTAATAAAAATTCTTGACACGTTTAAGCAAAATTCTTGAGGAATTAATCAGAAATCAAAGTGTTAATGTGTTAATTCATTTTTGTCATCATTATTTTTACTCATTATTTGTGTATGAATGTAACATAACCGCTGACAACATTTTTTGCATTCCGACCATATATATGAAAGGAAAGTATTATAACCATGACAAAAATTCGACTTAAGATTTTGGAGTATATATGCGTTTTGATGTCCCTGAGTTCATTTTTTACTATTTTTACGGTGATGTATATGTGTGAGTAAACACGATAGCGTCTGAACGCTTTGATAAGATTAAAATTGGTATTATGTAGGTCACCGTAGCACGAATCCTATTGATTTTCGTGAATTTAGCACATAGTTATTTTTTTTTTTTTTTTTTTTTTTTTTTTTTTAAGGGACACAAAGAAAAATTCTTTATCATTATGGCATACTGGTTAAAATTATTTAAAGTGCTGTATATTCCAAATGCTTTATACGATTCAGCTGCAAATCTATATACATGTTATAGGTCGCCGTCACAAGAACTGTATAGATTTTGGTGAATATAGAATTTATATACATATATGTAATGTATTAATTACTGGATAAGAGAGAGATGACAGGCGTAGCACACAATGACGACTAGGCTTTCTATCAGGAAACATCTTTATTGCTTCAGTATTTCTAAGTCGAGACAGGGTAAGGCAAATGGAGTCTCAATACGACACTCTGCCGAACCACGGGCGACGGGCGGCTCAAACGGCGCCCTGGGCCGCAAAATCTGTTGGGGAGGCCTGTAGCACCTACGTAATTTCGGAGGAACGGCGAATGATAAGTTTATTAACACTAGAAAAGCGTGGCAAGAAGTCTCCGTTTGTTTAATGTTTGGGCTTTTATACCTAATTTTCTGAGCTGCTGATTGATTCTTCAGATCGTCTGGGCTCTTAAAAGGAATTTCTGGGATTAATTAATATGCAGCTCAATGCAGCGACAGTTGCAAACTGCACTAACGTCAGCGAATTTCGACTTATAATTTCGTTACTTTTCTGATTTCTGAGTTATAAAGTTTTCTGCTAGGAAACAATCTTCAAAGGGGCAATTACGAATTATTCGCGATTATAATTTCGATTAGCGATTTTCACACTTTTAAATTGGGTCTTTTAATAATTTAAAACTATTTATTTTTATTCCTTTCATATATATATATACGCATGTATATTTTACAGGGACACAAAAAAATTCTTTATCATTAAGGCCTATGGGCTCAAATTATTTAAAGTGCGATAGCATCTAAACGTCTCATTTAAATGAACTGAAAATTTATATACATGTTATAGGTCACCATCGAATGAACTGTGTAGATTTTGGTGAATCTAGCACTTATAAATTTTACAGGGACACAACGAAAAATTCTTTATCTTGCGATAGCATTTAAACGCCTTATTCGTTTGAGCTGAAAGTTTATATACATGCTATAGGCTACCGTCACACAAACAATATAGACTTTTGTGAAATTAGCACTTATAGATTTTTAAAGGAACATAACGAAAAATTCTTTATATTTATGACCTATGGGCTCAACATATTTCTTAGTGCAATAGCAATAAATTAACTACCATACTATATGGGGGAAAATACTGAAACACCTTAATATAATTTCCTCTTTTGTTTATTTAACTACTTCTCTTTCTTTAAGTAATCAACGGTTGTTTAGATAAATTAATTTTCGGAAAGTCGAGTAAAGTCACTCTAGATTATTTTTATATTTTTTTTAAGTTGATGTCCAAGTATTTGAAAATGCTATAAGTCAGCACTTATCTCGTGTCATATCTCTGTTTTATATATATATGTGTATATATATTATTCAATATTGCAAAACTAAAATTGTCTATCACCAAATTAGTGCATGGGAAACATTTACTTATAGGTAACAATTTTTAGGGGATAGTATAAAATTTTAAGTTGTGGATTTAACTTCCCTGAAAATTTTAATTGTCTTTAAATAATTTTGTGCCTTTTACAATGTAACTTTTTAATTTATTATAAATGTCTATGATTAATATCTGAATAATTAAAATTGAGGTCAGGGCTTTGTCAACACGCTGGAAAATATGTATCGCACATATTTGTATTAAACGTTATCGTAACTGGTTTATTTTAATGAAATAAAATTTAGAACATCATGGTTGTTTATTAATGTTTATTAGTTTTACGTTGGACATATTGTCGATGTTTTGAGTATCCTGAAATCCAAAATACTATGTAATAAATCTTAGAATTGGAAACCTTAAAGGACGTATATTTTTTAAATGTTTAACAAAAATCCGCTCTTCAGGGTGCAAGTTTATTTATTTTTTTTTTCTGCTGTGTTAAATTTAAGTACATTGTTTAGTACACATAGAATTTACAGATAATATACAGGGCTACTCGAAATTAGTCATGTCAGTTTGAAAGAGTAGTGTGTGGTGGCAATTTTCTGAATAATTTGAAATAAACTTTAAAATTTAATAATAAGCCTAAAGTGTTTTATGAATGTAGCAATAATATTCGAACGGAGGTTTGAATGCGCCCCCCCCCTCCCCACCACACACACACGAATCTATTTCAAATAAAACTGTTTCTAAGGCAATTTCCGACTGTTATTTATAGTACTTTGTAAATGTTGAAATACCGATTTCTTATGTTCCTCTTTAAATTGTGATGTCTGTAGTAATGTACGGTATGAAAAAGTAGTGTGAGTGACAGACTACACTATTTTATTATTGTTGATGTTATTCTTTCATTCGTCGCGCAGGCAACTATTTCAAATTACGAAAACAGTTTTTTAAATCAAAAAACAAAAAATGATAACTTTGTTTTAAATTATCACAGAATTATAGTTCAACCATTCGTTTTAAAGGTATTGACGGGGGGGGGGGGGAACGATGCCCCTACATGCACAACATTTTTTTCCTAGTTAACTACTACTATTATCAATAATTCATATTAATCTTACAATCACAAGTTTAAAATAACGCTCATTATGTACATTTATACGAAATTTTGTCCTATACTGCCATGTTAAAAGTTTACAAAAAATGCGATCACAGCGCCACCTGTGGAGCGATTAATCCCCAAATCTAATCAGCACCATTCTGTGTCAGGGTCCTACTATATACCAAGTTTGGTTAAAAATCATTCATTGGTTCGTGAGCTACAGTGTCCACAAAAATCGTGATACACAAAGACGGACACACAGACAGACATTTTCTAAAAACTATCAATTCGTGTTCAGGACCTCCCAAAACGTGTAGATCCGTCAAAAAATGGACGTCGAAAATTTTGCGAATCCAATACTTTCTCTGTATTACATATAGAAGAAAGTAAAAAAAAAGTTTAAATCTACTTTTAATCGACTTCAACTTTCAGTTAGTTGCGCACCTCACAGGTGCATACATCTAAAATAGTATTTTCTCTTGAATATGTGATATTGGAATAAATAGTTCCTATACAAGACTCACTCTTTGTGTATATGTGTGTCTATTTATCTATCTCCATTTCCAGAGAACTTTAAATAGGTAATAATTAAAATAATTAACTATTTAAACTAGAATTAAGTTCACTTTGTTTTCAAAAAAGTAGAAACCCTTTATAGGTGTACCGCGACTAACCATGCCGGAAGTGCGATTGACGAAAGGTTAATTATTTATTTAAGACAAGTATTTGGAATTAAACATGTCAAAAATATAGAACAAGGGAAAATATTTTTTAATCACTAATCGTATTTGCATGTATGTTCGCCAATAATGAAAATTACTAAGAACTTCGATGAAAATTTACAATTTAGATTCACAAATGATACAAATAAAGTTTCATACTCACCCACCCAAGTCGCCAACGAAAGACCATGGTTGAACAGCACAGAAAAGGCTAAAATGGCGCCATCACTTTGCTTGGAAAACAGACCTATTTATATGTAATATTATACAAATAAATATACACATTTCAATAAAACATGTTTTTTTTTTTTTTTTTTTTCCCTGTAGTAACAATGTAATACATGCTTAAAGACATCTAAAAAGAGATTAATGCAACAACTTTGAAGAAAATCATTAGAGCCGTTTTTGAGATTAATTCATTTTTCGTTTACAACACCATTCAAATAGAATTCGAATGTATTAGGATTGTATTTGGAAATTGTTGGAAGTGCATTTCATGTTGTATTATCTGCTTTTTTATATTGTGCTGAATTTAAATACACTCTGTTGTGTGTATACTATTTATAGACACAATATATAGGGTAATGATATATCCAAATAACCCTATATATTATCATTACAATATAATATATAGTGTTATCCAAAAATTATGTAAATACATTCTTCTGTATTGAATGTAATTGATAAAAGTACTTTAAGGGGACTGGGGCGTGAAATACCTACGAAATTTCGATTTTCCGATTAGTGGCTTAAAAAATAGTACAGGTTTTGCAGATTATAAATATACTCTATAACAAAAAAAGTGACGCACCAAGAAGGAGTAATGCAAACTGGATACAAATACACATGTTTAGATGGAACCAAGCTCCAATTCATCATTATCATCGATCCTACATGAAACTGGTCATTCACTGACTTCAAAGACCCTTAATAGTCGGCTCAGTGAAATGGGGTTGAGCTCAGTCCCCGGATCTCTCTTCCACTGAGGGCATTTGGAGCATCATAAAAAGGGACCTGCAACCAGCTCGGGATTTTGCCAATCTAACGCACCAATTGGACAGAATTTGGCATGATACTTCACAGGATCACCTCTGCCAACTCTATCAATTAATACCAAGCCGAATAACTGCGTACATAAAGGCCAGGAGTGGACCAACGCGTTATTGACTTATTTACTTTGTAAGGCCCTTTTTCTCTTGATTAAATCATTAAAATTTTCTGAAACAGTAATCAATTGTTTTTCTCCACATAAACATCACATCTACCAAGTTTTGTCCCATTCAGAACACCCATTCCACCGCATCTACCAATTTTTGTCCCCACTTCTTCTTGGTGCGTCGCTTATTTTGTTATTGAGTGTATATATAATGTATGCACTTTTTGTATCATTTCAGTTATATTACTTTTAGTATTTTTGCTTCGGATTTTTTTTTTTTTTTTTTTTTTTAATTTAACCATGATTCATCAGAAAAAGTTTGGCAGAAGAAAGTTCCATAGCAATTAGTTCACAAAAGTTTCTGTTGAAAGTGCAGAGAAACTGAACTTGAGTGTATCAGGAAAGAAAATAGATCATCTCGAGGATAATAGTTTTTTTTTCGATGATTGTTCGGAAAATGGAAATTCAAATATTATTGTGGAATTAGATGTGCTACGCTATTTGCGAAACACAGTTTCTAAGTGCAGAAACTGTGGTAGAACAGACTGTTTTCAAGTGTTTGAAAATACTGGAAAACTTAAAGGTCTGGTAGTAAGTTTAGAATGTTTATGTTCAAAATGCAATAATTCCACAAGTGCAATGTCATCCAGTAAGTCAAAAGCATACAATGTCAGTTTAAGACTAGTGTATGGAATGCGTTGCATTTTTAAAAAGAAAAGAGGTGCTGAAATATTTTGCGGCATTATGAACATGCCTCCTCCCCTTCCTTCCGAATTTGATCGGTACAATAAAATAATCCATGATAGTCTGAATAACGTTTCTATGCAATCCATGACAAAGGCAGTAAAGAAGTAAATGAGACTGTGTATATACTGGAGGGTGGCAGACATATAACTGCAGCTTTTGATGGCACTTTGGCAGAAGAGGGACCATACTTCTCTCAGTGGTGTTGTGTGTGCAGCATCACTGGAAAACAGTAAAGTAATTGACTCTGAATGTTTATCAAAGTACTGTTCCTCATGCAAAAATAAAAATGTCGATCAACATGACTTCCAGAAAAATTTCGATGGATTTACACCCCGCGACAAAAAAGATAGGTACAAAGGGTTTTTTCTTTGATTTTTCATAAAATAACATTATCTAAATTGTGCTTATCATTTATTAGTATAAAATAACACTATTCCCGGACGAATTTTTGTTTTAAGACTAATTTAGAAAAGTTTTAAGACTAAAATTTTTTTAATTTAAGACTACACTCCGCGACAAAAAGATAGGAACAAAGGTTTTTTTAAATTTTTCACAACATAACATTATCCAATTGTGCTTTTTATTTATTATCATAACAAACTATTATCATATCAAAAAAATATTAAGTATTTGAATCATATTCAAAATAATCATATTCAAAAATTGAAAAAATAAAACACCTTTGTTCCTATCTTTTTGTCACGGTATGCAGTCTTCAATTAGAAAACTTTTAGTCTTAAAATTGTTTCTAAATTAGTCTTAAAACAAAAATTAGTCCGGGAATAGTGTTATTTTATGATAATAATAAAGGATAAGCACAATTTAGATAATGTTATTTTATGAAAAGTCAAAGAAAAAACCCTTTGTACCTATCTTTTTGTCGCGGGGTGTAGTGGATGTATGGAAGATACAGGGGCACTAAATATATTTCTTCGCTCCGAGACTACTCGAAATGTAAGATATGTGAAATACCGGGTGATCCAAAACTCAGGACAAACTTTAAAAATGAAAATTCGAAAACGAATCAAGATACAAAGATACGGTTTGCACCAAACGGATGAAAAAGAAACCGGGTTTTGAGTGGCAAAGGAAAAAATTAGTTCTGTTGGCGACCAACAGATGGCGCTATAGTGTTTTATTTCACCAAAAGATGATTTACAAATGAAAAAAAATGTTGACAACTTACAAGTCAGCTTAATTACAGTTAATTAGTACTACTACAGTAACTGTTCAATGTCCATCATTCAGAAGTACAGCTGTGAGATGATTCACCACATCGTTCACAGCATTTAGTAGCATTTCTTGCGTTATGGCAGACACATTTTGGCGGATGGCATCTTTCAGTGCTGCTAGTGATGCCGGTTGGTCGCGGTACACTTTTGACTTCCAAGAATCCCCACAGCCAAAAGTCACAGGGTGTCAGATCGGGAGATCTTGGAGGCCATGCGTGATTAAAGTAGCGACTGAGAATGCGATATTTCGATGCATATAAGCTTCGACTACCATTACCTTCTGTAGTTGTTCCTTTTTATATCGTTTGTTGCTTTGCATAATCCTACATCAGAAATACGACAGCGCCATCTGTTGGTCGCCAACAGAACTATTATTTTTACTTTGCCACACAAAACCCGGCTTCTTTTCCATCCGTTTGGTGCAAACCGTATCTTTGTATCTTGATTCGTTTTCAAATTATTCATTTTTAAAGTTTGTCCTGACTTTTGGATCACCCGGTACTTAGGTGATGGTGACTGAAAATCATTTTTGACGATTTCAAAAACCAAAGTATTTGGTGATAAATTTAATATTGAAAAACTTGAATGCACTGAACATGTTCAAAAGCGAATGGGATAAAGGTTGAGATCCTTACGAAATGAACTGAAGAAAACAAAACTTACTGATGGAAAGTGTATATCTGGTCTTACACACCTTACGGATTTAGAAATTAACAAAATTCAAAATTACTATGGATTGGCTATTCGAAGAAATCTTAAAAATTCTGTAGATGATATGATAAAATCGATTTGGGCTATTTATTCCCGCATAAGTTATCAACAGATCAACATCCGCAACATAGCCTCTGCCTTGCAGGAAAAGAAAGTTGGTGTGGCTTTAACAGAGCTGAAGAAAATGGCACAGATTATTCTCATAGCCATTCTTTACCAGAAGCTGCTCTAACAGCAATTAAACCACTATTCAGAACAGTGATGCCAGATGGTCGAAAATTATTTCCCCAAACAGGTCTTCAAATTTCGCTAAATCAGGGGGGGGGGGGGAGGGGTTTGAAAAAATCCCCAACTTGATTTCTACTAAAATGGGAAAAAAAATATATATATATATATATCAAGCAGATTTTTTTTATGATTTAAGCTCAGATTTTTCCCCAAATGAAGGCAATTTTTGAAAAAAATCACCAAATAACAATAAAGCTATTGAAAGTCTCTAGTCATAGGGATAAATCATTACGTTGCTAACATTGACAGAAAGTTGAAGAACTCCCCAGATTTGTCCCCAAAAATTTTAGAATTCCCCAAAAAAGTCCCCACAAACATTTGGTCCCCAAAATTGTCCCCAGAAGCCTCAAAACTCCCCAAAATGGGGACGGAATCCCCAATCTGGCATCACTGATTCAGAAGTCTTACTGATAAGAAGGTTTTGGGAAAATGTTTACAAGGGTTTTCATAAAATCCCAATAAGTGTTTTAACAGCTGCATCTAGGAAAGAGTACTCAAAACAAATTTTGTGAGTATAAATACATTAAAATAGGAGTAATAGATGCTGTAATTTGTTTTAATGATGGTATGCATAGCCGAACTAAAGTATTAAAGGCTATGGACATTGTACCAGGAGCAAATTTAGAAGTATCCCATCGCAAAATTGACAATATAAGAATATACGAGGCAGAACTCTCGAAAACTTTCCAGAAAAGCCCGAATGAAAAAAAGGATACAGAAAAAACATGTAAGAGAAAAAAAAAAAAAAAAAAAAAAAAAAAATCCTTTTCGGCAAGCTTAAAGGCAAAGGTAGATTCCTTTACGTTAATGTTACAATTGTAAAGAAATTTTACATATGCATTAATACATAGCCAATGGCTTTGTTCCCACACATTGTATTATTTACGTCGCTATTCTGTTTTCAAGAAATTTAATTTTCAACTACAAAAGGGTTTTATTCATTCTACTTAAAATTTTAGGCTAAATTTATTGGTTTGTAAATGTTTCAATTTTTTTTAAATTCAAGCTCATAATCATTCAACAAATAAAAGCCTTAAATATATACAATCCCAGCAATGGTGAATCCCGGAGGGGGCTATTGGGCTACACCCCCCTCCCCACCCAAGCTTAATCAAAATTATATTTTTTTATTTAAAATCCATATAACTGTTGTTCTATCCGCGATTGTAATGAAATTCTCGCCCTCTGGTGGGCTAAGGTGAAATTATCACACCACTGATAGCTTTCACGCTGAAACAATGATAGAAAAACAAGAAAGAATAATAATAAATACACGTGTAGCTATTATATTTACTAACAACTGCAGTTGGGAAAGCGCTATCTATCGATCATTACAAACGCGGATATCTTTCTTTTAAAAGAAAAACTAATAGAAACGTGAAAATGCACTTGTGATTTTACTGGTTCTGGTAAACCTGGCGTTGTTATGGTCAAGTTAAATACAGATAAGTGGTAGCGGTTTTTGGATAGTTATTGCGGTAATTCGCCTGATTTGAAGTATTTTCCTATTTTCAATATTAAAGAAATTATGGGCAAATGAAAATTTCCACCCCCCACCATTTCCACCCCCTTTGAGCAGGATACCCCATCTACGAACTCGACCGAGATTTTTACTGTCCTGACAACATATCCCGAGCTGGTTAAATTTAAATAAAAATTACTCCAGTTATCGTGTTCACAACTTAACATGGGAAAAGGCGTTATACATATATATATATATATATATATATATAAAATTTTGAACGGAGGGTGGTTTTGGGCTCTAGGGTTCATGATCGAACGTTAGAACAAAATGACAATGGGGTAGGAATGTTTTAATTATATATAAATATTTAAACTTGAAGGGCTTAAAATGTTTTCTGCATTTTTCTCAATATGTCAATTTTCTGTATATTGGTACACTTTGTGAAAAATCTGTTGAAAGTAATTCTCTGCAATTGTAGAGGGAAATAGCGTAAGTGTCAGAATCATGAGATTTTTATGACTATACATTAATAACTATAATAAAACGAATGAATAACGGATCTGATAATATTTAATTACAAAAGTTTGATTCTTTAACTACTATAAACACTGTAAGGTATTTTCACTTCGAAAAGTCAGAAAAACTTATTAGCTTTTAATTTGTTAACCAAAGTTGTCAAACTATATCTTTAGTCTCCTTGCTGGCCGGTTGGCCACGCCTGCTCTAAAGCATTACATTTGCATATCACTATATGAAATATAATTCAGACAGTTTTAAAAATTCTTATGGTAAAGCAAAATATATAACTATTATTATGCAATTATTTCCCAGTGTTTGTAATATGCACTTTTTTACGATTGGAAAATCTGACAAGAAATATTATTGCAGCTGTAAAAATACACATTTTGCTATCAACAGTATTTATAATAATTCATTATTTATAAAATTAACATAATAGTTTAAAAAAAAAAAATTATTTTCCGAAATTAGGAATTCTTTTACTTTTAAAAATTAACATCTTTACCTGTTAAATTCGATACATTTGCTGCAGCTCCAGGACGTGTTTCAACAGCTGTGTAATACTCTCCTGATATTCTGTTGGAAGGATCAACATTTAATGTCATGTGGGAACCAAGTTCATTTTGCCAGTCTCCTGATATGTCATCACAGTTTGAACCTGGATAAAAATACAAAATGTAGACTAAGTAACATAAAAAAAAAAAAAAAAATCTGGAGCGATTTTATTCGATTTTTCGAATACTTTGGTCGCTAGTTACCCATAGTGCAGTAGTGGTTGAGACATTAAATCCGACCGAATATTTTGTGGCTACATTTTGCAGTAAGCGTTTCACTGGTTACTTCAATACATTATCAAAAGCGAAATTCATGATAGAATATCTGAGTATTTCACTCCAAGTTCATATGTTTGTACAATGAACGGTAATGTATTCGAATTTTTTTGTACGTCGCTGTAAAAAAATATAGATAGTAAGCCCGCAGTCTCCAGTAACGATAATTCTCTAGAAAAGTTCTAAAACATATTTCAATTTCATTCGATTTCACATAATTTAGACTTCAGATAATTAGCCATATCCATACGTGATATGCGCATTCTTTCATGCTTTCCTCTAAAAGAACTGTAAGCAATTAGCCCTTCAGTTCACATAATTATCATATACTAGCAAATCAATGTAACATATACCAGTTTTTAGTTATTTTAAATAATGTAAACTAAAACGCATTTTAAATAAATAACATCCATAGACTGCAATGTATACGAATTTTTCTTTGTGTCTATGTGAAAAAACTATAAGTCCTACACTCATGAAAGTCTGTATAGTTCCTGCTACAATGGCTTTTAATATGTCTATACAATTTGATAATTATCAAATGTGCAGTTTAGATGCTGGGTCACTTCAAACAATTTGAGTCCATGGGCCGCAATGAAAAAAAAATATTTTGTATGTCCCTTTAAAAGAACAATATGTTTTACAATAATAAAAATCGATACAGTTCGTTCGATGAGGACCTATAAAATACTTATCAGATTTGAGCTAAATCGAATGATGCGTTTAAAAGATGTTATCGTATTCATTCATGCGCACATACATTATGTCGACATAAAAAAAAAAAAAAAAAACTCGAGTGACTTTTCGAACGCTAAGTAACAGTGTTGCCAGATGTGGCGGACTTTTTATTCAATAACTACCAATAATTTTAAATTGTAACGTTTACCTAATCACTTCAAAGATTATTCGTCTATTATTTATATATCAAATATCACTTTTTTAAATTATTGGTGATTATTAAAAAAATAATCCGATAGATCTGGCAACACTTCTAAATTTAAATAAGAGATGTCGTTAAATAAATAAAAGGGAAAATCATAACAGAAAAAACTAGTATGTTGTGGCCACCACAAGACTTTCTTCTGTAGTTTCCTATATACATATTCAATCAGTAACAATATTTAAAAAAAAAATTACGATTTTTTTTCTAAGGTTTTTTTTTTTTTTTTTTTTGTTAAAAGTAATACATATTCAATCAGTAACAATATTTAAAAAAAAAAATTACGATTTTTTTTCTAATTTTTTTTTTTTTTTTTTTTTTTTTTTTGTTAAAAGTAATACATATTCAATCAGTAACAATATTAAAAAAAAAAAAACATTTTTTTTTTCCGTTTTTTTTTTTTTTTTTTTTTTTTTTTGTTAAAAGTAAAAAAATCGGTAACTTTGTTTTAAATTATCACAGATTTATAGTTCAACCATTCGTTTTAAAGGTATTGACGAGACCTTTCGAAAGATACCCATCTTGAAAATTTACCCCCCCCCCCAGAGGGGGAAGCGATGCCCCCACACGCACAGAATTTTTTTCCTAGTTAACTATTACTATTATCAATAACTCATATTAATTTTACAACCACAAGTTAAAAATAACTCTCATTATGTACATTTATACGAAATTTTGTCCTATACTGCCATGTTAAAATTTAGAAAAAATGCGATAACAGCGCCACCTGTTGAGCTATTGATCCCCAAATGTAATCGGCACCAGTTTATGTCGGGGACCAACTAAATACCAAGTTTGGTTAAATTTCGTTAAAAAAAATCGATAACTTTGTTTTAAATTATCACTGATTTATAGTTCAACCATTCGTTTTAAAGGTATTGACGAGATCTTTCGAAAGATACCCATCATGAAAATTTACCCCCCTCCCCCAGGGGAGGACCGGCGCCCCCACATGCACAAAATTTTTTTCCTAGTTAACTACTACTATTATCAATAATTCATATCAATTTTACAATCACAAGTTTAAAATAACGCTCATTATGTACATTTATACGAAATTTTGTCCTATACTGCCATGTTAAAAGTTTACATAAAATGCGATCACAGCGCCATCTGTTGGGCGATTGATCCCAAAATCTAATCAGCGCCATTCCATGCCAGGGTCCAACTATATACCAAGTTTGGTTCAATTTCATTCATTGGTTCGTGAGATACGGTGAAAAATACGAAATTTTGCGAACCCAGCGCCACCTGCTGAGCGATTGATCCCCAAATCTAATCAGCACCATGCCCCGTCAGGTTCCAACTATATACCAAATTTGGTTGAATTTCATTCATTGGTTCGTGAGATAGGGTGAAAAATACGAAATTTTGTCCTATACTGCCATGTTAAAAGTTTACATAAAATGCGATCACAACGCCACCTGCTGGGCAATTGATCCCCAAATCTAATCAGCACAATGCCCCGCCAGGGTCAAACTATATACCAAGTTTGGTTGAATTTCATTCATTGGTTCGTGAGATACGGTGAAAACAAGAAACCACAGACAGACACACACACACACACACACGCACACAGACAGACAGACATTTTTTTTTAAACTATCAATTCGTGTTCAGGACATCCCAAAACGTGTAGATCCGTCAAAAAACGGAGGTCGAAAATTTTCGCGAATCCAATACTTTCTCTATATTACATATAGAAGAAAGTAAAAATATATATTATATTAAGTATATATATATTAATTAGCCAAACATTACGTAAAGCTAATCTTCAATTTTAAGATTTGAAACGAAAACTTCTCTGATATTTTTATTGCTTGTAGTGGCTTGTACAAAATACATTTCTACATTGAATAATTTCGTTTTAGTATTCATTTAATGAGACGAGACGAAAATTATCAGAATATTGATTAAATTAAAAATATATAACTAATTATTGTAAAATGAGTGAAACTACATAATACTTTTAAATAACAACATTTTACAGTTCTTCAAATAAAAAAATAAATAAAATAAAATAAAATTAATGTTTTGTACTTTTTTTTACTTTTTCTGTGTATATCAGAAGAAAATATTGGATTCATCGAAATTTTCGAACTTCGGTTTCCACTGGATTTACATGTTTTGAGATACCCTGAAACGATTTGACCATTTTTAGAAAATGTCTTTCTGTCTGTATCACAAATTTTGTGAACGTTTTATCTCACAAATCAATGAACAAATTCAACCAAACTTGGCATTTAGTTGGACTTCCACGTAAATTGACATTAATTAAATTCAGAAATCAATTGCTCAACGGATGGCGCTATAGTGCGACCACGTTTCCTACGACTAGCAGTGAGGCCGAGTCCAAAAGTTTGGAGGGATGCAAAATTGGGCGAGAGATAGTTATTTGGCAAACATCCAGTTATTCGGTGTTCCCTTATCGCTTGTTTTCTCTCAGTCACCCCTATTTTAACACTGGACTCGTTCAATCCGCACTTGCGCAGAGGCTTCCATGGTCGCAAGAAATGTGGTTAAATAAAAAAGCAACAAAAGCATTTCCATAGAATGGCGGCTCAAAACTGACTTTCTTTGGACATTGGACATTTAGTGTACTATGCTTCTTTAAGATTAAAATAGTCTGCATTCATCATAGAAAATAATATAATAAATAATAGTTTAATAAATAATTTGTATATACAGGGTGAATTTGTGCAAGATATTATAGAAGAAAGCGCCTTGTGGTAGCCACAACGTACTAGTTTTATTAGTTTTTAAACTTTTCGATTAACAGATTATTCATAATGCTGACAGCACATTCTTTTTTATCTAATTCTTTTGAAATTTTGTTTAAATGTTAATTAGTTTGTTCGGTCAAAAACTGTATATTCATTTTGAAACAAAAATGTATAACCTTTATTATAAGTTTTCCAATTCAGTTGAATGAAAAATTTACAAAACTTTCTTCTGTGCCTTCTCTACAACAGCACACAGACCGGATGACAACATTTAACATTCACAAATATTTAAATAACTAAGCTTCACACAATTAACCTTTTACATAGGCAGTTTGGTGCAATTTTCCCCAATAGATACTGAGATTTAGCCATAAGAAATATCGCAGAAAGTAATAGCAACATCACGCCACGGCCGATGTACACGGAAATTGAATACACATAACGGTTCATAACATGTATCTCACACCATAAGCTAAGTGCATTTATAAAACATAGAATCTGAGATATAGTCTTTCCGTAAACGAAAATACTGAAGCGTAACCGCAGCACCTGTCGTCTGATGTATATCTAAATTAAATCAAAATAATTTTACATAAAATCCATCTCACATACCAAGTTTGAGACATTTATATACAATAGAAGCTGAAGTATTGCCTTAAGGGAGTCCGGGGCACTAAATTATTGTTATTATTATTTTTTGATGAATTGCTGTACTTATTTTTTCTGAAATTGAAGCTTTTTTGAAGATGAAGTTCAGCAAGAAAGAATCTTAATTTTTTTTTTTTTTTTTTTTTAATTTAAATAAAAATTTAAAATTTGTTATATCTCATGAACTAATGGTTCACTTTACAAACTTTTTTTTTTTTTTTTTTTTTTTTTTTATCTTTATATACAGAAAGGATTTATCTTCAATTTGTCTTCAGGATTTCTGATTATAATAATAACATTTTTAAATATTAATTTTAATTTGAAAAAAGTACTTATTTCATGCATAATTTTTGGATTACCAAAAAAGTTTTGCTCCTAATTAAAAATCCCGAAAACAAATTGAAGATAAATCTTTTCTGTATTTAAGAGTGAAAAAAGTTTGTAAATTGAATCATTAGTTCATGAGATATAACAAATTTTTAATTTATCAAAAATTTATAATTTATAATTTTTAAAAATTTATTTAAATTTTTATTTAAATTTTTTTAAGATTCTTTCTTGCTCAACTTCATCGTCAAAAAATCTCCAATTTCAGAAAAAATAATTACAGCAATTAATCAATAAATAATAAAAACAAAAATTTGGTGTCCCGGACCCCCTTAATGTAAATGCAATTAAATTGCAACACAGTAGCGTCACGTGTTGATCGTGTGTTTAGGCTGCACACATCATAATGAAATTGATAATTATTATTCACATGCTAAAAAAAAACTATAGAATATTATATTCTTAGCGTTAAAACTTATGTAACTACACTAAAATATTCAGATACATTAAGGACCATAATTGGAAATTACTGAAATTGAATTTCCGCTTCTGTTGAGAGTTTTTAACAATTTCCAACAATGCTTAATAGTGATTGTGAATTCAGTTAATCTGTCTGTCTTTCTGTTATTCTCTCTATCCTTTTGTGATCCCGTAGGCAAAGTACATTGTAAGTTAAAAAATGGAACGAGAATGTACGTTGGAAAGTGTTAATATAATGTATGCGAGTCGCATAATTTTTCATTCTTGTTCATTTTTAAAACATGTCAAAAGCATTAAAACTAAAGATTTAATTTTAGTACATGGTTTAAGAGCAAACAGAATATAAATAATAATAATAATAAATCAACTTCTCTTATTCTCTTTAGAGTATCCAAAAATAAATTTAAGAAATTTAATTATAAATATTTTTAAGATATTACATTTTCTAAAACAAATCAGTTCTTAAACATCTATATAATATTTCTCTAACGTGGACCAGTTACAATTGTTTTTTGTAGAAACGATACGATAGTGGTGAAATTAATAAAATAAGCTAGGATAAAAAAAAAAAAAAAAAAAAAAAAAACTAGTTGGCATAGGTGGACCCTGCTCAGTTCCCCATCATATTTATGTTCTCATAAATTTCTAGTACGAGACGTTTTATAATCATGTTAAAAGAAATGAATTTGACCAAAGCTTGATACAGTGACAGAATGAAATCCCCGCCTAATAGGCTATCCACCTTTCACTTCGATATATTTATCTTATTCTAATCTATTAATTTATTTTATCAGGGTCAGTTCCGTTGTTTAGTTTTCATGCTACAATTTCCAATGCAATAATCCTCAAAATTCATATTTATATGAAAAATTTACAATTTCGCTCTATTGATAAAATCGTAAATTACGAATAATTTACGAAATTTTCCTATTAGAATATTTGTATTCAATCATGTTCAAACAAATATCATAACAATTTTGAAGTTGTCTAATGTATTTAGGATCCTCAAAATAGAAGTTTATGCTCAATTTTGCCTTATTCTGACATGTTAAGTAAATCGTAAATTCCAAATAACTTACGATTTTTTTAAATTGGAAAAATCATATAGTCTATGATGTATTCATGCCAGTATCCTAAATAATATTTCGAAAGTGGTTTGACATCTTTACGATGAAAATATCCCTCGAGATTGACGTTTATGTGAAATTTTGCTCTATACTGCCATGTTAAGAAATTCGTAAATTTCCAATAACTTACGAAATTTTTATATTGGAAAATTCATAGTCATTAATATTCATGCCAGTGTCCTAAATAATATTTCAAAAGTAGTCTCCCATCTTTACGATGAAAATATCTCTCAAAATTGACGTTTATATGAAGTTTTGCCCTATACTGACATGTTAAGAAATTCGTAAATTTCCAATAACTTGCGAAATTTTCAAAGTAGCATATTTATAGTTACCGATGTTCATTCTGGCATCAAAACTGATATTTTAAAACTGGTCTGACACTTTTACAGTAAAAAGTTTCCATTTAATGCACGTTTAAGTGAATTTTTGTCCTATTCTCCCATGTTAAGAAAATCGTTAATTTCGAATAACTGCTGAAGTTTTTAAATTCGAATGTTGCAAATGAATAGGGTTCTTGCGAGTGTCGAAAGTAATATTTTAAAACTGATCTGACCTCTCTGCGACAATTTGTTCTTGAGATATCGTGTACACAGACTAACAAACTAACGGACTAACACACTAACCCACTAACAGACTAACAGACACCCTACAGATAGACACCATACAAATTTTGTCATTTTCGGATTCCTCACACCTGAAAACGTGTAAAAACGTCAAAAAACCGAGGTCGAAAATTTTCACGATTACCTAAGTTCCCCATACCTATAGTATGATGGGGAACTAATAATATTTAAAAATGAACAAAAGCACGCGGACTCAGCTCACTGAACTAAGAAAAAATGACGAAATTTGTTTGACGACATTATTTTATGGGAAAATGTATTTTTAATAGTTGCTTCTTCAGAATGTTTGCAAGCGTCACTTTTAACCTAGCATTGTTTTAAAGATATATACAAAATATGAAACATTATCATAAATTGACTAAAAAACGCAATCATAAACAGTATAATCAAAA
Organism: Salticus scenicus; assembly: GCA_963930645.1. NCBI lineage: Eukaryota > Metazoa > Arthropoda > Arachnida > Araneae > Salticidae > Salticus > Salticus scenicus. The sequence continues at coordinate 165,151,497 of OZ005662.1, forward strand.
TATATATAGATATATATTTTCTTTTAACAGAAATTGTGCCAAAATAAATAAAATGTCATGGCACTCTTAGCGATAAAACATTAAAAGGAGTTATGGTTTACTAAAAATTGAGTTTTTTACTAAAAATTGAGTTTACTAAAACTGTACTGCCTGTGGAAGTATGAAAACTGGGTCGCCAACCATGAATTTTATTTTGAAACTTTAAATGATTCTGGTTTCCCTATTGCACAATATTTATTAGGTTACAATAATAATTTGGCTTCCGGTAAATTAAAATTTTAATTAGGTGGTGAAATTGGTATAATATTTATGAGTTTCAAATTTTAAAGGTAAATAAGAAAAGGAATAAAGAGCGAAAATTTCGCACGGGTTTGCTAGTATAAAATAAAAATTCAGAAGCCATACGAAGTCAAACAAAAATTTAGAAGTACGAGTCATTGACTTTGTGTATAAGGTAGTTTCTGAAGTTAGTCATGCATGATTACGTCACAGATTCACGAGAGAGATTTTAAATGCCAAGACTGACTGAAGTTTGTGAAATCCCTTTGAACCTATATATTCAGAGAAATATGCCTAAAACTCAAAGTTATGTACATAAGTATATAAACATAAAAAAGAACTTACTATATGCAGTAAAAAATCCTACGCAGAAAACAAGTACTGTCAGTAAAACCATTTCGTTGTTCCTTTAGAACGTTAGCAAAAGAATAGTTTAAGTCCATGTATTGATTATGAATATGATAAGGCGCATTCGAGGAACAAAATTTTCTTATCAAAAGTTCAGAGTGCAAAAATGAGGAGGCTGACCAGTTTTCTCACGGTTTTTCTTTTCTGTTTATTGAAAATAAAACTTAATATTTAGTAAATTCAGTTACGATTTCGCCGTCTCTGATCACCAAATCTCTGTATGGAAAACTTTTTAAAAAGAAATACTCATTACCTAATTGGCATTTTTAATTTCTGTTTTTCTATTCAGAAAATTCACAATCGTTAAATTAGTACCCGTTTTATTAGTACCCCGTTTTAATATTTCGTTTTACAGCTAAACAATGAGAAAAATGCACTTAGTTAATTTTTAACATTTTTAAACTGAAAATTCAAATTTTGAATTTATATATGTAACAGGTCTGTGTGTGTGTGAGGATAGCGTAGTGCAGAGACAGTAGCTTGAACAGTCACGCAATTCGACACGAAGGTGCCCCCGATATGTCCTTGTTCACCCGGAAGCCTAATTTTCAAATTTTTAATTAGTTTTTTTTTTTTTACTTTCTCTTACCCATAGCGTTACCCATAGGGCAACACTGCCTCTACAGTAGTTTGAAGTTTGCATTAGATCCCAAATGAAAAACAATAATTTTTAATTTTTCGATGAATTCTCTTGCGATTTTTGAATTAAAATCTACATTAAAAGTCTCGTAAGAAGTAAACCAAATACATTAAACTCAAATTTATTTATTTATTTAACTGTAAGAACGTGTGAAAAATAATTTATTCCATAATTTTGAATCCGATTGTCTACAAAAGATTCAATTAATAAAAATGACGCGAAAGTAATATTGAATTATATTCATGATGCTGACGCATGTAAGAAAAATTGCTAAAAATAATTCGAACTCTCTCTCTCTCTAAATCTAAATTTTGAACGGTTTGAACTTATTCTCAGAAATTGGTGACTTTTGTTTAACTTAATCTTTTTACTAATTATTAATCCAACACATTAAAGTCGATTTTTAAATATGTCAAAGTTTTTACAATTACATACAAAATACAATAATTATCTTCTCCCTCAATTTAAATAAAAGAAAATTGTTACATGTTTACTTTTTACGACATAAAAATAAATATTTATTTATTATTCGCATGCAAATAAATTTATTGTCATGGGGTTATTTTAAGAACTAGCCTGTTCTTCCGCAAGCTTCGGAGAAAACCATAAAAAATCCCCAACGGCTAGATGGACGAAGGCGACTTGTGATTAAACCCGACATCTCCAGCCTACCAGAATCGAGAACAGAACCGCTCAGCCACTGAAATAGGTTTTTTTTTATTGAAAGTCCGAAAAATAGTATTAAGCCCTCTCAAATAATTTGTTAAAAGTTATATTGTTAATAAATAAGTTAGTTTATTTATTTATTTTTTCTTTTCACTAAATATTTTAAACTAGTCTTTATATATAAAACCTTTTTACTTTCTCTTACCCATAGGGCCGAGAAAGTATTGTTTTAGAGTCAAATTTTCGAACGTGAGTGTTTGTTATATTTACATGTTCTGGGGTCTCCTGAATACGAAAATCATGTTTCTAGCGAATGGTCTGTGTGTCTGTTATCAGCATATCTCAAGAACAAGTAGTAACATAAATTCCAAACTCGGTATTCTAAATGTGTATCATATAGGGATGCTACAGTAAGCTTTTCGTTGAGATGAAGCAAATGGTTCGTGTACAGGGATACTCAAAAGTATTTAAATACATTACGTCTGTGGGGGAAATTGCAGGTAAGTAGAGTTTAACATCTACAGACTGCACTAAACCAAATGAAACGAATATATTTTCTTTGTAATAGAGATAGTCAACTGGGAAAAAATTTCGTGTATGTAGGAGCCTCGCCTCACCACCTGGGGGAAAGTTTACTTCGAGGGGAGTAAATTTTCATGATGGGTATCTTTCAAAAGAGCTCGTCAATACCTTTAAAACGAATGGTTGAACCATCGATCTGCGATAATTTAAAATAAAGTTATCGATTTTTTTTTTTTTTCATTTTTAACAAAAAAAAAAAAAAAAAAAAAAAAAAAATTGTTTTTTTAATGTAATATTGAGAATAAATTCATTTTTTTTTTCTTTTAATATATATTTAGTGTTATACTACTTTCCTAATATGGGAATCATCTGCATTATCATAAAAGATCATTTTTTTTTATAATAATTTTAAAAAATTATTTTTTAATAACCAAATTAAATTCTATATAAATGTAGGTGTATTAATGAAATGAGGGGGTTGAGGGTGGCCTCACACAGAACTATAATTATCATATATAACTCTTCCGAAGCCTAATTTGAATTGTTTAACACAGGTTTACATAGCAGTACTCGTTATCTTACCTCTTAATCTGCAACCTGTATTTATAGTATTAAATTTCATGGTAAGAGAAAGTCGTGTGAGTGACACACCAGGTTATTTTATAATATTATTAACAAAAATATGAAAATGAGATGTATTGAGTGTGAAGATTGAAGGTCACCAGTCAAGTCCATCGTTAGATAGTAGCTGTTTCGGTGACAGTGTCGAGATGAGCAAAGATGTGTTGAGTTGAAAGTTTTAAGATCACCAGACGGATCGAGTGGTAAATGGTGACGGTTTCGGTGCATGTGTCAGGATCAGCATAAAAGTGATTGAGGTAAAAGAAGGTGGGTGTTCAGTTGAATATTGGTGATTTTAGGAGGAGTATTTTATGGAAAATGAAGAGAAACGTTTCATATGCTATCTTTATACATATGTACAGAGGGTTTAACATGGCAAAAAAGTTTCTTCGGCACTTTAGCTAAAATGCACAAGCAATACTTTTGTATTTTAGAAAGTTAATTCTTTGGAAAATGTTGATTTATTTTTCTTAACTTGGCTATTCATTTTTTTTTTTTTTTTTTTTTAGTTCCCCATCATACTATAGGTATGGGGAACTTAGGTAATCGTGAAAAATTTTTAGTTCCCCATCATACTATAGGTATGGGGAACTTAGGTAATCGTGAAAAATTTTTAGTTCCCCATCATACTATAGGTATGGGGAACTTAGGTAATCGTGAAAAATTTTTTAGTTCCCCATCATACTATAGGTATGGGGAACTTAGGTAATCGTGAAAAATTTCGACCTCGGTTTTTTGACTTTTTTATACGTTTTCAGGTGCGAGGAATCCGAAAATGACAAAATTTGTATGGTGTCTGTCTGTAGGGTGTCTGTTAGTGTGTTAGTCCGTTAGTTTGTTAGTCTGTTAACACGATATCTCACAAACAAATGATCGCAGAGTTTAGATCAGTTTTAAAATATTACTTTCGATACTGGCAAGAACCCTACTCATTTGCAACATTCGAACTAAAAAACTTCGTAAGTTTTGAGAAATTTACGATTTTCTTAACATTGAAGAATAGGACAAAAATTCATTTAAACGTGCATTAAATAAAAACTTTTTACTGTAAAAATGTCAGACCAGTTTTAAAATATCAGTTTTGATGCCGGAATGAACATCAGTAACTATAAATGTGCTACTTTGAAAATTTCGCAAGTTATTGGAAATTTACGAATTTCTTAACATGGCAGTATAGGGCAAAATTTCACATAAACGTCAATTTTGAGGGAGATTTTCATCGTAAAGCTGTCAGACTACTTTTGAAATATTATTTAGGACACTGGCATGAATATAAATGACTAAGAATTTTCGAATATTAAAATTTCGTAAGTTATTGGAAATTTACGAATTTCTTAACATGGCAGAATAGAGCAAAATCTCACATAAACGTCAATCTTGAGGGATATTTTCATCGTAAAGATGTCAAACCACTTTCGAAATATTATTTAGGATACTGGCATGAATATCATAGACTATGATTTTTTCAATTTAAAAAATCCGTAAGTTATTTGGAATTTACGCTTTACTTAACACGTCAGAATATGGCAAAATTGAGCATAAACTTTCACTTTGAGGATCATTAATACATTAGACAACTTCAAAATTGCATTTATGATATTTGTTTGAACATGATTGAATACAAATATTTTAATAGGAAATTTTCGTAAATTATTCGTAATTTACGATTTTATCAACATATCGAAATTGTAAATTTTTCATATAAATATGAATTTTGAGGATTGTTGCATTGGAAACAGAAGCATGAAAACTAAACAACGGAATCGACCCTGATAAAATAAATTAATAGATTAGAATGAGATATATATATATATATATCGAAGTGAACGGTGGATAGCCTATTAGGCGGGGATTTCATTCTGTCTCTGTATCAAGCTTTGGTCATATTCATTTCTTTTAACATGATTACTAGTTGGAACCCGTCGAATTCGACGGTCACTTTATTGACCGTAATGTTTCAAAAATCGTCGCATCATTATTTAAATGTATTTCAAGTTAAAACATCTAATATAAAATAAGACATTTCACTTTAAAAAAGGAATTCGGAAAAATGCTTATAAATAGAAATACTTTATACGACACCACTTTCTACAAAGTACTCTCAATGGTGACGTCAAACTGACTCCAAGTAAACAGTTGCTATCTTTTATTTTCTATTTCGTTTAATACTATGACTACATGTTAGCTGACCCGTCCGGCGTTGTCCGGGCCTATGATAATAACCTTAAATGAACCTTAAATTTGTATAATTTTAAATCCTAAACTCGATTTTGTTTGAATTTCTATTTTTAAATAAAAGCATCGCGAAAAAGATAATCAGATGTAACAAAAAAATTACCTTTAACCGAACGAAACTCTGCCTTGTGACCCCGGTGCCTGCGGCAGCGCATACGCCGGCCGCTAATAACATAAAAAAAATTGTCAAAAATTAATCTGGAACCAAACGAACCCGACCGGCGTTGCCCGGGACCATGATAATAACCTTAAATGAACAAGAACTAGCCGATGTAACGCAACCTCTTGAATCAAAATCTCCTGCAACTTCTCCACCATCAGAAAAGTCCCGATCACTAAATTTCCAAAATATTTCTCCATTAAAGGAATACACCCGCGCAATTCAAAATAAAATCACGGACTTAAATTTAAAAGTTCAGGAGCTGAAAACTCTTCAAACTAAGCTCAATACGAATTTTGACCAACAGCTAAAAGCTCAAGAGAAATTTGAGTCTGATTTACAAAAACAAGAAACTATTCTGAAAGAACATCTCCACAATTTACAACCTCCTCCATGTCAACAATCTCCAACTTCCCCTCAAGAAGTGCCGTCTCAACAACATCACCCAGTGCCAACTGATAAACTTACTTATGCCCAGAAACTCAACCCACAAGACCCCCAAGAGAAAAAATCACCTAATCTCCAAAATCAACTGCAAAAGAAAATCCAAATCGCATCTGAAAATCTCCAACATTTAAAGTGTACTCTATTTGTCAAATCTAAATCTGAAGAAGACAAGGGCACTGATATCCTAAATATAATAAAACGTCACCATATCTCCACGATTGGGAAAATCGTGGGTCGCAAAGTTTTCCGCTCCTCTGTGGACCTGAGATGCTCAACCCCGGAAGAAGCCGGTCTGTTAGCACAGGATCTTCTCGCAACTGAAGAAATTAGTGACAAATTAAATATAAGACAGAAACCTTGCCCTGAAGTCTTGTTTTTGCTTTCAGGTGCACCAGCAGTACTGGAAGACAGCGAAATTCTGCAAAATCTATTTCACATCAGCAACTTGCAACCTCGGCTCAGGGAACAGGTGAAGCTCGTACGCATTCAATCTTCAAGAATGCCCCATCTCAAAAACTTAGTACTCCAAGCACCCCTTCCCCTCGCTGAGGCTTACCTGACCTCGAATGCTTTCTCCATGGGGCTTTTCAGGTGCACCTTCAGGCCATATACCAGGGTCCTGAGGTGCACGAATTGCCAATCCCTTGAACACACCTCCAGGCAATGCACACAAAAAACCTTCTGTTCTCAATGTGCAGCCACGCATAAAAATGATGGATGTGCAGAATCAGCGAACTGTATCAACTGCCAGAGGGCCAACCATTTAAGACTAAAAAATAATCAAGGGCCCCTTCCAACAGACCACCCGGCTTTCTCCTCGGTCTGTCCCCTATTCGCAGCTAAGTATCAAGACCGAAGGAAACTCCTAGATGACAAATATCTTCTCTCAGCTTTAGCCTCAAGGCAAGCTTCTTCGAGACAGGATAGACAAAACTCAAATTCCCGTTCAAGAAAACGCCGTTCTTCTCCCTCTAAATCTCCCCAGAGAGAAAATCCTTCAGGGCTCCCGTCTAAGGAAACGAAATCTTCATCCTCAAGAAATCGTCCAAAGTCTCGTAACAAGTCAACACATAAGCAAAAACAAGGACCCCCTTCTAACTCCAGAGCCCAATCTCCAACTTCATCTCGTCGCCTCAAACGCAACTTACCAAATCGACCCCGATATTATCAACATCCAGCTCAACGAGACTTTTATGAACAAGACTTTTACCTACCTTACCAAATTCCCTATGACTATGAACATTCTTACTATTATCCTGAATATGACTTTCCTCCTTACCCAGCTTACTCAGCTTACCGAGGTCCAATGGATGAAGAGTATTCTCGCAGGTAACCAAGTTACCCATCTTTATCTAGTTTTAAACCTAAAAATTTTGTAAAATTCGCGTCCAAAAAGAAAACATCTCTTTATTAGAAGAATCAACCCCAGTCAGCATGCCAATTGTCGCGTGGGGCCGGCTGGGCCCGGCATGCAGACCAGGCTTGTTTTGTAAATTCCCATATCTATTCTTTATCATCGCCCCTTGTCGCGGGCAGACTCAAAGTTAACTGCTCCCCTGTTCAAACTTAATCAAGCGGCGCCCCGTGTCGCGGGTAGACTTGTGTCTGGCGCCGCTCTTGTAAATACCCATGCCCATTTGCATCGCCCCTTGTCGCGGGTTGGCTAAGCCAGGCGATGCATGATGTAATTTTTTTTTTCTTTTTTTTTTCTTTTTTTCCCTCAATAAATGTCGGAGCAGCTCACGTGGTTTTTCCTGGAAGCGCTCAACACCGCTCTTCGAGCGGTGAGCGGGGGCTGCTCCCTGTTCAACCTTAAATGAACCTTAAATTTGTATGATTTTATATATTTAACTCGATTATGTTTGAATTTCTATTTTTAAATAAAAGCATAGCATCACAAAAAAAATAAATAAATAAATAAATAAAATAAATAAATAAATAAATAAATAAAAATCAGCTGTAACAAAAAAATTACCTCGAACCCAACGAAACTCAGCCTTGTGACCCCGGTGCCTGCGGCAGCGCATACACGGACCGCTAATAACATGAAAAAATTCCCAAAAATTAACCTGGAACCAAATGAACCCGACCGACGTTGCCCGGGCCCATGATAATAACCTTATATGAACTTTAAATTTGCATGATTTAATATCTTTAACTCTATTTTGTTTGAATTTCTATTTTTAAATGAAAGCATCGCGAAACAAATAATCATATGTTACAAAAAAATTACCTCAAACCGAACGAAACTCAGGCTCGTGACCCCGGTGCCTGCGGCAGCGTATATGCGGGTCGCTAATAACATGAAAAAATTCTTAAAAATTAATCTTGAACCGAACGAACCTCTGAATCGTGTTTCCGCCGCCTGTGGCTTCGGCACCGTATAGCAGGCATGCTACGCACGCGCTGCAGAATTCACATTCCTCCACCAGGGGGCGCAGTATGTTGTATACGAACATCACCAATCACCTTGAACTTCCAAGACCTTTCAAATAAGGTGTCACATGGTGGTGTCAACTGCAAAGTCCTTTAGTTGCACTTTCTCCCGCCAGGGGGCACAGTGTGTTCAGTAAGAACATCACCAACGGTCAGGAAATACCAAGACCTTTAAAATAAGATATAACATGATAGGGTCTAATACAAAATCACCTAGTTCCATTTTTCACCACCAGGGGGCGCACTATATTGTATACAAACATCCCCAATCAACATGAAATTTCAAGACCTCTATCACCAATCGCCTTGGATTTTCAAGACCTTTTAAATAAGGTGTCACATGGTGGTGTCAACTGTAAAATCCTTTAGTTGCACTTTCCGCCGCTAGGGGCGCAGTGTGTTCTGAACGAACATCACCAACGGTCAGGAAATACCAATACCTTTAAAATAAGATGTAACATGATAGGGTCTGCAGCAAAATCACCAAGTTCCATTTTTCACTACCAGGAGTCGCACTATATTGTATACAAACATCCCCAATCGACATGAAATTTCAAGACCTATAAAATGAGGTGCTACATGTGTGGGTCTAGAACGGATTTCCCTCTCAAACTAATTTCCCCCCTTCCCCCCCCTCCAAATCTACTTTACCCCTTTAAAATCGAAAATTCCAAATTCGCAGAAAATGATTTTTTAGTATTCGGCTCTAGTCCCCATATGTAAAATTTCTTCACCGTGAAGTAATTTGGAGCTTAGTTAAGCTCGTAAGCGTGTTTTTAACCCGTTTCCCCCCCGGGGGAAACCGTTCGACTTTTTTTTTTTTTTTTCTCTTTTCATAGCACATCTACAGACCAAGACCTTTCTTTAGACACCTCAACCAAATTTTTACACCAAGTAGTTCTCTGAATATAGTGGAGACAGACAAAAACATGTTTCAAATTAATATATAGATTTTTTTTCAAGTAATTGTTTTACACCAAACGCAGGAAAATCTTGAAAAATTCTTGAAAAAATTGAATGTAAAGTTGATTGTGCACGCATAACTTTACTCAAACTCAACGAATTTAAGCAGTTAATAGCTCAAAAGAAAGAGCTTGATCCATTGAGTGTTCTTAGACTTGTGTCAACAGCCTACGTTAATTAGAACTTTAGTTATAGAGGTTTGAGTAAAGGAAAATCTTGAAAAAATTGAATGTAAATTTGATTCTGCACGCATAACTTTCCTCAAACTCAACGAATTTAAGCAGTTAATAGCTCAAAAGAAAGAGCTTGATCCATTGAGTGTTCTTAGACTTGTGTCAACAGCCTACGTTAATTAGAACTCTAGTTATAGAGGTTTGAGTGAAGGAAAATCTTGAAAAAATTGAATGTAAATTTGATTGTGCACGCATAACTTTCCTCAAACTCAACGAATTTAAGCAGTTAATAGCTCAAAAGAAAGAGCTTGATCCACTGAGTGTTCTGAGAGTGAAACGATCAAGATCCATTCATTAGAAGAGGAGCTATGAGAATTCGAATTGCTTGAGTGAATGTGTCCCATAAGAAATGTACAGGGAAGAATCGCGTTTGAGTATAACTTGAGTAAGGTGGGAGTTGAGTAAATTTCAATGATTGATGACATATCTGTGTCTAAATACCTTTCATTTAAAAAAAAATGAAGGAAATCGGCCGGATAGAACGGCCAGACGGACTGACTTTAGTTTTCATAAATTTTTTTAATATATAAGATAATATGTCTCGCACTAGAAATTTATGAAAACATAAATATGATGGGGAACTGAGCAGAGTCCACCTATGCCAACTAGTTTAGTTCTCCATCATACTATAGGTATAGGGAACTTAGGTAATCGTGAAAAATTTCGACCTCGGTTTTTTGACTTTTTTATACGTCTTCAGGTGTGAGGAATCCAAAAATGACAAAATTTGTATGGTGTCTGTCTGTAGGTTGTCTGTTAGTGTGTTAGTCCGTTAGTTTGTTAGTCTGTTTACACGATAACTCACGAACAAATGATCGCAGGGAGGTCAGATCAGTTTTAAAATATTACTTTCGATACTGGCAAGAACCCTATTTATTTGCAACATTCGAATTAAAAAACTTCGTAAGTTATTAGAAATTTACAATTTTCTTAACATGGGAGAATAGGACAAAAATTCACTTAAACGTGCATTAAATGGAAACTTTTCACTGTAAAAATGTCGGACCAAACTTTGATGCCGCAATGAACATCAGTAACTATAAATATGCTACTTTGAAAATTTCGCAAGTTATTGGAAATTTACGAATTTCTTAACATGGCAGTATAGGACAAAATTTCACATAAACGTCAATTTTGAGAGATATTTTCATCGTAAAGATGTCAGACTACTTTTGAAATATTATTTAGAACACTGGCATGAATATTAATGACTATGAATTTTCCAATATAAAAATTTCGTAAGTTATTGGAAACTTACGAATTTGTTAACATGACACAATAGAGCAAAATTTCACATAAACGTCAATTTTGAAGGATATTTTCATCGTAAAGATGTCAAACCACTTTTTAAATATTATTTTGGATACTGGCATGAATATCATAAACTATGATTTTTCCAATTTAAAAAATTCGTAAGTTATTTGAAATTTACGATTTACTAAACATGTCAGAATAAGGCAAAATTGATCATAAATTTCCATTTTGAGGATCATAAATACATTAGACATCTTCAAAATTACATTTATGATATTTGTTTGAACATGATTGAATACAAATATTCTAATAGGAAAATTTCGTAAATTATTCGTAATTTACGATTTTATCAATAGAGCGAAATTGTAAATTTTTCATATAAATATGAATTTTGAGGATTATTGCATTGGAAATTGTAGCATGAAAACTAAACAACGGAACTGACCCTGATAAAATAAATTAATAGATTAGAATAAGATAAATATATCGAAGTGAAAGGTGGATAGCCTATTAGGCGGGGATTTCATTCTGTCACTGTATCGAGCTTTGGTCAAATTCATTTCTTTTAACATGATTATAATATGTCTCGCACTAGAAATTTATGAGAACATAAATATGATGGGGAACTGAGCAGAGTCCACCTATGCCAACTAGTTTTCTTTCTGTTTGTTGATGATTTTTAATCAATCATCTGCACTTGTGATTTAAGAAGCATGAATCAGTGTAACTTTGCTTTGATTTCAATGATAGAAAAAGAGGCAGATGTGTCATTTGTGCAAAATGAAAAAGTGATTTTAAAGGGGAGTAATGGATAAGGGTTTATCATTGCACAATACTAGTGTTGAGAATGCCTCTATGAAGAAAATTCTGAATTCTGACATACTTTTAAATATTTTTGCGTTTAAATTTAACCAGTAAAAATTGCAATTAAATCCAAATAGACTAAATAAATATCGACTCCTGATATTTTCTGTAATTTCGTAATTTTTGATTTTAAATATTTGAATAAAAATTAGAGGTTATATTATATAGAAGTATTTTATGAAATTATATGATTTTTACTCTTTAGCGAAATCCTTACCAACATATTTTAGCAAAATAGAATATCTTTTAGCAAAATGCTAAAAAACTAATGGCAGTTTAAACCCTGTATATATGTATAATAAGGCAATGTCTGTGTGTGTCAGCGGATAGCGTAGCGCCAAGGTAGCTCGGACAGTCACAGGTGTCCTCATGCACCTCGAGGCCAAATTTTCGATTAGTTATTATTATTAACAACAGGAGACTTGGCGTTGGAATATTAAAACTCGAATAAACGACTACGTCAGAAACGCCAAAGAAAAATGTTGGAAATGCATACAGCTGTTTCGGCAGCTTTAAGCGTGCCGTCTTCAGTGCAAAAAGGATTCTGTATCTGCAGAAGTGCTCGTATATATAGGAGAGGGGCCGAATTTAGTTCAACCAATAGAATTACGGGAAAGGTGGGGAGAGTGGCCAATAGGAATTTATTAAAGTTAGCTGTGTAAACAGTAGAAAAATTAAGAAAATGTGGACTGAATATAAAATTTCCAACAGTCAGACAAATAGGGAATAGCGAAATCACAATTTACAAGGTTTTTAAATTTTTTATAAATATGAAAAGCTTCAAAGAAATCGAGTTCATGAATGGATTTAGGTCCTAAGTTAGGTTAGGATTTAGACCTAAATCCATTCATGAACTCGCTTTTTATATTCAATACTCGATACTTTTTATATTCAATATTCAATACTTTTTATATACAATTATTTTATACTCGAATTTTATATTCAGTCCACATTTTCTTAATTTTTCTACTGTTTACGCAGCTAACTTTAATAAATTCCTATTGGCCACTCTCCCCACCTTTCCCGTAATTCTATTGGTTGAACTAAAGTCGGCCCCTCTCCTATATATACGAGCACTTCTGCAGATTCAGAATCCTTTTTGCACTGAAGACGGCACGCTTAAAGCTGCCGAAACAGCTGTATGCATTTCCAATATTTTTCTTTGGCGTTTCTGACGTAGTAGTTATTATTATTGTTAATTGACAAAAATACGAAAATGAGATGTGTTCAGTTAGAAGAATGAAGATCACCAATCGAATCCAAAATTAGATATTGGTAGTTTCGATGACAGTGTCGAGTTGAGCATAGATGTGTTGAGTTGGAAGTTTTAAGGTCGCCATTCGGATCGAGTGTTGGATGGTGATGGTTTCGGTGGAAGTGTCAGGCTGAGCATGGAAGTGTTATGTTGGAAGTGTCAGGGTCACCACCACCAGCTGGATCCAGTATTAGATGGCGATAGTTTCGATGAAAGCATCTGGTTGAGCATTAGAAGTGCTGGGTTGAGGTAAAAGAAGAAGGTGTATGTTCAGTTAAATATTGGTGATTTTAGGATGAGTATTTTAAGGAAAATGAAGTGAATCGTTTCATACGCGATTTTGCTTTACATTGACTTCCAAATTAATTCTCTTTGGATAGGATTGGATTGGGTTGTGCGGACTAAGGTCGATTGACAGTACTAGGGTCCTAAGCCTGAGGAATGAGTGCCTTTCTTAGGGGTCCTAGCCCGTATTTAAGCAAGTATCGGAGAAAACCACGGTCAACTCCGAACAGATACGCCGACGATCGCGACCTGGGATCGAACCTGGCACCTCACATCTACCAGCTTCGAGCGCAGAACTGCTCGACCGCTGGTGGGCCAACTCTTTGGATAGGAAATAACGTGAAAGTAAGTATTACATATAGTGCGTATAGAGTTGTTCATATGTAATTGGGATTTAAATATAAAAAGGCTTCATCAATTTTTTTCAATACTGTCCGTTTTCAAACTGTCTTCCAATAAGCACCCAAATTGAAATCCACGGGCAAGGCATTTAAAAAATACTTTATTTACTGTATAATAGGTATGAGAAATTAATTTTAATTCCCGACAAATTTTACTGGAATACTACAGTACACTTCCATTAATCACATTCAATAAAATAATCTGGTGTGGCACTCACACGACTTTCTCTTATCCAGAAAATTAATATTATAAATTCAGATTGGTGATTAAGGTGTAAGATAACGTGTATTGTTGTGTAAATTTACTTTAAAAACAATTCAAATTAGGCTTTCGAACAAATAATTCTGTTTGTGTGTCTGAGGGGGGGGGGGGGTACTGCCTTTTCAAGCCCCTATTTGATGCTACCTACATTTTACTTACATTTATAAGAATGCAAATCTGTTATTAAATTTAAAAGTTCATTGAAAATTCAGACAATTTTCACACGCACCATTCCTTGAAACTTATTAAACTTGATCAAATTTTCCAGTAGCAAACTTATAAGAACTTCAAAATACAAAATTTGAATTGCCTGTAATTATTTATTTTTAAGTTACTCTAATAAGAAACAGAGACAAAAATCAAACGTTAAAAACTTAACTTTGGTATTCAGAAAACCTCAAAACGTTTAAATATGCAAAAAAGAAGCTATGAATATTTAGCTTAAAGTAATAATAATAATACCTTATTTACCGTACGGGTATGAAGAATTAATTTCAATTCCTGAGCAGTTTTCCTGGACATCATAAAATATACACTCATGTGTGTGCAATTTGCAACACCAAGAAGGAAGGGGAATATCAGAATGATATTTATTGGGCACATACATTATAGTAGGAAAAACAATTGATTCAAATTTCAGGAAATTTGGAGTAATAAGTACTGAGAAAACAGTACATAAAGCAGCAACCTCTGAGAGCAATGACAGCACTTATCTGTCTAGGCATTGAATCAAACAGCAATTGGATGACATGTATGGGTAAAGCACCTTATGAAGCTTCAACACGAAGCCACCATTCATCGATCGTAGTCACTGGTGACTGGTGGGGGGCCAGTCGCTTTTCAATGAAAAACAGTCATTTTCATTGGTGCAAGATCAGGAGAACGCGCTGGCCAGAGCAGCAGTCGAACACATTCTGCATCAAGGAAGGCCCGGACAATACGGACAACTTGCGGTTGTGCATTGTCCTGCTTAAGTATTGCGCTTCGGAGGCCTTGAATATAGGGCAGAGCAACAGGCCTTAACTCGTCAGAAATGTAATGGCTGGTATTCAGAGTGACGGGAATGAAAACAAGAGGTGATCGAGACGTGTATCCAATGGCATCACATACCATGACTCCAGGTGGTGACCCAGTATGCGGTTGTCAAAATTTTGATTACCCTCAAAAGTGTATCACCGATATAGGCGCCTTTAATGTACGATCAACGACAAAGCTGGATGCAGGAATGGCGTAAAATCGCCTTTCAGATAAATCACAATCCTGTTTACAGCATCAGGATTGCCTTATCCATATTTAACGGCATTGTGAATAATGCACATTGCCAGATGGGATTCGACATCATCATACTATTCTTCACCTTACGTTCGCATTCCTTCTTGGTGTTACAATTTCCACAAACATGAGTGTAGTAAAGCCCTTCCACTATATAAAAAACAATCATTTCGCTTGGTTATTGTTAGCCATGTATATATTCTAAAAATTGTGTATACACCACATGTTACACATAATTATAATCCTATATGAAAAACACACAGCACACCTTCTTTTAATTTTCAAGTACTGTCCCACAAGGCCGTATCCAGAAAAAAATTTCGGAGGGGGCCCAATTTTCACTCAGATGTTGGTCGTGCCCCCGCACATATGCACACCAATAGCGTGTGCGGTAAAGTTTGTCCCCCTCCCCCCTTAACTTTAAAACAAATATAAGTTATTGTCTTAAACTTCGTATATAAGCATAGTAAAATGGTTATGCGCTATAAATAAGATCGGTTACAACGCCGCATTGCGGCAAACAATAGAATTAATGTTCCTAAAATCGGAAATGGCAAGAAAAGATTTAATAATAATAATAATTTTAAAAAGTGCCTTGGGCCTAAAACTGATGGAACTACTCCTTTAAAATCCACAAGTCTCTGCTTGAGGGTTTTTTAATCCATGATGTTATGAACTGCTGACAAACAGAGAAAATCACCAGAAACTGGACTCACGGTAAACCGGTTAATAAGGAATCAAGCTCGTAATTGAAGGATTGAGCGATCGATACTGGAGCTCTACAAAGACTGTCATGTAGATTAATGGTACCTGGTGCACGTAAAATCCGTTGTGTCCTCCATGTTTTGTAAATATAGCTTGGGTATACTGAAGTTGGGGAAACATCTCCTCCGTGGAGGTTTTAAATTGTGATGGTACGATTCCGGATTATCCTAGAAATGTATTCTAGACCATTGCTGTGCTGTCTGTTTAGCTTTAGTGCAATGTTAAGTCCATTCAAATTCAACATACCGAAAACTGGCTGACGTCCTAATTCAGTGGTACGGTGCATGATTTATATTCGAAACAACCATGTTTCAAATACTTTCGTTTTTTGAGATATAGCTTCTTTTTAATACAGCCGAGAAATATCTTTCCCATAAAAAGGGAAATCAAGTGCAGCTACGCTACCTTCTGGGCGATATACCCAAAAATCTAATCAACAAAAAATGTATATCTAAGTTTCCAAAAATAGTCTAATGGTGTTCAATGCATCTAAAAACATGTAAATACATTGAAAACGGAAGTCTAGTTTCCGAATCCAATACTTTTTTCTCTTGTTATATGTGTAGAAGAAAGTAATATATATATGTGGTTTTCTAATTAGATAATATTGCTTGCTTTAGATCATATTACCGGAAACATGAGGACCTGTGTACTGGCGTCCACTAAACCTAGACATATTATATGTTTAGGCTTAGTGAACACATTGAGGTCTTCTCATATGGCTTACTGTTTAGCGTGGGTAGGCGCGTCTTCTACAGACCCTGGGTCTATGCTTATACGCATTGTAGTTGCTGAAAATCTTCTGGTATGGCGAACTATCTAGCGTTTCTATCTGTACCCAGGGTGTGTATCAACCAGGTGTCACATGTGACACAGCATATATTCAACTGTGGCTGCACGTCATTATTGATTATCAGTTGGAAAGGGAACAGTGAAGCGATGGCAACATCAGACACAGATATGTTTGCTTTGTAACGATCGCAACAAAGATGTTTACACAATTTGTTGTTTTTTAAGGCCTGTCAGGACAGTAGATAGCAGAGCTACTTATTCTACTTGCATCACAGCTCACACCCACTTTTGTTTTAGGACCGTCTTAAGCCTCTTCAGAGGTTTGTCTAACTCAGAACTCACGAGAAATGTCCTATATTTTCTAAATTGGTCACTCTACCCCTGGTTTAAAAAAAAGCAGACACATTACAGTGTTTAACAATAAGTACCATACAGTTCTTTTTTTTTAGTGTTTTTTACAAAAAGCTAATCCAAATTGCCTTTCGGTAATTTGGACTTTACAAGACAGAAAATTGCTAATAAATAAGGTTTCGCAAGCAAACAAACTAACAACAACAACAAAAAAAAGATAATGTGGAGAAAAAATTCATTTTTTTACAATTTTTTTTCTGGGCAGTAGAAAATGAAAAATATTGTCTCAGACAATTTCGGAGGGGGGGGGGGGGAACTCGAGCCCCCCCTCTGGATACGTCCCTGCTGTTCCACTATATTCTAGTTCTTTTGTGTAGCCTTATAAACAAATGCAGAATGATTTTCATATCATATTCCATATGAAACATGCTTTTATGCACGTAAAAAAAAAAAAAAATGTTCATTTCATTTTGTTTTAAATCTATAGATGTTGAACTCTACTTACTTGCAAATTTGAATTCTCTTTGATGGCTCTGTACACGAACCATTTGTTTGATCTCAATGAACAGTTTAGTGTAGTATCTCTATATGATACAGATTTAGAATATCGAGTTTGGACTTTCTGTTGCTATTTGTTCTTGAGATATGCTGATAACATACACACAGATAGACCCACAGACAGTCCAACTGCTAAAAATATGATTTTCGGATTCAGGGGACCTCAAAACGTGTAAAATTAACAAAAACTCACTTTCAAAAATTTGACCCCAAAACAATATTTTCTCTACCATATACAATGGGTAAGAGAAAATAACAAGTAAATGTGAAAGAAAAACACTTCTGTAATATTATAGTTGATTTAACTGTTTACAAAAATAATTTTCTATTTGCAAAAAATTTCACTAAACACCGTGAATAGTTTATCGCCTCTAGTGACGTAAACCTAACCTATAGTTACTGTCTTTCTGAGTGGATGGAATAAAATTCTCGAAGAATTTATGACCTGGAATCAAAATTTCTCATTTTTAATATTCAATCAATTGCACAGTTAAGATGCGCTGCAGCGTCACATGCTCATTCGATGGCAGCCAAACTTTAAAATTTTACATTTTCCGTTGTAACCTCATACTTGCCAACCAATTTTAATAAAAAAAGGGAAGATTTTTGTTGAAAAACCAGAAGATTTCATAAAAAAGGGAAGGTTTTTTTTTTTTTGCTTTGACGTATTAAACAATACAGTTTTACAATTTTAATATTTTAAAACAATCTATAAAAATGTTTTACTATAGATTGATTATACTCAGGGGTGGTGCCAGCTAGGGAGCCGGGGTGGAGGGGGCTGTGCCCCCCCCGTCCCCGTGGCAGTAGCTAATTATCAGTTTCAAACATGCATAAAACCAACTGAGTATTAATTTTCTTAACTTCGTTTAGGAAAAATTTTCTTACCTCAAAAAATTATACTTCATTTTTTCCCCATGTTTACGCATTTGGTATAAATATGACAAACAAACATTTAATTTAATTGAAGAAAAATAAACAGATTCATTAAATTCAACAATAAAGGTCAAAAAATAATTACATACATCAGAAATATTGAGCACTTCCATTGCTTTATTGTTTCTAGAATTGATCATTGATCACAATCCGGGGGAGGGGGGGGGATACAAAAATAATTACAGAGTAAGAAATATTAAACTCTTTCAACTCTACTTCTAGAATCTAATGAAAGAAGTTTAAAATTAATATTTATTATCATTTATGTTGCAGATAGATAAAGATTAGGAAACAAGACTTCTGCAGAACATTTGATTGCTGATCACTAGTTGGGGATAAAGAAAGGGGGGGGGAATAATCGCATCAGCAAGAAATATTTAACAATTCTATTTCTTTACATGTTCTAGAATCTCATAAAGCAAGCTTGAAATGAATATTGACATTCATGTTATGGATGGAGAAAGAGAATCAGGAGTTTTCATAGAACACTTGGGGTTTCTTTTTAAAACGAACGATATCCACGACTTTTTTAAAAACGGAAGATTTCATCATCTGTCCGGAAGACCGGAAGATACACTAAAAAAACCGGAAGTGCTCTGGGAAAACCGGAAAAGTTGGCAAGTATGTAACCTGTATGCATGTCAATTTGTGTCTAGTTTGCATTACTCCTTCTTGGTGCGTCGTTTATTTATTTATTTATTTTTTTTTTGTAGTTGTTGTTCTCTCGTTACCATGTCAATGGGAAGGATGATTCCCTAAACCAATAAGTACAATCATACCATTGAACTTCATGGACCATTTTCAGTCTGAAACCCTCTTGGTTCAGTGCCTTGTGAGGTGACAGAGATTTCATTGCAAGCTCTAGCTTTCTGATTTCAGATAAGTCTTGTTCATTTGTTTTAATGATTGTAACTTGATTAAAAAAAAAAAAAAAAAAAAAAAAACATGTTTAATTGGGTTTTATCCTGCATAGAAGCATATGTTCAATTGGCACATACTCTCTGATGCTTATGTCACACAAATTTACATATTTTATTTAATCTGTCTGTAAAAGATTCCTATGCTTATTTTGCGTGCAGGATTGTCTTCTTATATTTTTGCCTGCATTTCCTTAAACTATTCAAGTCTTCTTCACTGATCAGTCTCTAGTTTTTGTTGTTACAGCCTAGAGATGGGCAAACAGTCGCACTCTGGTACTACGTCAGACTATTCTTTTAACAGGAAATGAATGAATCAGTGCATAGATCTCATTTTGAAGATTTTACATAACTCAAATAATATTTTCAAATAATACTTCAGGTTTTCATGCAGTATGCCAAACTATTCTAAAAGAATAGGAAATGAGTTATTCAGTGAAATAAGCTCACCAGCATCCATTACAGCCATCTCAGCACACACAACAATTTTATTTTATTTCATTTTAATTTTTTTGTGATCCTACAGTCGGTAACAAAAGTATCCGAACACTAGCAAAAATTCCTATGTAAAAAAAGTAAAGTTAATACTGTTTTGTTAAATAAATCCTTGTCGAGTCATGTTCTTAGTCAGTCTAAGAACATGATTCGACAAGAATTTATTTAACAAAACAGTATTAACTCTACTTTGTACTTTCTTCTATATTCAATAGAAGAAAGTATTGGATTCGTAAAAATTTTTGACCTCGGGTTTTTGATGGATTTACACGTTTTGAGAGCTGTAGAACACGATTTGATCATTTTTAGAAAATGTCTGTCTGTCTGTGTGTGTGTGACAAAATTTTGTGGCAACTGTATCTCAGGAACTACTGCACAGAATTTCATACAAATTGGTATGTTGCAACTTGACATAAATTAGTGCCTATCAAGTTTTAGTAAAAATTGTCTTACAGGTTGCGTTGCCATCCTGCTTTTTCTAAATTTTTAACATGGTGGTATAGGACAAAATTTTGTATAAATGTGCATAAACAGAATTTTTTATAATAATCATAATGGAATTTACAAGAATTATTTATGATAGAGATAGTCAACTGGGAAATTTTTTTTGTATGTATAGGAGCCTCGCCCCCCCCCCCCCCGTCCCCCCTCGAGGGGAGTACATTTATCAAGATGGGTATCTTTCGAAAGGTCTCGTGAATACCTTTAAAACGATACCTTTAAAGTGACGTGGAAGAGGATGAAGACGTGAATCAGTAATGCAGCAAAGAAAACATCTGAGGATGACTGCGAATGCAGATCGAAATATATCATATAATCAAAGCTGCTCAAGTAGAAGGATTGTCAAAGGTATTTTAAATTTTTTAAATGTGCACTTTTATTTTGAAAAAGTTCCTATTCTTATTTATACTTTTTCTTAAGAAGTATTTTGAAATGGCTTATCTAAATCCTTTTATGTAGTTATATCTTTTTTCATACAGTTTTCTTAACACGTTAATCGCCACGATAATATCAGAAAAAATTTCACATGGGCCATGGTAACTTTATTAGACAATTTAGTTAAAAATGCGTGTTAAAAATGCGTCAGGCACATATGACTGACATGGCGATTAACGTGTTAATAATTACTCGGTGTATATCATATTCCTTTTAGGGTTATTTCCTAGTTAAAAATGCGTCAGACACATATGACTGACATGGCGATTAACGTGTTAAAATCATTTATATCAGAACTTTTAAAATAAAAGTTCTTATGAAAATTGTCTAGTCAGGATTTTTATAATAAAACTTCTTACAAAAACTGTTTGCCCATGACTATACAAGTTTTTTATTATAAAAGTTAGTAAAATTCTTTTGTCCGTGGAAACTACCAATGAAATTATTCTGTTTCTTAACCCCTTCCCGACTCAATTTATTCTGGGTTTGAAGGTAAAAAAAATGTCATTTTATGCTTTCACTTTCATGCTTATTTTCATAGATATATTTATGTATTTTTAAACATAACACCATTCGCATATAACATTTTCTGAAAAGAAAAAAAAACATATTTAAATACAAGTAAAAATTACCTTTTAAGTTGCTTTTCTGCATTTCACCTGCTGGGAATGGGTTAATGTGGTATACACTATACAGAAGGTAAAGATGCAAAATACTTCAATTTATTTCACTCTTTAGAAAGGAGGAGGAGAAAAATTACTTGCTAAATGAAATATGTGATTGTGATATTAGGTGAAAATAAATTCAAATGTGTAGATGTGTAATTCATCCTTTCATCGCAATGCAAAATATAATAAGTACATATTTGAGATTAAAATCTGACTAATAAAACCAGCTGTCAAAGTTAATTATTTTGTTAATAATTTTATTTTATTATAAATTAAGATAGTTCTTTTTACCCAGCAACGAAGTTTGGTACATTTACAGAAATTAACATAAACATTTAAATAAATAAATAAAAAAGGAATAAAAATAGTTTGTTGCTTTGAGCGAATATGCATTAAACACTAAAAGAGTATGCCACGAAAACTGCTTCTCACAAAGATTTCCAGCTCAATCATACCACCAAGGCCATAGACAGAAAAAATTTTGGGAGGAGGTTCAAGCTTTAGTATATAATTTAGATGTTAAAATTAAAGTCTACTAATAAAATTTCTACAAATCTGCAAAATTTCAGTGGGAGGTTGGACCCTCCAAATTCCCCTTTGGATACAGCCTTGCATATCATTTGAAATTCTGATCCACATTTTTGTGAACTTACATATAAACTTATATTAAAAAATCTGGTGTGTCACTCACACAACTTTCTCTTACCCTGAAATTTAATACTATAAATACAGGTTGCAGATTAAGAGGTAAGATAACAAGTACTGTTATGTAAACCTGTGTTAAACAATTAAAATTAGGCTTCGGAAGAGTTTTATATGATAATTAGTTCTGTGTGAGGGGGGCGGTAGCACCCCTCAACCCCCCGTTTCATTAATGCACCTATATTTATATAGAATTTTTTTGTAGGGGCTGCAAATACGAGGAGGAAACTGCAACGCATATTTTATGTAAATGTGAAGTCTTCTCTGCCTATAGGTTTGAGCACTTGGGGCGGCATATAATTGAGCCTTGGGAGCTTCAGGATATTCCGGTTAGGTGTCTGCTGGGTTTTCTTTCTGCCACAGGTCTTTTTAAAGATTAGGTTTTGTGGGTTAGTACAATAAACCTCTGGTCGCAGTGCTTGGTTTCTTGTAAACCACCCACTTATAATTCATTCATTCATTCATATATAGAATTTAATTTGGTTATTAAAAAATAATTCTATTTTAAAAAAATAATTTAATAAAATTATTATTTAAAAAAATTATCTTTTATGATAATGCAAACGATTTCCATATTAGAGAAGTAGTATAACACTAAATAAAAAAAAAAAAAAAAGTTGAATTTATTCTCAATATTACATTAAAAAAAAAAAATTTTTTTTTTGTTAAAAATGAAAAAAAAAAAAAAAAGATAAATTTAAATTATCGCAGATCGATGGTTTAACCATTCGTTTTAAAGGTATTGGTAAGCTCTTTTGAAAGATATCTATCATGAAAATTTACTCCCCTCGAGGGGGAACTTCCCCCCCAGGGGGAGAGGCAGGGATCCTACATACACAAAAATTTTTTACCAGTTGACTATCTCTATTAAAAAATATATACATTCGTTTCATTTGGTTTAGTGCAGTCTATAGATGTTAAACTCTACTTAGCTGCAATTTCCCGCATAGTCGTAATGTATTTGAATACTTTTGAGTGTCCCTGTACACGAACCATTTGCTTCATCTTAACGAAAAGCTTACTGTAGCATCCCTATGTATATGATACACATTTAGAATACAGAGTTTGGAATTTCTGCTACTATTTGTTCTTGAGATATGCTGATAACAGATACACAGACATTCATCCACACAGACAGACACGCAGACCATTCTTTAAAAACATGATTTTCGTATTCAGGGGACCTCAGAAAATGTAAATATAACAAAATCTCACGTTCAAAAATTTGACCCTAAAACAATACTTTCTCTACCCTATGGGTAAGAGAAAGTAAAACACTTCTACCAGGAAATTTTATTACCAGAATTTTTATGAAAAAATTCTTTTGATGAAAATTTTATGGAACTTCTTATCAAAATTTTTTTTGATAAAATTCTTTTTCAATTTTTATGTTAAATGTTTAATTGTAAAATTTTTGTGAACCAGTTAAGCTGGAACTTTAAAATAAGTTCAATAACTGTTTTGAACTCTGCTATTTTGAATTGTAGTTTCAAGTACGCTAGAAACGTTTTAATACAGTAAACTCTCACTACAACGATATCCGATTTAACAATAACTCCCTCTACTACAATAATATTTTGTGGTCCCAGTGAATTTGCATATTAATAATTAACTAATGTTAACTTACCCTCAATACTGCAATATTCTCTAGAGAAAGAAAAGAAAAGAATAAATAAATAAATAAATAAAAGAAATCTTACTATCTTATGCTATATTTCCATATTCTGACAACTGGAGACTTACTGTTGATTTTCAACTTATCCCTTTCCACTAATTCTGGCTATTATTCAGATTTCAAAGCAGGTAGAGACCACTTAAAGCCCTTCTAGGACGTGGAAAGTGTTTTCTTAATTTATTTTAATTGTTTTTATAGTAGGTATTTAACTACTACTATTAACACTCTGCTATTTAATATCTTCTAACTTTAAACTTTTTATATAGCATATACCTTAAATTAAAATAAAAAAAAATTAAATGCCCAAATATGTAGACTCTCGATACAGCAATATACTCCTCTACAACAATATAATTATTTGGCTTCTAAAATATTGCTGTAGCAAGGTTTTACTGAATATCTATAATAATGTATAAGAAAATAGTGTGAGTGCCCCATAGAATTATTTTAGTGGAAGCTACTACACTCCTGCTCAAAAGTTAGCGAGATTTACAAGAGAAAGTATTCAATTTGAAAATTGTCCACTTAATGGAAAGTTCTTATAATATGGAGATGTAAAGAAAAGGATCGCCCTCATCTTTTCCAGTGAATATTGGTTTACAATAATATTTAAGGGGTCAACAACAAACTGTATAAAAAAATATATATATTGTTTGTAATTACCTTGTACCATCAAAAAAGTGAAATTGTCTGTAATTGTAGCAAATGTTAATATCCCAGGTAGCACAGTATGGTATTTTCAACGTTGAACAAACGGCAATGCATCCCGTTGAATGATCGTTTTTCCGTAACGTTAATAATCTGAAAATATGTCTCGTTGATTTCCTCATCTTTCAACGGTTGTTTTAATACATTTTACAACGTAAAAAAAAACCGTTGTAAAAGGGTTGTACGAAATCGCAATACTGTCGTTTTTTTTTTATAACTTAAAAAAACAGTTGTAAAATGGTTGTTCAGAATCGCAATACTGTCGTGATTTTTATATCAGTTTTCAACGGTTTTTCTTATGTCTTATAAACGTTGATATCCAAGAAAAATTGCTAGCTCTATATATCCATTGAATTTTCGTTTCTAAAATATTGCTAATAATTTAAAAAAGAAAAAATTCATATGTTAAAAAAGTTTTGGAACATTCTTTTAAAGAAGGGAAAAAGAAACACTCACTTCATTCCTTCAAAAATCTTGTTTAAATAAATATACAGCATCCACAATTAGACGAGAACTCATTTATTTTTAATATTATGCTAGCTGGTAAACAAACCCAAAACCAAAGGATATTATAACTTTGAGTTTTTAAGGAAATTACCAGCTAGCAAGTTTTTTGGAAATTACGTAAAATGTCATTTACCTTTCACTACACTTTCGATGAAAAAGTTTTAAGTTGCGTTTAATTAATTATTGTTTTACAGAAAACTTTCGTACCATTTTAACAGGAAAGCGATAACTTCATCTTCATTCACATCACATTCACTTTCAAAATGGCACGCGTCGTATTGTAAGACGCTTTTAAGGTTTGCTACAATATACTTGGCGATTTCGCGTGTAGAACGGGAGAAAGCGTACAACATAAACTCCTTCGTTAGTTATGGTTTCCGAAAGCCGAAGAACATCTACTGTACTTGTTAATATAATTTGCTGAAAGCTTTATCATGTTACAAGTTCTTTCGCAGCACACCTTCTTCTAAAACTCTAAAGAAAATTAAAACACGCACATCCTGCCAATTCACAATCGTGTATCGATATCAAGTTGAAGAGATTCAACGTCATTTGACGGAAATAATGACTTATAAAAAGAACTTATTAATTCTTTGAAAAAACATGTTTTTTATTAGAATCAAAAAGAAAAATAAAAACAAATAAAACACCTATTTTAAAACGTCGAAAAAATAACAGAAAAAGTACAACCATAAAACAACGTTTGTTATAAGTTTTCTTTATTACTGAATAAATATTCGAAATTGTTTAGTGAGAATATTGCGAAATAAAAACTAATTTTTCAACGGACATAAAATAACGTAACCAATTTTTCACTGTTCAGACTTATTTGCAACGCTATAACAACGTTATGTGCTACCTGGGATAGAACCTATAAATGTTTTTAAAACTATATCTCAAGAACTAATACAAAGAACTTCATATAAATTTATATGCAATTGTATCTCGATATAAATTAATGACTATCAATTTTTGATGCAAACTGCTCAACAGCCGTTGCCGCTATACTACAATTTCTCTCATTTCTTTAGCATGTTGAAAGCAATTTGCAATAATTTTTTGAAGCACCATATTCCTACTTTGGACGATATAAAAAGTTTGCCTCTAACACAGACACTTGCAATTGTTTTTGTTCTTTTCAGCCAATAAGAAGCTTTTTACAGGGTATAGCCTCCTAAATTAGATGCCTTCCGCCGGGCTCAGAAACTTGGCAATAGTTCAAGCGGTAGACAGCACCGCCTAGTACAGATTACGTGACTTTTTTATTCAACAGCCACCAAAAATTTTTTAAAATGGGATTTGATATACATAAAAGGCGAATAGAATCGAAGAAACGTCGTTTATATATATCATATATTAAAATCATTGGCGAGTTGAATAAAAAAGTCGTGCAATCTGTACCAGGTGGCACTGTCTACCGCTTATTATAAACTAAAAGTCTATGTTTCAAATCATTTCTATTAAGCAGATTAAATACAGTGGAAACATTAAGATTTAAATTTTAAGGGCTTCAATAGAAATAACCCGACCAGTGTTCAACTATTATAACACATTAAAGACCAAAGTTTTTAACAAATAAAACAACTTTATTCAACAAGATATAATGATATATTAAGATTTCAAATTTATAACAAGAACAAGATTACCTTTTACAGGTGTTGAGCTAGGCATATTGATAAACACAATGAAAAGCAGATGACAATATACTTCAAGAAACGTCGCAGAGCCTCCGCGATCGCCTGGTTGATCAGCGGGAAAATACGATGAAGAAATATACTTCCGCGATCGCCAGGTTGATCAGCGAAAGTGAAACAAGACGAAATAACACAAAGTTGAAATGAAGACAATTACGTTCATCCACTATACACTTCAATTTAGAAACTTTCATTTAACTTTTAATTAACTTTTAAAAAGATTTCAAACTTGAACAAATGCCACTTAAAAAGTGGCTAAACAAATTTAACATTATCAAACTATCAAATATAACGATCTCGCCTCAAAAGGACGTCAATTATCAATTCAATTCAAAAAAAAACTTCCATCATCCATGAACGACGGAAAATTTAACCTTTGACAAGGAACAATTTAACAAACAGAAACTTAACCTATGTAAAATATTAACAACTTAACAACGGCAGCCATCATTTCTTAAAAAAAATGCAATAGCAAAAGAGCATTACTAGCTTAGCTGGAACGATACTATAAGCACATACATCGTTACTTGGCCATCAACAGCTTAAAGCTACTCACACTACTCATAAACTACTGCTTCATATCTAATTGAAGACTAGCTGGCCATTGCTAAACACTGCCGATAACTGCCCTTTAACACATGCATCGCGATCTTTTTATACTGACTGCCAAGTCAAAAATCTACATATAAACAATGCATTACCATTGCCACTTAACAGTCAAAGTCAAAAAAATAATTTATCATAACTATTTTAATAGAAGTGGCAACAGCAAAAATTAAGAAAATTATGCAGAGCAAATTTGGCAACAGCAACAATGTAAACAGAACGTCGTTAGTAATGGCGCGATGTAAGTAAAAGATGGCTGACCGAGTTTAAATAGAGAAAACTTTTAAATTCAAATTAAAGGTAAGTTAACAACTATATATATAAAATATAAGCATTTATATTCATAAAATTAATAATTTTTTATGTGCGAGGACAATTGATAGATATCAGAACTGTTGCCAATTTTCCGAGCCAAGCGGAAGGCATCTAGTTTAGGAGGCTATGTTACAGGCTATCTCAAAAAGATTGAAACAATGGTTTTATTCTTTACCTATTAGATTTAAGCAGGCAATGTAAATTGTAAAATTGTTTAAAATAAGGTAGGGATTTGATATACATAAAAGGCGAATAGAATCGAAGAAATGTTGATTATATATATATCATATATTAAAATTATTGGTGAGAGTTGAATAAAAAAAGTCGCACAATCTGTAAAAGGTGGCGCTGTTCACGTTCATAAAAATTTCTTCTCATTAGTTTCTAAAAAGTTACATTTTTTTAGTTTTATATGATCCCTCTAAACAAATGTGGTCAATTACAAAGTTTTTATTTTTAATGTAACAATATCATTAAAAGAAACCTCATAACTATCATCAGAATTATGTGAATTATATTTAATTGAAATTTGAATACTGAACACAGGAACCATATATCAAATTTGAATTGTAAATCTGCAACATACAAAAAGATAATATGCATTATAACATTTACATTAAAACCATTTTTGTGTGCTTAGGGTGAATTCATAATCCAGTCATGTATTTTAAACCATGCTTTACATTAAGACATTTTTTATTTGAAAAAAATATAAAATAATAACTATGTGCAAGCACGTAATTTATTTACAATTTTTTTTTCAAAAAGGATGTATTAACAAATGAATTCTCAAACAATTTTTTACTTTTGCTTGTCCATATATGATGGAGAAAATACTGTTTTGAGGTCAAATTTTCAAAATTGAGAGTTTGCAATATTTACATATTTTGAGTTAATATATGTATTAACATTTCCTTTAATCTGTTAGGGTTTCCTAAAAAGAAAAAGAGAGAGAGAGAGAGAGACTCAAACAAATGTCAGTATTTACTAGTATTTGTTAAAGGCTCTCTCTCCTCTTTTTTTTTAAACTCACTGAGTCTTCTAAATGAGCAAAATTTTAATGTTTTCAGTGCATGGTTTTCAAAATGTCACAAAACAATAATTATTTCAGTTTGAAATTAAAAAAGTGACTATGGATGTCAAGATAAACTTCATGACTCTAATATGTGACTTTCACAATTTAAAAACAAACTAAGAATACATAATTATGTTTTTTTTTTTTTTTTTTTTAAATTATTATTATTAATGTATTAAGGGAAAGACTACTGTCAGTGTACGGAAAAATACGTATCAGCTGCTCGGAGGGTTAAATAAATAAATAAAATAAATACCCAACTTAACAATTAAAGTTTTCCAGTATAAATCTTACAGTAATTAAAAATTAAAATAATTATTATGAAAATTGGATATTTTTTTATGTCATATATTATTAAAAACCTACACTAGTTCATATTGAATTTAAGTTTATTGGCATTGCAAGAAAAATTGGTATAAAGAAATTTGTTATTTTATTAATTTTTTTCTTCTTCGGGTTAATTATAACTGTCATGGGTTGCAAATACCTTTGATTAAATTTTTAAAAGTTCAGAAGCTAAAAGAACGTAATAAAACAACTGTGTTTAAATATAAAATTTTATAAAACTCAACAATCATTCAGGAAAAAAATAAAAAAATAAATAACACAATATTTATGAATCATTTTTAATAAAATAAAATTTTTTGATACAGAAAATACAAATTTATCCACACTTGCAAACAATTTAAATGATTATACAAAATAGACATTTGAATTTTAAACTTAATAAATCATCTTAAGAGATCATATATGTTTGTTGATTAAACAAGTCCATTGTCCAACTTGCTAAAAATGCAGGAAAGCTGTCATATTGGTGTAAGTAAAGCTCCATTTTATCTAAAAGCTGTTTTGAATACTCTGTTTCAATGAGCTGAATACCATCAGCATTTATCTGAAATTAAATAACAATTCAATTTAAATGGTGCACAAATACAATCAAATGATGAATTAACCCCTTTCTGCATTTTTCTTATTTTTCTAAATAAAAAATATATCATTGTTTTTTAGATTACCAGACCAAATTTGCAAGCAGTTTTAAAAACAAAATGTTTTATTTAAAAAACATTTAGTAAGAAACTGGTTTCATTCATGGATCAACATGCAAGAAATGGTAAGGAAAAATACCAATTTAAGTTGATCAGGGTTCCCACTCTTAAAAAAGAAAGAAATTCAAGGACTTTTCAAGTACTTTTGAAGGCCTATTTGAAAATTTTCAAGTACTAGGGGAAAATCGCAGAACGCTAGGCATATACACAAAACTTTAGTAACTACTTTCATTAGTAATTTTTTTTTTTTTTTTTTATATATATATATATATATAATTAGAATAACTTTGCCTGTTTTCACAAGATGGATTGACCAAATTAACTTTTACAAGAGTCAAAAAACGATTAGTTCAAGATTTGGAATTATTATGATTATTCCAAAGTTTTTTGGTTTGAGTCCTGGTCTGGTCATTTTCTGCTCAAAATTAATGACCAGTCCATCAAACAGGTTCAAGACTGGCAAAAAAAAAAAAAAATAATAATAATAATAATAAGTTGAAACTATATGCAAAAGCAAAACAATGAAATACGAATTTTATGACAAAATCATTATATTAGACAAGGGCTTGCGCATGTGGAGAGAGATAGTTTAGCCTTGACAGAATTCGCGCTAAGCCCGTCTATTGGAGCGGAAAATTCAAGGATTTTCAAGGACTTTTCACAAAATTCAAGTATTTTCAAGGGTCCTTGAAAAAGAAAATGAAATTCAAGTACTTCTCAAGGACTTTGAAGGACCATGGGAACCCTGTTGATTTCTGGTTTGGATCTTATTTGGATCGATATGCAGAAAGGGGGTTAACTGCATCAAACTATAATACAGTCGAACCCCATTATAGTATACTGAATGCAGACCCAATAAAATTTCATTTATAAGTGAATATTATATCCAAACATGTTAAAGTATTTAACATTTCTTAGGATTTGCTAGTGGTTTTGTTAGAAACCTTCACTATGATAATACACAGTTTACTAATTAATTATTAATCACTTAAATAGTCAATCAAAATTAGAACATAAGAACTTTATTTAGTATATATAATATACTTACTTTTATTTTTAGATCTCACAGGAATAATTTTATATTTTTGATAAAACACATTTCAATTTTAAGTAAACTTTATCAATTTCCTTATCAAAAGGAAAAAGTCTACAGTATTTTGTACACAATATCAATAAGAGTATTTTTAATAATTACAGGGGTAATTGTGGCTCAAAGTTAAAAACGCTAAAAATTAGCCTTAAAAAAAAAAAAAAAAAAAAAAAAAATCTGGTGTGTCACTCACACGACTTTCTCTTAACCTGAAATTTAAAGGTAAGATAACGAGTACTGTTATGTAAACCTGTGTTAAACAATTCATATTAGGCTTCTTGAAGAGATTTATATGATAATTAGTTCTGTGTGAGGGGGGCACCCCCGTTTCATTAATGCACCTACATTTATATAGAATTTAATTCGGTTATTAAAAAATAATTCTGTTTTTAAAAAATAATTTATTAAAATTATTATTTAAAAAAATTATCTTTTATGATAATGCAGACGATTTCAATATTAGAGAAGTAGTAGAACACCAAATATCCAAAAATAGTCCATTTTATTCTCAATATTTAAAAAAAAAAAAAAAAAAAAAAGTTTTTTTTTTTCAAAGTTTTTTTTCGTTAAAAGTAAAAAAAAAAAAAATCGATAACTTTGTTTTAAATTATCGCAGATCGATGGTTCAACCATTCGTTTTAAAGGTATTGGCGAGCTCTTTCGAAAGATACCCATCATGAAAATTTACTCCCCTGGGGGGGGGGGGGGGGGGGGGGGGCGAGGCTTCTACATACGCAAAATTTTTTTTGCCAGTTAACTATCTCTATTACAAAAAAAATATATTCGTTTTATTTGGTTTAGTGCAGTCTATAGACGTTAAACTCTACTTACCTGCAATTTCCCCCATAGACGTAATGTATTAGAATTCTCTTGATTGTCTCTGTACACGAACCATTTGCTTGATCTTAACGAAAAGCTTAATGTAGCATCCCTATATGATACACATTTAGAATACCAAGTTTTACCTTTCTGCCATATTTTGTTTTTGAGATAGGCTGATAACAGACAAACACACACACATGCAGACCATTTGCTAAAAACATGATTTTCGTATTCAGGGGACTTCAAAACGTGTAACTATAACAAAATCTCACGTTTGAAAATTTGACCCAAAAACAATACTTTCTCTACCTTATGGGTAAGAGAAAGTAAAAAAAGAGACTTAAATGATACTTAAATTATTTAGACCAGAGGACCTTAATCTTATTGTATCTCTTTATCAGCCAATCAATCGAAATATACAATTCATTTACATATCACCTTGATGACAAATGAACTACCAATGAAAACTAAAGATAACTTTGAAAATACAGATTGATCAGATTAAACCCCCCTAAAATCAGGGTAGCTCCTGAACATAATCACCCTTGTAGTTACAATTAAGACTATTTACAGATACTTTCAATTCAGAGATATAAGAGGACAATTCACATTCTTCTTCTGGGGATAAAGAAGATATTTTGTCATATTTTTATTTTATTTTGGATGCAATGTTATCATCAGTAGGAATACCTGAAGCACACACTTCATTATCGTAAAAATTCACATCATCAGTAATAATATCTGAAGAACACATTTCATTATCACAAAATTTACATTATCAGAAGGAATATCTGAAGGAGACACGCCATCATAATAAAATTCAAAGTATTCAGTTTCATCTTAAGTAAAAATATTAAATATCTACACCATGCTGTTCCAGTCATATAGCAATCAATATGTTTTCATTTTCGTCATTCGTAATTCTGTCGCCTTTTTTTTTTTTTTCTGCTCCACAACATTCTTGGAAAGACACATGTGCTGAAAGCAGTTGCGAATTTTTGGCAACTGTCACCTGTTTTAGGGAATTTCCAACAAAATGACTGCTTTCAGTATTACACTCAATATTATTTTCATAATTTTTTTAAATAGGCATTCAACTGCTTCTTACAAAAAGATTTCAGGTTGCAAATAATACTCTAATCATCAGTTAAAACATAGACCTTAGCCACATTACATTGGTAACACCTGGACACATTTCAGTTTTTCATTTTCTACATGTATTTATATTAAAACTAACTGCTTCACTTACAACTTTAATACATAAAATATTATTCCATTTTTTAAACCAGGTTTATACTCAAATGTTAAAAAAAAAAAAAAAGTACTGGATGTTCCAGAACATTAAAAAAAATTATATATATATAAATAATAATACATTACATAACCAGATGGGCAATATCTGCTACACTAATACCATAGAATTGGTTTATACATCTTCACAGTAACTTAATTTTTATATAAGTTTAACTGGAATATTTAGATATCTGTCTTATATAACAAATTTGGTACACTTATATACCATAGAAGCTAAGATATTGCTTTCCTGTAAATGGGTTAAATTACTGAATAGCAGCATTACTTTTTCATCTAATATGCACCCAAACTGAATCAACATAGGTAAGATGCATGTTTCTTCATAAGGAATATATATACTAGCCTTTCTCGAGCAGAATATGTGTGTGATAGTACCAATACACCTATTTCAGAAAAATCTCATAAAGAAAATTACTAGAAACTTTACGTTTTTTCCTTTTGATGAAATTAAATTGCCATATTACTATACATAATAGAAATTACATAGTTCATAAATGTATCTACAAAATAAATAAAGAAATAAAAAGAAATAACATTCATTCTATTATAATGAATGAAAAATCTAAAAAAATGTATAATTTTGGCTTTTAAAAATTTATTTCAAACAGTCTTTTAAAATTGTACCTTAATATGATGATTTTGATTTAAATCACTAGATGGCGCCACCACCATTCTGCCAAATATTAACTGTGAAATACAAAGCTTAACTGGTTTTAAATTCTTTCAAATATACTTCTAAATATGAGACTTTGAGAGTATGTTTTACTATAGGGTGGTCCAAAAAGAAACATGATAGAAAGAATTTTAAGTTCCTGATTTCAAATGTATTTATATAATTCTTCCATATTGTAATAGCACATATATTGACATTTCAGGTGAATGCTTGATTACCAGAAATAAAGAATAAGCAATATGGAATCACTGACCTTGGAAGAACGATTATGTATAAGAAAATTTTATGAGAATAACCGAAGTAATGTCATCGTTCGACGGACATGTCGTTCAGAGTTCGGAAAGAAAAGGATACCTAGTGAAATGGTAATTGTGCGGTAAGTTATAGCACTCGAAAGTTGCAGTGATTCTGAAGCCATCAGATGGCTGATATTCAGTAGTGGCACCACAAATTCTTCGATGGGGGGACACCACCTCCCCGACAGGGGGGCACTCTATAGAGAGAGTTTATTATATGACTATTCGTCAAAAACAGCAATATTGTTCTTAATAACATTACTGTTAATATTTGTACCATTCCATTTGTGGTTTTGGAGATCATCGTGCCTTTCTCTGAGTGTATACTATTTTTGTTCCATAGAATAAAATACGTACAGGGTACATGAAAGTAAATTCTTAAAAAAATTAACCTTCGTATCCATTGATCACAGATACAGTCAAATTTTCCTAAGAAGGCCACTTATGCTGTAGAAAATTGGCTCTCTATTCAGAGAGGTGGCCTTTTAATAGAAGTTGTCTTCCTATTCACGGAGCAACTTACATAACAGCAACATCACTTATTGGCTCATATGCACCTAAATTAAATCAGCTTAATGTTTTATAATGGCCCTCTCATATATCAAGTTTTGTTCGATTATACAAAATAAAACCTGACATGTAGTCTTCCCTTAAATGAAAGAAATTGCTGTACGGCTGCACCACCTATTGAGTGATTTAGAACAAAAGTTAACAGACACTTAATTTATGTCATGGGGCAACTACATACAAATTTATATGTAATTCTGTGAAGTAGTTCTTGAGATACAGTCGGAACAAAATTTTTATCATGCATAGACAGACAGATATTTTCTACAGATGTCATGGTAAAAACGTGTTCTGGACCTCTCAAAAAGTGTAACATCATGGAAAACCGGAAGTCGACAAGTTTTACGAATCCAATACTTTCTTCTATCAAATACAGAAAGTAAAAACTGGATTGCTCGAAATTTGTAAAAGGAAAAAAAGTGCTGCTAATAGGAGGAAAACTGAAAATTTCATAATTTTCCCCCGACAGATTTTAGTAATATGCCCCGATGGGGGATCACGTACTCCCCGACGGGGGGGGGGGGGGGGCTGAGACCCCCTGGCCCCCTAGCTGGTGCCACCCCTGCTGATATTCTGGTCCTAATCCCACACTGATTTTTATTGTTTGGTTGATGGACAAATTTGAATCTACCGAGAGTGTTTGGGATGCAAGAAACAAGGCGTTGGGATGAAAATCCAGTTGTTATTGATGGCAACAGGGGGAGTGTACATGCATTCTTTGAGGATTAGCCAACCACTTCCTCTCGATTGGCAGCCCAACAATTAAGCATATCCAAAACATTACAAAAACTCACAAAAGCAGTGGGGTTGCGTCCATACAACATACAAATGTGCCAGCCACTAAAGGAGGGGGGACACTGTGGCGGAGAGATTTCGCAAACCACATGATCAAAGAACTTGAAAATGGTTTCAATCAGTGAACACAAGATGTGTTTCAGTGATGAAGTCTATTTTCCATTGAATGGTTGTTACGTGAACAAGCAAAACTGGTGCATTGGGCTACGGAAAATCCTCATCTCAGTGTCATTTCACCACTGCATCCACAAAGGGTCACGGTGTGGTGTGTCATATCATCGAAGTGGGTAACTTGGTCCAATATTCATTGACGGTATGGTCACAGGAGTGAAGTATCGAGAGTTGCTAGAGCATCACTTTTGCCCAGAAGTGGGCAGTCTCATCATGACACACCGGTACTGGTTCATGCCAAATGGGGCTCATCCCCATAGAACTGCTGACGTCTTCACGTGGCTTGAAACGATGTTTGGTGAGCGTTTGACTGCAATGGATGCAGAGAAATTCACAGGGCACGGGATAGAGTGGCCCCCCATACAGTCCGGACCTAAATCTGTGCGACTTCTTCATATGGGGTTACATCAAGGACAGAATCTGTAGGAAACCCCCTGATTCACCGGAAGACCTGAAATCGGCCATCAGAAGTGAGATTGATACGCTTGATTCCGACACACTCCAGCGCGTTATGACAGAGTTTCGGAACCAGCTTTATAACACTATAGTCGGGGACGGTAGACATTTCAAGCATTGTCATTCATATCTTTATTCAATAAAATAGGTTTCCTGTACTTGCATGTTGTCTTTTTTCTACAACGATTGCTTACTTTCTTTCATGTTTTTCGGACCACCATGTACAACAAGTTACTCTTTTTTTAATTTCTTTAAGAAAATCTGCATTTCAAGTGTATTAGATTAAAATTTTGCAGCCAAAATCTCTAGCAGACAAATTTACACTTTGATCAATTCTAGAGCTCGTCTCAATCTGATCTGGGTTGACCAATCAGATAGCACCTTATGTAATGCTTAGGCAAAATTTAATCATAACTGGTCCAAGTTAGAGAAATATTATATAAATGTTTACAGAGTGCTTATAAAAAATATAGTATTTATTTTAAGAACGAAAAAAATCAGATAAATGGACTGGCTTACATTTTAAAATTGTCATATTGGAAAGTATTCGAAGAACATACTTTCAAAACTCATACAATACTGAAATATTAATAAGAAAATGAAAAATAAAAAATAAGTAAAATTTGAAAAGGTGGGAAAATGCAAATCTGATTTTCTAATTTTATTTATTCATGTGGGTCTATTCTAGAATTAAAATTTAGTACTATTGAGCAAAAAAACTAACATATTTTTATAGAGAAACATTTATAAGATTTTAGAACATCACAAGTTTTTTTTTTTTTCAATAAAAATGTTGCAATATTTTACATTTATTTGTTCCTTAAAAAAATATACAATTATAACATTCCAGCTTATGAGGACTTTTCAAAATGTATAACATCTATTATTCTACAAAATACTTACTTGAAATAATAAATAATCATCTCTTGATTCAGCATACACATGAGATAATTTATATTGCTCAGCTGTAGGAACATCAACCCGATAGCCAGTCAAGCGATAGACTGCTTCACGAAATTCAGTTGACTTTGTTCTCGCAGACTCAAGTATATATCGTTGTTGTCTTTCAGCAGCTGCTAGTTGCTCTTGTAGACCTATAACATATAATAAATAAAAAATTAATTGTTTTGTGAATTTATGCACATCCATTAAATTGACTTTTACTTTAAAAAATAATAATTCTTATTTTTTAATATTTTGTTTTGAAACTCTAAAATGTGAAAAATGAACTAAGTGCATTTATTTTTAAAATTTATAGATTTAAATAAAAGATTAAAAAAAAAAGAAAGAAAGAAATGAATTACTTTAATGATTGTGAATTGTTTAAATGTGAAAATGGAATTTTACAAAATACATTAGGTAGTGAATAATTTGCATAACAAATTTTCCTGTGAAACAACATGTGGTTATTGGCCCCCTTAGGATGAAAAATCCCACCAAGAGAATAGTCTCAAAGCTGACATTCATTGGATACCTGAAAAGAATATCCTGCAGCCTCCAAAACTCACAAGATGCTGACCTAAATACTTAAATCTATGAGCAGAAAAAGCCCCCTATCATAGTCATAAAATATGCTGAGTAGTCCCCTCCTCTAGACAACTTTGACAAATGGTGTCAAAATAATAACCCATAATGTTCAGGTGCTTTTTGAGGATACAGTGATCAGTAAAAAGGCCATTTACTTTTCCCAAACCATTTCTGGTAAGCTTTAAAAGCTACAGACCAAGACACCATGAATCAGCTTTTTAAAAACTATGTAAAATGATTGGGAAAAAAGAAAAGAAAAAAAAAAAACTCTATAAGCAAATACTATAAATTGAAAAAACATACAATTGTTAAACACGACCCTTTATCATGGGGAAAAAAAGGGGGGGGGGGGCTTTAAAAACAGGGGTAAAACTGACCTCAACTCAAAAACCCGGAAAATTAATGGGGGGGGGGGGGGTGTCAATAAAAAGGGCAACCTATTTTCAAGAAAATGTATACATAATATATGCAGACCTGCATAATATACACGAACGGCGTTCACGGAAAATTTTCCGCAGACGGCAATCGCGAAAAAATTTGCTAAGCTCACGGAAAATTTTCTGCACACAGTGATCACAAAAAATCGTATGGTTACTATTCATTTTTGTTTTCTATTTGTGCAATACATTAGACATTAGCGAACGTCAATCGTCTGCGCTTAAAGCAGGAAGCGAACACCGATCGTCTGCGCTTAAAGCAGGAAGCGAACACCGATCGTCTGCGCTTAAAGCAGGAAGCAAACGCTACTGATAAGAGCAGTGGTTCTGTTTTCTCCCCGCTCATTCCAAAGTCTGGGCTTTCACGGCTGCGGCAGCCGCTTTAGGACAGGAGGGGGAGGAAAATGAAGTGAACAGCTTTCTCTTCTTTAATCACAGGAGGTTTTTAATCAGCGCTCGGTATTTATTGCGCATTGCGACATGCTTTTTTGAATGGAAAAGCCAAGTGAGGAGAGGGTGATTTCATTCTCTAGTTTCACGTGATTCATTAATTTTGCGACTGCTTTCTAACTGAAGTGAAATCGCTTAATCTAATCAGACTTCTTGTTTCTCGTGAAGGTGGAGTTAAACAAGCTCGGTTGTGAAAGCGTTGTAGTTACCGGGAAGTGGGAAGGTCTATTTTCTCTTCCGGAATGGAAAGCACAAAGCTGAAGCTGACGGAGGGAGAAAGGATATTTGTAAGAGGGGAGGGAAAGGGAGCTTACTTTCCGGGAATTTGCATTTATCGTCGTCAAATAAAAAGTTGTTTGAATATAAAAGACGATTTCAGCAACATTATTATTATTATTATTATTATTATTTTTTTCAAGCTTGGTTATGTATGTGCACTTTTCTATTGATTTCAATATTTCCAAAAATACAGAATTCGTTTAGTTAAAAAATCCGGATTTCCGGGAGTACCCCGAAAACGTTTCACCCCTGTAAAAAGAAAATTGAACAAATAGTTGCAAAGTGTACATGGTTAAACAAGAGATCCCCAAGGTTTAAGATTAAAAAAAATACCAATACAGTCAAGGCATAGACATCACATGGATTGCTGAACCTGTCCAAAATTATCTTGATTTAATTTATTACTCTATAGCAGGCCTGTCCAACCCAAAACACTTTGTGGGCCGCACTGGAAATCCATTTTACTCATTCGGGCCGCACCGTATGTACAGTCATAACCCCCCCCCCCACACACACACACCTCCTCATTTCCCGACTAATTTCGCCGTAAATTAGTGTAGAGACATGCGTCTGGTGCCGATCGATTAACAAAAAGGCCTAGTTTAGAACACTAAATTTTTCTTAAGGGGTGTTTACATATTAAAACTAGCATCAAATTCAATTAAGGCAACCCCCTATTTCGACAATCTTTTTCGATTATTTGGATCAAATCAGCCCAAAAAATGGTATAGTTTATATGTTTCTCTCAGTTTTTCACAGAGTTACAATTTGTTAAAATATGGAGATGCTAATGTTAAATGAATGTAATAAACATTAATTCATATCTACCTAAAAAATTAATATATTATTATTATTATTTATTTTTTAAACGTTAGAATGAAGTAAGCTAAAATATATTCCATGCATATTTTTGATTTTTTTTTTTTTTTTTTTTTTTATGAAAATTATTAA
The DNA here is from genome assembly GCA_963930645.1 of Salticus scenicus. NCBI lineage: Eukaryota > Metazoa > Arthropoda > Arachnida > Araneae > Salticidae > Salticus > Salticus scenicus. Next base: position 165,191,274 of record OZ005662.1, read on the forward strand.
TATTTATGTTTCAAAAAAAAAAAATATGAGTTATGGCATACATTAATTTTTGCTCGAATAGAATGGGCATCATAAAAAAATATGGGTTTCTAAATTTACATTTCATTCCAAACATTAGTTTTCGAATTATTGTGATATTTCAATTTTTATTGTTCTTAGGGGGCTGTCACTTGTTATCATTTGTGTCATATATTACTTTGCTTACGCATGATTTAAAATAGTTATTCAAGTAAGTTTAAAGTGCACATCATTTCTTAATTAGCATTACTTTACTTTATTTTATATTTAAAATTGTTATACTTCTTTTCCGGTTATTACCTGAATGGATATAATACTTTTCTCTGTGATATCTTAATTTAATTTTTTTAAATATAGAGATTTACCCCTGATCAATTTTTGGTTGTAACTTTATGAAGACTTAATATAAGGAATATAAACTATCTTTTTCCGAACCGCCTTGACCTAAAAAATTTGAATATGTAGTCAAAAATGGGTGTTACTATTCGGGAAAAAAAAAAAAAAAAAAGTTTGTGCAAGTTGTAATATGTAGATGACACCCTAAACAAAATTTAGCAATTGAATTTAAAACTGGATGTTATTACCAATCGTTAGGCATCAGCTGCTGGTCGGGGAAGGAAATTATTACTATTTTATGACCGTTCATATGCATATGTGCATATATGTTTGTGAGTTAAAAAAAGTTGTTGTAAAAAAGAGTTGTTGTAAAAAAAAAATATGAGTTATGGCATACATTAATTTTTGCTCGAATAGAATGGGCATCATAAAAAAATATGGGTTTCTAAATTTACATTTCATTCCAAACATTAGTTTTCGAATTATTGTGATATTTCAATTTTTATTGTTCTTAGGGGGCTGTCACTTGTTATCATTTGTGTCATATATTACTTTGCTTACGCATGATTTAAAATAGTGCTAGATTAATGTATTTATATATATATATTTTTTTTTTTTCAGAGAAGGGCAGGGTGAAAATTCGGAGCAGAATATATTAATTTAAATATTTTCATTCATAAATTAACAATAGAATCGTGAAAAATTTCTGACTATATATTAAAACTATAATAAATTAAATGAAAAATGGATCTAATAATATACCATTACCACAGTTCTTTGAAAACACAGTTCGTTACTATAATCTTTGAAAATTATTTTCACTTCGAAAAGTCAGAACGTATTTTTTAATTTTTCATCCGTTAACCAAAGTTGTTAAACTTTAAATATCGTTAGTCTTCTCGCGGTCCGCAATAAACTACGCGGTGGGCCGCATGCGGCCCGCGGGCCGCAGGTTGGCCACCCCTGCTCTATAGTAATGTTTTGCAAAACAAAATTACCTAGTGCTTTATACATTTTAATGACAGTTAGTGCACTAAGATGTGATAAACAGGAGGTTATTTGTAAACAATAGTGTTAAGGGTTGCCCCCCCCCCCCAAAAAAAAAAAAAATGATATACATTAAATTTAGAGACTTCTAAGGCCCACATTAAACTGATTAACACTTCATAAAAGAAATTTCTTACTATGAAAACTAAGTGTAAACCTTACATTTCAGCTTCAAAAGAACTTAGGTGAAGTACTTTCTTGATTAGGGGGATTCTCCTCATTATTAACACCAAATTTCATGGTGGTACTTGGCTGCGGCAAACTTTGAAACTGACATTTTTGTTTCTCTCTCTCCTTCAGGAGGTGGTACCCCAAAGTGGTATACTTCCTCCAAAGAGGTATGGTGGAGGTGGCCATACCAGGACCAGGCCAGCCTTTGATTTATTGCCATTGCATGCTTCAGAGTGGTCCAAAATTTCAACAGTGCTGATGATGAGGGCGGATCCCCCTAATCAAGAAAGTACTTCACCTCTTTTGAAGCTGAAACATAAGGTTTAGACTTAAGTTTTCACAGTAATTTAAATACTCAAGTACAATTTTAATTTAAAAGTATGAACGCCATAATCTGAAATTTCTTACTTTTAACAGTTGAATCAGAGCCTTCTTGAGCAAGTTTCTGTTGAACTTTTATTGTTACATCAGTAGCAGCGGCACCTTCTTCCTCTAACACTTTCACTCTCTTTTTTAAGCGATCATTTTCTTCTTGTAATTCTTTAAACATTTCTAAATGCTTTCTGTTCGCATTATCAAGTGGATTGAATCGAAGATGCAGAATTTTTCCACCACGATCGCTAGGTGTTTCTTCCTAAGTATAAATTTAATATTTCAAAAAGGTATACAACAACAACAACAAAAAAAAAAAAAAAAAAAAAAAAAAAAAAAAAAATCATGTTACACTAAATTTTTTATACAGGTATCCTTCAATTAGTGTAGTATATGTTAAAGTGCAGTTTTCAGTTAGTGTACTACAATTTCTTAAGGGACCTTCTTAATAAATGCGGACTAATTTTGATCAGGATTTGTTCAATTATACAATACATATTTGTATCAGTAGAAGTTTGTGTGTAGACTCGGCAAAAAAAAAAAAAAAAAAAAAAAAAAGGCTACCCTCCTTCAACGGCTAATTTTGCTGTAAATTATCTAGAAGCATGCAATCGGTGCTGATCAATTTGTAATGACGTCTAGTTATTAATGCAATAGTTAAATTTTGCTTAAGGAGTTGCCTATGTATTAAAATTTACCTTAATTTCATTTTTTTCAAATGGTAACACCTATTTTTATTGCATATTCAAATTTCTGGGATCAAAGTGGTTCGGAAAAAGGTATACTTTATATATTTTAAATTAGTTCTTGATAGAGTTGCAAGCAAAAATGTGTTAGGGGTAAATCCCTATATTATAAAAAAATTAAATTAATATCTCACATAAAAGTATTATGTCCAAATAACATATAATAACCAGAAAAGAAGTACAACAATTTTAAATATAAAATAAACTAAAGTAGTGCTGATTAAGAAATGATGTGTGCATCTAAACTTATTTGAATAACTATTTTAAATCATGTGTATGCAAAGTCATAGATGACACAAATGATAACAAGTGACAGCACCTTAAGAACAATAAAAATTCAAATATTGCTGTAAGTTGAAGAATAATGATAAAAATGAGCTGTAAATTTGGAAACCCACATTACTGATGATACCCATTCTATTTGTACAAAAATTAATATAGCTCATAATTTTTTTAAATATGAATATATTAATAATTTTCATAATTCAAAATATATTTTTCAATGAAAAATATATGTGGAATATGTTAGGGTAATTTCATTCTAACGCATAAAAATAAAAAATAAATAAATAAAAATGAAATTTGAATATAATAATTTTTTAAGAAGATATGAATTAATGTTTGTCACATTCATTTAACATTAGCATCCCCATATTTTCACAAATTATAATTCTATGAAAAATTGAAGAAATATATAAACTATATCATTATCCAGACTGATTTGATCCAAAAAAGCCAAACAAATTGTCAAAAATGGAGGTTGCTAATGAAAAAAATGAAGCTGATGCCAGTTTTAATATGTAGATGACCCCTAAACAAAATCTAACTATACTGTTATAAACTAGATAATATTACTAATCAACTGACACTAGCCACATATTTATAGGATGATTTGCGACAAAATTATTAAGGGAGGGGGGGCAGTATTCTCCCCCTTGACTATACACTGAAGTTTAGAAAATCAAACTTTAAGCAAGATGTTTCCTCCAAAATGAAGTAACAAACTCAGCAACACAAAAGTGATAATTTTTTTGTTAAATAATTTAAGAATGTTAAACAATTTAAATTAATTCGATTGCACAGCAGAAAACTCAAATGTATGTTTATACTATAAAATAAACCATTGACATTTTTAAAATGCAATATGTAAATTTTTAATGGTAATGAAAATAATAATGAAGATGCTAATATAATTAACCTGAAATTTTGTAGTAGCAAAGTATAATTAAACATAAAATCAACCTTTTTTTTTTTGTTGTTGTTTATTTACTGTCTTGACATTTGTTAAAGTTGCTAACATGTTATAATTTAAAAATTTAAATACCTTAAATTTATCCTTTTAATAGCAACGGATATATTTCGGCATGCTATCGCAGCCCTCTTCAGCATTGCAAATGATGACTTTGTATTGCCGGCACTTCCAAGGTAAACAATCCTCCCCTGCTGACGCTCTAACTTCATTTCACTTCTTGATCTTTAGTATCTGTTGCCAATCTTCAAGAATTAAGCTGTGTTCATGGTCGTTAACAGAAGGAGTGGTTAGGATTTCTATGGCTTCGCGCTTTAAAGCAAACTTATGATTGTTATAGTGAGCTATTTTTTGAGTATTAATGGTGTTAAGGTTAATGGGATTATTGTTCTGGGTGGCAGAAAGCGCGGTAGAAAATTTATTAAGTTTAAGATCGGATATATGTTCTTTTTTTGCGTTCTTTTATCGGTCTCTTAGTCATTCCTATGTAGCAAGCTTGTGTTTTGTCCTCAAAGTTAACACGTTAATCGCCACGATAATATCAGAAAAAATTTCACATGGGCCATGGTAACTTTATTAGACAATTTAGTTAAAAATGCGTGTTAAAAATGCGTCAGGCACATATGACTGACATGGCGATTAACGTGTTAATAATTACTTGGCGTATATCATATTCCTTTTAGGGTTATTTCCTAGTTAAAAATGCATGTTAAAAATGCGTCAGACACATATGACTGACATGGCGATTAACGTGTTAAAGTCTACTTTTTAGATGCCTGAAGTGTCTTTAAACGGTATAGGGTCTTTTTCATTTCTGAGGTGTTGGAAAACATTTTTGTTGGGTTTGATTGGAATATTAATATTATGTTTGGCGGCTTCGTATTTTATTTTGTTGGCGGCCCCATTACAAAAAGGAATAGCAGTAGTGAATTTAGTTTTAGTTTTTTGAGCATCAGTAATTTTATTAAGAGATTTTAGATGTTTTTTTATATAATTTTTGTACTAAATTTTTACTATAGTTCGCTTTGCTAGCAATATCTTTTATGTGATTGATTTCTGTTTTTAGAAGGGTTTGGTTGGAACAAATTAGGATGGCGCGGTTAATGTAGGAGCGGATAGCGGCTAATTTGTACATGATGGGAGTATGGCATTTACTATTAATAATTTCATTATTGGTAGTGGGTTTCCTATTAACTGCAGTTTCAAAAGTGTTATCTGGTTTTTTAGTCACTAAAACATCTAAAAATGGTAAAGAGTTATTATTTTCGGTTTCATTTGTAAATTTTAAATTGCAATCAAATTTATTTAGATCTTCAAGGAGCGAGGTAGGATTAATGTGAGCGGGAATGATCGTGGAAATGTCATCGACTACCACCCATAATAATAATCCCATTAACCTAACACCATTAATACTCAAAAAATAGCACACTATAACAATCATAAGTTTGCTTTAAAGTGCAAAGCCATAGAAATCCTAACCACTCCTTCTTCTGTTAACGACCGTGAACACAGCTTAATCCCTGAAGATTGGCAACAGATACTAAAGATCAAGAAGTGAAATGAAGTTAGAGCATCAGCGGGGGAGGATTGTTTACCTTGGAGGTGCCGGCAATACGAAGTCATCATTTGCAACGCTGAAGAGAGATGCGATAGCATGCCGAAATATATCCATTGCTATTAAAAGGATAAATTTAAGGTATTTAAGTTTTTAAATTATAAAACGTTAATCCTTTAGTATTATACCAAGTAGCTAACATGTTTTATATTATTAAATATTCATGTAAATTAAATAGATTTAATTTAAAAATTTCAAATCAAGTTGTAATATGTAATTCCTAACAATACCATATAAAACATATCATAGTATATTAATATATTCTTTATTCATGTACTAGTAGGCTTATGTCACTTCATTGGTCACTGTATTTAAATGAATCACTTTCAATTCAGGTACAAAAACTAAAGCACTTTTTAAAATAATCATATAGAAAAGCTTAAGTCTGACATGTCTTCATAATGGACATGAAAATAATTTAAAATTAAATAGCATTCAAATTGTAAAATCTGCAATTTTTAATTCAGAAAGTCGATTTTCAATGCATTTGGTAAGGTCATATAGTTAGACACATTCCTAATTTTTTTAATAAAATGGAGCAATACTTCACGGTCCTCTTTATTTAGGTCAATACACACACACAAAAAAAATTATTTGACCTTCTAATCAAAATGTTTGGAATACTCTCTGAGATAAGTGAAAAACACATGATAAAAAAAAAAAAAAAAAAAAAAAAAGCAGTCTAAGTAAAAGAAATTTAAACAACTAATTATCAAAATTTTTAATTTTAAGGGTTTCTGAAGACTTTTGGACTAGTAAACCAATAATAGTTTTGATGCCAATTTACAATTTTTTTTTGTAAAAATTGGTCTGAAATTCTTATATTTACAAAATAACAATTTTTATCTTAGTTAAATAGATTCAACTAACATGCAAAGAATGAAAAGTAATTATCTCTGATCTCTCATAAGACATGTCTTTAGAATGGCAAAAATACCTTGAAATAAGATATTTAAATTGTAAAACCTGCCTTTTTTTAATTTAGAAATTTGATTTTTACAGCATTCGGTAAGGTCATAAATTTAGTCACATTCTCAAATTTTTAAAACATTTGGAGCAATATTTTGCTTTTTATGATTATCTTCACTTTAAGGTCATTAACTGAAAAAAACTGTCACCTGTGCTCCTAACCAAATGTAAGTTTGTCTCTGGAAATGGATGAAAACTAGACGCTTGCAGGTACACCTACTGTCGAGAAACTCTTTGGTTTATTATAAATACATAGTTTGAGCTTTTAAAGAAATTACCTGTGAATTTGCAGATTTTCTTCTATATCTCTCTATATATGAACGGCTAAGAGATTTTCTTGGACTCTATTTGTCTGTGTGTTGATGCAAGTTACCATCAGATTTCCATACTTTTAATATAAAAAAAATCTAATTGTCCGATCAATAAGTTAATTAATCCGTCGGATTTAGAAAAATTGGCCCTTTCGTCTGGTACCTTATTTGTAACAAAATTTTGATTAGATTTTTTTAAAATTAATTAAAATATGAAAATAATAACCAGGTAAAAGCTTTAAAAATGGACATTTAAATTTTTAACTGTTGCCAAAAAAAATTACCGGTTAAAGAATTTGGCGACAACTCAATTTTAAACTTTGCCAATGTTTTAGCGCTTGTAGCTCGCCGTCAAATTAAGTTATCCTGATGTAAATGATGTCACCGATAGGATTTTTTCTGCTCTTTTCAAATATGGGCTTATTTTGCATGTAAGTCTTTCAGAAAGCCCACAAATTTGGGTTTTTTCAGACGGTATGGAAAAAAACAGATTTTTCTTCTGTCTACCATAACTCGGAAACGGTTAGAGATAGGACAGGGTTTCTATGGTGTTTTATGCTCCCCATGGGCTGTTCTATCACCTCCTTTCGTTTGGCAGATTATGTCGAACTCACCCTGTATATATATACATATATAATATTAAATTTGCTCATGCACATGAAAAAATGAAAATAGAGTTAAAAAAAAAAAAAAAAAATTAGATAAAGTTGCACAAGAGTTCCGAAAATTAATGGAAGTATAAATGAACGTTAAATAAATAAAATAGTTGTCTGTTCAATTACGTGATACTGAAAAACAGAGAATCACATTCAGTAAACATTGTTTGTAAGAGCAAAAATATTAATATTCAATATACAGGGCTCTCACTCAATATTTGTTACAAAAAAGGGACCACTTTTCATAAAAAAGGGGACCAAATGGGGACCACATTTTTTGGAAAAATGGAGCTAAGAGGGAACCAGTTTTAAGGAAAAAAATCAACACTGTTAAGGTATTAGCCATTTACTTTAGCGAATTGTATTGTCAATGAAATAAATAGAAAAATTTCTACACTTTCTTTTAGTAATTTCTTATATACATAAAATCATAATATAAAATAAAAACCAGAGCTGCCAACCTAATCCGGCAAACGGTTAGTACCGCCCCTTTTTCTACAACACTTAATTTTTAGAGTATTTGTTTTCTTCATTCATCGTGAATATATTTGAAGAGAATTACTCTAAAAATTAAGTGGTGTAAGAAAAGGGGCGGTACTAACTATTTGGTTGGCAGCTCTGAAAAACTACCTAAAGTAATCTAAAACTTCAAAATTAAAGAGACACATTATAAAATCTTTCATAGCACCTAAGGGGAAGGTGGTAACTAACTATTTTCTTCCACAGTTGAACAATTGTAAACTTTTCTTCATATGCTAGGGAAAGTAATGCACACAAATACAAGTCATGTTCATTCTGACAAGTCACTAATTACTTAAAAATGACTTTTTAACAAAATAATAATAATAATTAATATAACAAAACCTCTAATTATCAGATTTATACATAGTTCATGGTTGCAAAAGAGCAATCTAGATCAGATAGGAATGAGAATAGTCAAATAACAAAAAAAAAAAAGATGTTTTTTTTTTTTTTTTTTTTTTTTTTCCCCCATTCATATTACCCCCCCCCCCCCCCCAAAAAAAAAAAAAAAAAAAAAAAAGCCAAATGAAATATATTGAAATAATTGTCTCTCACCCATTCCCCATAGAAAAGTGCTGTCCTCCTCAAAAAGCAAAATCAACTAAGTACATTATTATTATTATTTCAGAAAATTGAAATTTATTGAAATTTTTATTTCAATAATTTCTAATCATTTAAAAAAAAACTATTTAATTACAAAATATTTTGTAAATAATTGTTGAAACAAATTTTTTTTGCCACTAACTGACAAAAATTTTAGTTTTTTTTTTTTTTTTTAAAAGATTAATCCCTAAATATGTTGTTATTAATTACACACATAAAAAGAAAAGGAAACTTTTTTTTTGTAAAAAAAAAAAAAAAAAATGGTATATATCTGTATATATATATAAATTACGTGTCACGATGTTTGTCCGGGGTAAACTCCTAAACTAAGGAACTGATTTTAATGAAATTTTGCACACTGTGTGCAGTTTGGTCCAACTTGAGAGATAGGATAGTTTTTATCTCAATTAATTGTCACAATATTGTTTTATTGCAATTATTTGTTAATTATAGACCTTTATTAAAGTTGCTCCAAAATATCTGTGAGTTCCATTAATTTAATTGTTGCCAAAAAAAAAATACGAGTTCATTTTCTTTCGACATAAAAATAAATACATTTAATCAAACGTGAACGTTAAAAAATTATAAAAAGTTAAATTATGCATCTCACGAAAATTGACGTCATAATCAATTTAAAGATTTTATACACATTGATAAAGTGCTAATGTAGTTCTATCATAGATATAGTAATATATATAGATCTCTCATCCCCATGTTATCGTACAAAGATTTTTGATGCCGAAAAAAAATAAATAAATAAAAGCTTTGGAAACAGCCATTAAGTAATATTGAAAAAAAAGAAAAGAAAGAAAGAAATATGAATTTGAAACTGTATCTGGAGTCTTCCATTCCCCTTTAGCAAATAAATTATTCATAAATTTTATTTGCTAAAATATTAGTATGTATTCCCATGTGTATTCACTCGGGGAAAGACGGCCATATTTTGGTAAAAACGTCGTCTTTTCCCAAATGAAAAGGAATAACTTATTTCTCCCCAATGATCACTCTATTCTATATATGCTATACTATACCTATGAGTTCTATACGCAAGCGAAGTGTGACTCACTGACCGTCTGTGCAGCCAAGAAAAAGATTTCCTATGTTAATTGCCCACTGGATTTTTTGTAAGAAATTATTAAAAATCGAGGAAACTTATTTCCCGATTTTAATCCTTATATTTGGGTATAGATAGGTATTAGTTATCGCGGGTGTTAGATTGAATTATTTTGCTGTCAAATTGACAAAATTTTAATTTTAAATTTCAAAACTCTGTCGCCCTTGGCTTTTTTTTTTATTATTATTATTATTATTTGGCGATCAAAAGCGTAACACGAAAATATACATGCCAGATGTATGCATTGTACGAAATGTAATATGTATTATTTATTATACGTATGTATGACATCTAATATGTATTGTACGAAATATTGTTTCATATTATTCATTACTCTTTTAATATAAGTTGTTAAAACAACCATGATTTTTGAAAGGAATTAAATATTTTCGCCAGATAATTTGGCGATATTCTTTTTTTTTCGCCAAGGATGACAGAAATGAAATCTATTCCGTTGCAAAATATTAGTATCTTACATCAGATATTTTATTTAGACATTTGAAAACAAATTTGACTTCAAACTATGATAGAATATTTATCATTTTCCTTTTAATTAGTATATTATTAGTATATTAAAATTTAAAAGCATGGTATATAAAAAGTTTTTTTTTTTCTTTGTTAATCTTATAAATATTCTTATCTTAATCCTCAATGTTTCCCATCTTTATTAACTTGAATTTACTATTAAAATTTTAACATACTCAAAACCTTCTCATCACTTCGTTAAAATATACTAAACTTTTCCAAAATCTTTTTCTATTTAAAATGCTACATGTATTTACTTTAAGTGTCCAATATTTCATATGTCGTCCTATTTTAAAGTTTTAAAATATTTATCGAATTTACTTATTTTTCTGGTTTAGCCTTATTGTTTCCCTTTTTATAACTACAGCTGTTGCCCTCTTTAAAATATTTAAAATGATGAGGTCATTTTATAGTAAAATTATCCATTATAGCATATATTATATTTCACTCCTCCATAATAATTATTTTTAAAATCGTCTGTTTCTTTTATACTTTTATTTTAATAGAATTTTAATAGAATTTAATTTATATATTAGTCATTTTAGCAATTTTATCCAAAGTAGCATTAGAAATAATATATATCCCTTCTCCATTAAAATTTATAGGACCCTACAATAAAATTAATTTGTGCTTAATATCAACACTACGAAAATTTTTATCAATAGCTTCCAAATTTTGACCTAAGTTTCAAATCTCAACCCTGTGGGTTTTTACATCGGCTACAACGTTTTCGTCTTTGTTCATAAATAATAACTTGACTGTACTAAATAGTTTACAGCCGTATAATTCAACGTATAACTTACTCACAGCAACGCGTGGCCGGGTCTGCTAGTATATATATATATTTCCACTAATTGATAAATTACGTGCTAATCCCATAGCCAATTCATAAAGCTTCCCCCCCCCCCCCCCAAGATCAATCGAAGAAATATATGCTGTAATTTTAATTACAATTAATTAGCACTTATTTCCTTGCTTATTTTCAAATATCATGTTTTTTACAAAGCTGTTTTTCGATATATATGATCACTTAACTACAGTTTTTATTTTATTTATTTATTTACTTATTTTGTATGTGTGTGTGTGCGTGCGCCCCTAACTGATTGAATGTGCCATATTCTGGTAGCTGATATCTGAAATGTGGAATCATTATGCCACTGATAAATAAAAGCAAGATTTCAACCGCTAAAATCCTGTTTTGGATAAATTTCAGAGTAAGAATAAAGCTCATTTTGGAGCATTAAATTACTGTTTTACAGATATTTCTTAGTTTGGAACAGCTAAAGTGCATTTTCTGATGAAAAATATCCTTTTTTTTTTTTTTTGGGGGGGGGGGGTAATATATTTTTGCTTAATATTAAGAAAAAATTATATCACTATGGACATGTTTTTGCACATGTGCACATCATCATCAAATCTAATAGAAAATTTACTTATCACATCATACTCATAGCACATGATTCTTAAAAGTTTTATATGGTGCTAATAACAAATTGGACATAGAGGGCTATCTAGCTTTTTTTTTTTCATTGCATAGGGAAAAATTTATATGTAGAATGAAACTGTTTAATTACTTCATGGTGAGATCTTAAGTATGCTATTTTTTCAGCTGTTTTTCACCATTATTTAATACTGTTTTATCTTATCAGCTGATGATTATTTTAGAAGCCATTTATTTGGCAAATTATATGCAATATTTCTGCAACTGATTGCCAAAATAAGTGACTATTTCGCTAGAAAGGGACAAAATTTATATTTAATTGCAACTACTTACTGAAAATAGGCTATAATTTTTGTTTCTATGTATTCAAGTTTGTGGGTTTTTTATTTTTATTTATTTTTTTTTTCTCCATAGCTGATTTCTCAAAATACGCGATCTTTGCGATCGTTCGACAAAATACTCGATCATTTCAGCGCTAACTTATAAAATTCACGCTGTTTTTCAGATTCCCGGAATAGCAAATAATTTTGAGACCTATCGTCGAAATAGGCGATAATTTCACCACTATCTGAAAAAATTCGCACTTTTTTCAAAGCAGATTCCCGAAATATGTAATATTGCCAATGACTGTCGAAATACGTGGTCATTTTGGCACCTTTTTTTCTTTTGTACTTTCGATCTTTTATAAGTTAGCTCTTAAAAAAAAAAAAAAAAAAAAAAATATATATATATACATCTTTTAAGCAGATTCAATAAATAGGCAATTTTGCGATCGATCGCTGAAATATTGTAATCATTTCATCGTTAATTGATAAAATTCACTTTTTTTTTTTTTTTTTTCAAAATAGATTTCCGAAATAGGCAATAACTTTGCAATTGATCGTCGAAATACGCGACCCTTTCCCCATTAATTGATAAAATTAGCACTCTTTCAAAACAGATTCCGGAAATATATTATTTTTGCTACCAACTGCCAAAATACGCGATCATTTTACTGCTAATTAATGCAATTTGAGCTTTATTGAAACAGGTTTCCCAAATATGTGGTATTTTTGCGACCGATCGCCGTAATATTAGATTATTTTACTAGTTAGCTTATAAAATCAGCGCTGTTTTTCAAAGGGAATTCCCAAAATAGGTAATTTTGCGACCTACGCTGAAATACGCAATTATTTCACTGCTAATTGATAAAATTCGCTTTTTTTTTTTTCAAAGTAGATTCCTAAAACATGTGATAATATTGCAAGTGATCGCCGAAATAAACCACCATTTCACTGCTTGCGGAATTTTTGATGACAGATATTTTTAATTTGGACGCGAATCTCGCCATTTTGCGAGAACGAATTTCGGCTCTAAACAAATTCGATAACTAATCAAAGAATTTCACTTTTCAGAGAAAAAAAATGGAAAGAGTTACTAGTTTTTGAAAAAAAAAACAGGAAATTTGCGGCTGGCGAAAAGTTCTAACCCTTGTATAGTATAAGATATTAGTACATTGTCTTAAATCTATTTAAATTTTGTTTCTATATAAAACGATCGACTTAAAAAAATCGGCTCTTGCAATTAATATTTTAACGATTTTCGGCATTTAGCTGAGCATCGATAAAAATTTCATGGTCGGTTAATTGTCTATAAAAACGGACTTTACGGACCAAGTAGCAAAAAAACGGACATTTACGGACTAGAAGCAAAAAAGCGGACCAATTTCCCCAAAACGGACCGAGTGGGAGCCCTGAATATAAAATGAAAGTAATATTGTGCATTTGTAAACAGTAGAATAATTGTATTTGAAAGTTTAATAATCTTTAAGAATACTTTATATTGTTATTTATTTTCACAAGTAAGAATCGATTTTTTTATATTGTAGTGTAACTGTTACATTAACTGATTTAGCAATAAATAGTGGAATGTTTATGGATTATAACTTGATATTAATTTAAAATGTCTATATATATAAATAGCTAACAGATTTTCTTGGACTCTGTCTGTGTGCAGACGCACCGAGTATTCCACACCGGGGAGAAATGTAATGAAAGCCGTGAATACAGTGGCTGTGAGGCAAAGCGCAGGACTAAGAATTCAAAGGCCATGAGTTTGATCTCAGTCGAGGGCAAGAGTTTAAAAATGGTTTTCATTTAATTCTAAATTGTTTATTTTAGATTTTAATTTCGGTTTTTTAGAGTTAACACGCAAACAGCCTCACACAGAGTTTTGTACATTTCGAGTTCAATTTTGAAAATTTTCCCGGATTAGGAATTCAGTTCGTTAGTGAACCGGGGCTTTTCTAGTGTATAATAAAATAAGATCTGTGTATGTGTATCAGGCACTTTTTAGGAAAATGGCTGATCGCAGAGCTACACAAATTGCATGAAGGTTCCTAATGAGCTTTTCTTTCCTGATGCACCGTGAAGCCCGATTTCCAGAGCTGCCAACCTAATCCGGCAAATTGTTAGTACCGCCCATTTTTCTATACCACTTAATTTTTAGAGTAATTCTCTTCAAACATATTTTTGATGAATAAAGAAAACAAATACTCTAAAACTTAAGTGATGTAGAAAAATGGGCGGTACTAACAATTTGCCGGATTAGGTTGGCAGCTCTGGATTTCTGAATTTTTGAATAGTTTTTTTTTTTAATTAATTAAAATATGAAAATTATAACCTTATAATAGTTTTAAAATTAGCCATTTAAATATTACCTTTAAATTTAATTATTGCCAAAAAAATTTAAAAGTTTCTTTTTTTCCTGACATAAAAATAAATATATTTTCATGTGAATAATAAAAAGACTAGTAAAAATTAAATTTGCTTATGCATGACAAAATGATGACATTATAACATTAAAAATTAAATAATAATAATAATATACTTATAGCTAATCTTGGGCAATTTTTTAAGTTTTGACGCCGAAGTAGACCAGACATTTTTTATCAAGGACTCTATTTTCATGACAACCATTTTAAGCCAAGTAGTGCATCAAAAATATAAATAAATTATAAAATATTGGGGGGAAAAAAAACAATAATTGCATAAATCATCTATGTTCGTCTATTTTATAGAAAAAATATAAATAAATTATAAAATATTGAAAAAAAAGAAAAAGAAACAAACAATAATCGAATAAATTATCTATTTTTCTCACACTATATCTGTAAAGAAGCTGTTTTGTGATTGTATAAGAGAATTATTTAAACTATGAAAATAATTAATAAATTGCATAATAATAAATGAGGGTAATTAAGGAAAATAACATATTTTAATGTTATACTTTAAATATTTGCAGATGTAACCAGATTAAGAAAAGCTTAACAAAACATAAATTAAATGAATTATTTAAGAATTTGAACAATCTTAAATTAAAACAAATTTTAGAATAAACAAAGAATTAAAATAATCCAGAAAAGATGAAATATTAATTACATTACATTTTTTATAATGTAAAAATTATGAAAATTTTTAATTTTTAATACATTAATTAAATAAATACAGGGAGGATTGCATGTCACAATGTAACAAACTCCCCGACCGTTACACTGTATAATGAATTATTTTTATGTAATATCAAGAATAGTGCAAATTTGACTGTAAATTTGCCATGTTAATCCCTTGTAACACAGACAGCATCATTTGTTAGGCAAATTTTTAAAGATTAATATTTAGGTAGTTTTTTTTTTTTTTTTTTTTCCAGTAATGGTCGGGGAATATGTTACATTGTGACATGCAATTTTCCCTGTATTTATTTAATTACTGTATTAAAAATTAAAAATTTTCATAATTTTATTATTATGAAAAATGTAATTTAATTAATATTTCATCTTTTCTGAATTATTTTAATTCTTTGTTTATTCTAAAATACGTTTTAATTTAATTTTACGTTCGAATTCTTAAATAATTCATTTAATTTACGTTTTGTTAAGCTTTTCTTAATCTGGTTACATCTGCAAATGTTTTAAGTATAACATAAAAATATGTTTAACAATTAATTGTACTAATTGAAGGATACACCTGCACCTTCACAAGTTATCAATTGCTTTGTAATTAAAAACAAATAGAATAAATTCATTTAAAATAATTTGAAACAAATTACTTTTTTCATCTCCGAACATTTACTTTCAAGTACATTCTTGTCTTTTTCCAGCACAGCAATGCGGGCTAAATGCATCGAATTTTCTTCCCTGAAGAAAAATTCCAATATACATATATAAGAATTCTGCATTTATAAGTGGAAAATGCTTTGTTAAACAAATATAAGTATTATGCAAAAATAAAATAACTTTTGTTAATCAATAATATATAAATGAATATTGTAACTCATTTCTTTAATGTAAAGCATCCTCATTTTAAATTACAAATATAAATTATCTAAAATAATTTTGTCTATTACACCAAAAGAATATTTTGGTAAAAAGAAATATAAATACCATCCAACAATTAAATCCAGATGAAATGACATGACTTTAGTAAAATAAATTAGTAAAAAAAGTTTATGAATGTCAGTATTATTATTAGTTAAATGTAACTTCACACAACTAATTACATAAGGAAGGAAATGAGAGAAAGAAATAATAGCATTGCAATGTTAATAGATTTTTAATCTATATAAATAAAGAGAACTGTCTGTGTGTCTGCGCTCTGGTGCTCACACTACTAATCGCAGAGCTACAAAGTTTGGCAGACGGGTACCTGGGACCCTGTAAGTGTGCACGTCATCGAGACTTTTTCAAATTTCGAATTTTAACTTTTTTAATTATTATTATTTTATTTTTTTTTAAATACTGGCTTTTATGTTTCATTTTTCATGAATTTGTTCTTCCATTGTAATTGCCTGTGTATCTTAGCAACGGCTATTATGCAATATATTTTTTATTTAATACATTCATTTGAAGGCTAAATCATTTTTTTTTTTTTTTTTTTTTTTTTTATTATATTTATTGAAAATCAAATGGTAATGCAATAGAAATAAATTGTCATGTTTATGTATATTTTTTATAGTGTAACAACTTTTTATTTTTCATTTTAAATTAACTTCTTTAAAATACAAATATATATATATATATATATATTTTATTTATAATATTTATTGGGGAAAAAAAAGGTAGTATATAGTAGAAAGGATTAAACATTAAAATTTATTTGTTTTTCATGTATTTAACTCCTTTTAAAAGAAAATCTACTTTTTATTTTATTTTATTATACTGGTCGGAATCAAATCATAATATAGTGTAAATAACAGGGGCATAACACAGTGTAAATCATATGGTTCAAAAACTAAAATATGTAATAGATACTAAGATACAGTTATCTTTAAAATCATAGTTCTTAAATAACAGAAGATCCATATGTCGTCGATAAATACCCAGATTTTAGTGCCCGGGAAAGACCTTTCCACAGACAGTGGGAACCAAGACCTGATGCAGTATGGGCGAAAAAAGGAGCTTCCGTAGGCAGCAGGTACCTGAAGCGAAGTCTAGAACGGTTTCAATGTAATTTTTTTTTTTTTTTAGTTTTTATTTATAATGTGATGTAAAAAATAAATACTGACCCAATTCTTTTGAAAATCCATTTAAATATAGTGACCAGCAAAGCAGGCATACCCTGCTAATATTTAATACATTTATATAAATATTAAGGAACAGAAAAGGACACATTGATGTTATGACCTAACAATAAATAAAATATTAAATTATTTCATTTTTCATTTCTATTAAGATGTCATCATCAGGGATGAGAGTGGGAAATGGACAAGAAGTCTGAAAATATATGCAACACTCAAAGATAATTTCACTTTTGAAATAAAAGATGAAACAGATACAAGAAATCACATTTTCCATAAAAATAAATGAAAACTAATTGCTCAAAAACACGTTAAAACAAAGGAAATTAAACACAAATAAGAATATTTTGAAATAAAAAAGTCTTAAAATTACTTTTAAAAAATTGAGAAAAGTCTGAAATTCCTACTAAAGTCTGAAGAATCTCATCTCTGCCTCATGTACAACTGAACAGACATTAAAAAAAAAAAAAAAAAAAAAAAAAAAAAAAGACAGCAATCAGCAATATGAAAAAAGGAAATGTAGAAGATAGTACCTAAAAGGCTAAATAAATCGTGAAAAATTAAAAATACATTAAGAATGGTAGGAAGGGGGGGGAGGGGGAAGCAGAGAGAGAGAGAGCAAGGACAGAAGAGAATTGGAGAAATGTGGTTTGAAGGGAAAAATAAAAGAAAATGAAAAAATGGAATAAAGTAAATTGCATTATTTATTTATTTTTTTATTTTTTTTTTATTCTGCATTATTTATGTTTCTCAAAAGTTTCTCCAATTTCATTATCACTAGATCATGTATTCTTCAATCATTCGCAATTGTTAACAATATAAGTGAAATTCCCATGTGACAAAATACTACATTATATAGCTTTTAATACAAGTCAAGATTCACAGTCAGAACTTGCCACACAGTTATCAAGTTCAAGAAAATGATGATGTAAAAAAATTGCTGTAATAATTCTACTGATATGTTTTCTACAAATGCTTAAGCATATTTTATGAGAAAGCATTTGCGGAAGAGTTTATACATACAGTGATAAATTTTTATTTCGTAAAATACACACTGACAAACACTATTTCTGACGTTCTAACAACATTATGCACATGCTTAATTTTATACATTTAATATACACACATGCATATTTTTAATACATAATGATTACATGTATATTAACAATATTTAAGACAATGTGTAAATGGCTATAGAATTATTTTATCTTATACTATTAAGCAAGCAAGATTTGCATATATACAGTCACACAGTCGAACCTCGTTAACGTGAATATGCTTAACGGGAATTACTTTTAATATGAACTGTTTCCACAATCCTCGTCAAAATGAAGATTAGTTTAGTTATATGGAAATTACTTACTGATAGCATGAACTACTGACAACATGAACAACATCAACACATTTTTTATTCCCCTTGAGATTCACGTTAATGAGGTTCGACTGTATGTATGTAATATGTATATTTCACTGTTCTTGAAATCTGTGTCTGCCCAATGAAGGATGTATGATTTATCGTGTAAACTACTTATTATAGATCGAAAACATTAAATTAACTTACATTTTTCACAGGAAAATTAGAATTATTTAATTATTTAAGAAATAAATACGCCATAGAATAAAATTAGCCATTTATTTTTTTAATTGCTGCCAAAAAAAATTTTTGAGTTAATTTTTTTAAACATAAAATGAAATATGCTTTCACGCAAAAAATAAAAAATTATCAAATATTAAATTTGCTCATGCATATATATATATATATAAAAGACGTCTTTATAACTTTAAAATAAAATAAAAATGATAAAAATCCAGCATGTTTCTACCAAATTTTGTTTCATAACCTTTTTTTAATACACCTCAATTTCAGGATTTTTTTAATATGTTTTTGTAGGGATAGTACGCTTGGCATGAAAGCTAACTCAGCACTGCATTAAACACCTTTACTTATTTATAATCATGCGCAATTTTTTAAAAATTGTGATGCTGAAGTAGATCGGACATTTTTTGCCAAGGACTCTTATTTTCCCTACAGCCACTTTAAGCCACAAGTAGTGCATTAAAAAAAAAAAAAAAAAAAAAAAAGAAAAGAAAAAGAAAGAAAGAGACTAAGAACAAAAACAATAATCGCTTATATTATGTATTTTTGTCTAAAAAAAGGGCTTCTTCAATTTTTTTGATACTGTCCATTTCAAAACTGTCATCTGATAAGCACCCAAATGGAAGCCCACTGGCAAGCCATTGTCGCAGGCAATAGGGACAGGCACCAGAGAATTGCAGATGAGCAAGTCTCTGCCGAAGGCAGCAGGGATCCAAAGCGAGCATTTGAACAATTTCAGGTTTTTTTTTTTTTTTATATAAAGTGATATAGAAAATAGTTCCCTTTAAATATTGTGCCCAGCGAAGCAGGCAAAGCCTGCTAGTTATTATTAAGTAGTTACTAAAAATTTACAAAATTTCTGGATCTTTATTTTTACGTTGAAACAATTACTTGTATATATATATATATATATATAAATTATTTTTAATAATTTCTTGTAATGAATCAATTTTCTCTGTGCATTTGAAGAACAATAGCTTTTTAAATTTATAAATTTCTTTTAATTGACATTCATATTAAGAAAAAATATACAGAACTAAATAACTTCAAAAGCAATTGTTTATATTTATTATTAAGCATTTAAATTATTTTTTTCCCCCATAGGCAATTCGAATCATTATACTTTAACAAAATTTTTATATTCAGGATTAAAACTCAATCAGTAGAAAAAAATTCCCTAACTTTTCTAGATTTTCCAGTTGTTTTTCAAGGAAATATCAGTAGACCTGAAAACTGAAATTATAAATTACTTGGTAATGAAGAAAAAAATGCATTTAATCCCAGCTTTTGGTTAAAAAATGACTTTTTTATCTTCTACAGTTATTAAAATAAACAACTACTTTAGATGAAGTAGAGTGCAAAGTTGATTTTTATGCCAACAATGTGAAAAATGCCAGAGCTGAGAATCGAACCCAGTACTCCGCTTAATGTGTGGTTTCTCTACCACTAAGCCACCCTGGCTGATAACCAGCTCGGCATTTCTCACATAATATCTATTAGCAAGGTCACTGGTGACCTTGCTAATGATTATTATATGAAAATGTCAATGAACTACATTTATTACACAGGCATTATATTATTTCTATGTTTTAAATACCGTCCCAGGTCTTTATAACCTCATAAATCATTTTTAGTGCATTTTACCAATACATTTATTCAAAACCCAATTTTAATAGAAGCATTATTATTTGAAAGAATAAATTATTTATTTATTATTATTTTTTTCTTATTTAGACATTAAGTTTCTTTTAAATAATATATTCTATTTACAGACTTAGAGTAATTTTGAAACTCATTTCAAAAAAAATTTTTTGGCATTTTTTTTTTCTTTTTTAAATCTTTAGATAAATAAACTAAGGTACTTTAATCTATTTCCCAACATACATTAAAAATTATATTTATTTAGAATTTTTTTTAAAAAATGATACATATCTTTGACACAAATTGTGCTTCCCAAAATTACCTGACTTTTCCAGGTTTTATGCTAAAATACAAATTTTCCCTGACATTTTAAACATAAGTCAATTTTCCTGACAATTTCAGGTTTTCTAGGTTCTCTAGGTTAGTATGAACCCTGATATTTAATATTCAGCAGCATCAGTTTAAAATATTTCAATATCTTTCTCCTGTTTTTAATTTGACATTAAATATAACTGCATTTAGTTCTACTTTAATGAGAACAGCTTGAAAATCTTTTAAACAAAATTATCATTCTCGAATTCTTTTTTTTTTTTTTTTTTTTAAGATTTTCTAAATAAAACAATTAAAATCATAGTAAGATATTGCTTTTATCATACAAGAGAAAGATACAGTTAATAAAAATAAATAAACTCACTGAAGTTTTTTGATTTCAGCCAGCAGCTTTTCTGTTTTATTACTTTCTGTTAGAACTTTTATTTTTTCCATCAGGTTGTCAACTTCTTTTTCGGTCTGTATTGAAATAAACACATAATATTAATTTCAAATGTTCCAGATGTATGCAAGAAAACAAAGAATAAACATAACATACTTTAAATTTAAAACATTTTAAAATATACAACCTTTTTAATTCTTCATGTCACTTGCCGACTAGTTTCGCATGGGGCGGCCCCAGCTTGTTCTCCGGCGATACGGTGTTCGAAGTTTGACAAAACTGACATTTCACTCCCTCTTCTTCTCTTTTAAAGACTCAGTGCCACTGCCGGTCGAGTAGTGCCCCATCGTTGCCATTGCAATTATTAAAATTTGACAATATTTCTACAGATTCTCTAACCGCGGCATAATTGGCTACTTTTTTTTTTTTTTTAATCTGTAGAAATATTGTCGAATTTTAATTATTGCAATGGCAACGATGGGGCACTACTCTACCGGCAGTGGCACCGAGTCTTTAAAAGAGAAGAAAAGGGAGTGAAATGTCAGTTTCGTCGAACTTCGAACACTGTATCGCCGGAGAACAAGCTGGGGCGCCCCATGCGAAACTAGTCGGCAAGTGACATGAAGAATTAAAAAGGTTGTATATTTTAAAATGTTTTAAATTTAGAGGTTTGCTTCATGGTTTAGTTTTTTATAAAGTATAACCTACTTTTTCTAATGCTTTTTTGTATTCCATATTCATATCTTCTAGTTGACCAATAAATTCTGCATTTAATCCTGCGCCGGCCATGGTAGTTTCACTTAGGTAAGAATCTAAAAGTTTTCTAGCATGATCTCTTTCCTAAAAATATAGTTTTAGAAAAAGCATCAATCACCAGACAATTTTCAAGAAAATATTAGCGACATGTTGCAAGAAACATTCCTCTAGAGATGAGAAAATACTTCTACCATATGATCTTAGGTTATTGCTAATTGTGGTAGAAATTCATATAGAAATCAGTGTTTACATGCTTATTTTTTCGCAATATTTAACCGTTTGAATCTCGATATGAAGTCAAACAAGAAAAATATATATGAGAAAGAAAATATTTCTTTTCTCATGCTTTAAAATCAATTTTTTCAGAATTTTAAATGAAAATTTTCATTTTCCCTGAGTTTCTTTTTACCAAACTCCAAATTCTCTGAGTATTCTAGGTTATCCCTGATATGTATGAGCCTTATAACATCATTAAAAAAAAAAAAAGAATAAAACAATGATATATTTATTTTGTTTGTTTAAAATGAACCAACGTTTCAATATAGAGAATATAGCTGTACTGATAAGTATAAAGGATTTAAGTCCAAAAATGTCGATTTTGAGTTAAGTACATAGTCAGACTCAGAAAAAAAATTATCTATCGATTGGTATAAAGGATTTAAATCCATGTCATCTAGTCTTTGAGAAAATCCATTGGTAAAAAAAGATTCAAGTCAGAAATTTAGCATTAATCTTTGGTATAAAATATTTAATTCAATTTTTTCCCTTTATTAAATAAAGATTGACAATCACTGAATGGTATAAAGCATATAAACCAACATAATCCCTTTTTCCTAATCGATTCTGCTGATCAGTTTTTAGTTAGTTTAACTTTATTTTTCGTCTCTTGAAAAATCAAGAATATGGACTTAAATCCTTTATACTTATCAGTACAGATATATCTATATACATAATCATTTATTGCATTAAAAATAGTTTATTGTTAGTGTTCTTTTAACAGGGTTCCCACTCTTAATAGAGAAAAAAATTCAAGGACTTTTCAAGTACTTTTCACGGCCTATTTGAAATTTTTCAAGGACTAGGGAAAAATCACAGAACGCTAGGCATATACACAAAACTTTAGTAACTACTTTCATTAGTAATATTTTTTTAATAATTAAAATAACTTTGCCTGTTTTAACAATACACATTTGATGGATTGACCAAATTAACTTTTACAAGAGTCAAAAAACGATTAGTTTAAGATGTGAATCATTAAGATTATTCCAAAGTTTTTAGGTTTGAGTCCTAGTCTGATCACTTTCTGCTCAAAATTAATGACCAGTCCATCAAACAGGTATGAGACTGGCAAAAAAAAAACAAATAAGTTGAAACTATATGCAAAAGCAAGACAATGAAATAAGATTTTTATGACAAAATCATTATATTAGACAATGGCGCGCGCATGTGGAGATGGAGATAGTTTAGCCTTGACAGAGTTCACGCTAAGCTCGTCTATTGGAGTGGAAAATTCAAGGATTTTCAAGGACTTTGCACAAAATTCAAGTACTTTCAAGGGCCCTTGAAAAAGAAAATGAAATTCAAGTACTTCTTAAGGACTTTCAAGGACAGTGGGAACCCTGTTTAATGTCGCCATTGTTTTTATATAAAATAAAACAAAAGATGAGAAATCAATTCATACATGCCCACGTTTCCTTCCTTTCATTTATTTATTTCAAAGCTAGAAATAATTAAGCATACAAAATCTTGGTGCAAAACTTCAGCATCAATTTCATAAAAAAAAAGGGGGGGGGGGTTAAATGATGTTTTAGGTAAAAACATAATGTGCATTTATAACAATTATGGTAGTAATTAAGAATACACTCCAGTTTCTGTCCACTGACTTTTCCAATGGACTATGATACCTAATTGCTGCAAGTTTCCTACAAGTTTTTTGGATCATTCTACAGTTTTTTCCAACAGTTGTTACCACATGTCCAATTTTTCCAGTTACCATCCACTGACCATTTTCAAGCAAGTTCCTTAATAGTTCCGGATAGCAAATGTTACTTTCTTGTAAACCCAAAACAGCTCCAACTGATCAACTCCAGAATTTCTGAACTAAACTGATATTTTATCAAGCTTAACTGTATTTGTCACCTGATAATGTAATATATGTACTTGAACGCATAGCTGCATATTATGTGAAACTAAATCATGTTAATTTCCTGATGAAGCCTTGCGTTGAAATGTATTTTATTATAAATGTCTCTTAATTAAATATATTTTTTAAACTTTTATGTGTTTCTAAAAATGTCTTTTTCATAAATTTAGAGTAATACACATATTTTAAAAATATCTCTATATGAGATATGTTCTCTCTTAATACACCGGACAGTAGCTTAATTGTTTGGAGCAAGAAGATAACACACATCTATGGAAATATACGAAAAAAAAAAAATTGTACAGCACAATTTAGCAAAGAGTTATTAAAAAACAAAAACACAGGGAAAAAAAGAGCTTGTGTGGATACTTTTTATATTTTTCCCAAAAAAGTAATATTAAACAGCATTTTTAGCACATTAGATATTTTTTTCTCAATAATGTGGATATCTGTGTTTGATTTTTTTTTTTTTTACAATCTTGCCCTATAACATGCAGCTAGTATGTAACAGTGGGTACACAAACCCTACATAGTGAATTGTTTGTATCCCTACAAGCTTCGGGAAAACTGCTAAAGGTGTTGGAGACCCAACCGAGGTTCATGTGTGGATGCGTTTGTCTCTGCGTGCACGCTCTGTTAAGGTGCTACCACAAGTTATTTAGAATTTGGATTCAACATATTACAGGCGGGAAAGCTAATGCCGAAGGCAGTGGGAAACTTAATCTGAGATTTTGATTGATTTCAATGAATTAATTTTTGATTTTTTGAGAATTTTATATTAATAATTGATATGTAATTTTGAGAATTTATTCAAATAGAGTGACCAGCAAAGCTTTCAAAGCCTGTTAGTCAGATAGAGTTACATGGACATTGCAATTTAAATAAAGACAAATTTACCTTAGTTAACAAAATTACTTTTCTTTGAAGTCGTTTCATAAGACAATCTTGATTTGGTGAGTTTGCTTGAAACTGTTGTACTTTGCGATTTAAAACTTTGATATTTTCTTCAAGTTCCTTGTTCTGTTTTGTTAAATTTTCACAACTAAAAAAAAGGAAAAAGAAAAGGGGTTGTATAATAAGAGATGCCATTAGTACTTATTTATAATCAGAACAACAGTTAGAACCAGTTATGAAACTTGCAAATCATTTAAGAATATGTCTAATAAGTAACATTTTCCCAAATTCTCTGAACATTATCTATAAGCTAACATAAAATAACTAGTGTCATCAAGTGGTCGAAACTTGATCACTTTTTTGCAAAGCAAAGTAATTACTTTCTCATCAACAGAATTAAATTGCAACACAGCAGTGCCACTTGTCAGCCAATATGCACCCAAATTAAAACAGCGTAGTTTTACAAGATGTTCATATCATATATCATATTTGGTGCATTTATACACTACAGAAGTTGAGGTATAGCCTTGACTTAAATGTGGTGAATCATAACATAGCAGTATCACCTAATGGGCGACATATTCCAACAGCTAATCTGCACCAATTTAAATCAAAGTCTAACCAATTATCAATCATACTTAAATTCCACCCATTGGTTTATGAGATACTACAAAAATTCACTAACACACCATACACCCAACAGACAAATAGTCATTTCCTAAAAATGAGTGAATCATGTTTAGGACATCTCAAAATGCGCAATTTCATCAAAAAACCAGAAGTAAAAAATATCACAAATCCAATACTTTCTTCTATATCATTTTATATGACAGTGGCCCATACCGATTTACATGAACAAAAAGTTAATCAATATAATGTGCTCAAGAAATCTCAAAACATGTACATTGTAAATTAATTGAAAAAAATTTCTGAATCTTATACTTTCTTTATATAGCGTAAGTGCTGCAGTGATTGACACTTTTAGAGCAATTTCTGATGTTTTTAATGTTTTAGTCATCAGAAACTATTTTTGGAAATCTTAAGTTAATATATATGGCATGAAAAACTTGTAGAACCACATATATGTTAAAATATATGCATTTGATGATAATAATAATATATATATATATATTATTTATTTATTTATTATTATTATTTTTTTTTACACCCACTCATTGTTCCATTAATTGACACTGCCAGTTTCTCATTTTACCAGTAATTAACATCCTAGGCTGCAGTGTTTCACACTGCTAGTTTTTTATTTTACCACTTATTGGCACCCTGTACTTCTTTGTTTGACATACAATGTTAAAATTCTTATATGTACATGTGCTTTTATTTTTTCTGTTATTTATTAATTATTTCTGGCAAGATGTAAATTACTGGTGCATGTCAATCACTGGAGCACCTACCTTATATGCAAAAAATATAGTAATAAATCTACTTATTACTAATAAGTAGATTTATTACTAATAAGTAGTCAGTCAATTTCAGTTAGTTGAAATGCATTATGTTTTAGCTTTAAAAAAAAGTGTCTTCAAATTAAAGCTGAAATAAATTACAAAAGAAAAAAAAAGAAATGATATATATATATATATATGTATATATATTTTTAAAAAAAAACAGAACTTTCATAAATTAAATCCTTTTTTAATTTGCATATATGTTCAATAATATAAAACTTCGATCAACCACTCATTCACTCATAATCATTTTTAACAATCTAATGGCTGTTGTTTCTTAGAATGAAAAATCTGTAGTTGAGAGTTTAAGAAACATTTATACTGATTACTGTGTCCATGGTTTTATTGAATTTTAAGTAATTGCCAGATTTAACAACCTTCTTTTTTAGGAAATTTTTAACACAAAAGAATATGTGTATAAAATGAAAAAATGCATAAAAAATAAAAATATTTTAAATTACCTGCTTGACATCATACAAAAATAATTTTTGTATTCAGCAAATCTGGTTAATCGTACCTTTCGAATAATATTACTTTCAACCCTTTAATCTCATAATTAATATGTTAAAAGTTAATATGCAAAATTTCATTTTTGCCTATTAATATATAGATAATATGAAGCACAATATATGAATTTTGATATAGAAAATGCAATTTCACATAATACATATACAATCAATTATGAGCAGAACTTTACCTAAAATTTAGATAAGAATTCTCTTCCTTCAAATGCATTGGAGGAAAAAGATAAACTTAACTTTTGAAAACTAGCTAAAGTGAGTGTATTTCTTTATTTCATACTATTATTATTTACCATTTTCTTTTCTTTTTCCAAAAAAAGGAATGGTCTTTTTTGATATTTAGTCAAACTTTGACTTAAACTAGTTCTGAGTACATTTGGGGATTAATCACTCAATAGGTTGCACTGTTATTCCCATTAAAAGTAATAACAATAATAATTAACATGGAAGTATAGGACAAAATTTCCCATTATAAATGTACATAATGAGAATAATTTTCAATGAATGGTTGTAAAATTAATAAAAATTATTTTTAATAGTAATAGTAAACTAGAAAAAAAAAAAAAAAAAATTGTCCGTAAAAAGAAGAATTGTGCCTTTTCCTTCAGAGTACCTTCCCGAGGGATGAAGATTTTTAATACAGGTTTTGTTTAAAAGAACTCATTAATACCTTTTAAACTGTATGGTTGAACATAAATTTGTAATAATTTGAAAAAAATATATATATTTTTTTCAAGGTATTTTCAAAATTGCATATAATTTTTTTTTTTTTTTTTTTTTTTTTTTGGACATTTAGTATACTTCTCTGTGATGAAAATCATCTGCATTCATCATGAGAAATAATTCTGATAAACAATGCTTTTAATAAATAATATGCAGGTACTGTGTGAATTTGTAGGAGAAAATATAAAAGAAAGTTTCATGATGCCTACAACATACTAATTATTTTTCTAGGGAATATTGTACAACTTTGCTTAAAAAAAAGTAATAATCCATTATTGTTCATTAATTTTAATGTGAAACCAAAAATGCTCTTTTTTTTTTTTTTTTTTTTTTTTTTCATAT
Source organism: Salticus scenicus (assembly GCA_963930645.1). Classification (NCBI taxonomy): domain Eukaryota; kingdom Metazoa; phylum Arthropoda; class Arachnida; order Araneae; family Salticidae; genus Salticus; species Salticus scenicus. The sequence goes on from OZ005662.1 coordinate 165,219,314, forward strand.
TTATGATTAGCTAAATGTATCTAATAGTCATTTTTGAAATTTGTTTAACAATGATATAAAAAAAAATATATAAATAAAAATGGTTAACTTTAAACCGTTAACAGCTCTGTATATGATGGTATTTGGTCATGGTTTTGATTTGCTGAAAGTAGTGACCAAAAGAAACATGTTTATTTAAACTTATATGTAAAGTTTTTAAAGTTTATACAGTAATTTAAAAAATCGCTAATTTTAAATTCATTTAATAATTTAAAAATTCATTTATCATATCAGACATAAAGGTAAATTATAAAGCAATGTAGTCTTTGTAATGATCAATTTATGATCTTAGCCCTAATTTACTTAATGAATGGGAAGGGGAAGAAAAAACATAATAATTAATAATTGAGCATTTTTATCATACATTAATATTTGTTAAATGTAATGTTATTAAGTTATGGTTATCATATAAAATAATCATAAACACCTACTTACTGATTTGAGAGCTGAGAAAGTTTATTTGTCATTGCAATTTCATTCTTTTGATACTGAGCTAATCTCATGGATAGGGCAGTGGGAGACCTAAAATAGATACAATTTTTATTAAAATCACACAATCAACTGTGGAAGAAAATCATATTTATTGAAATTTTATTTTTCCGACTGAGTGAAAATAATGCCTGGACCGGGAGTCGAACCCCGGATCTTTGACCTACAAGGTCAAGGCTCTAGCAATTGAGCTATCCAGGCCGACACCCCGGTCAGCATTACTCACTCAGACAACCTTTAGGCAGAAACATCTCTGGTCTATCATGTAGATAGCTCAACAGAAATAAGCCGCAAGAAATGGAAAACACCATTAGATAATGGGAGAAAGAAATACAATTTTTATTATAATCACACAATCAACTGCGGAAGAAAATCTATTATTAGCATTATTTTCACTCAGTCGGAAAAATAAAATTTCACTAAAATAGATAGGAATTTGAAATGATTTAAAAGTCTATATCCATACAATTCTTTAATAATCAACATTGATACACATTGATACACACCCTGATTTATCGTTCCCACAACCATCGTTTTCCCACATTGATCGTTTTATTTCAATGGTTCCTGTACAAATTGTATTTAAATAATGTTAACAAAACCTGCATGTATTGTCAAGGCCGTATCCAGAAAAAAATTTCGGAGGGGGCCCAACTTTCACTCAGATATTGGTCGTGCACCCGCACAAAGAACGTGTGCATTAAAGTTTGTCCCCCCCCTCCCCTTCCCAATCAACTTAACTTTAAAACAAATATAAGTTATTGCCTTAAAATTCGTATCTAGGCATAGTAAAATGGTTATTTGCTATAAATAAGATCGGTTACAATGCCGCATGGCGGCAAACAATGGAATTAATATTCCTAAAATCTGAAATGGCAAGAAAAGATTTAATAATAATAATAATTCTAAAAAGTGCCTTGGGCCTAAAACTGATGGAACTAGTCCTTTAAAATGCACAAGTCTCTGCTACAGAGTTCTTTAATCTGTGATGTTATAAACCGCTTACAAACGGAGAAAATCCCCAAAAACTGGACTCACAGTAGCCCAGTTAATAAGGAGTCGAGCTTATAATTGAAGGATTGAGCGATCGATGCTGGAGCCATCCAAAGACTGTCATGTAGATTAATGGTATCTGGTGCACGTAAAATCCGTTGTGTCCTCCATGTTTTGTAAATGTAATAGCTCTGGTATACTGAAGTTGGGGAAACATCTCCTCCGTGGAGGTTCTAAATTGTGATGGTAAGATTACGTTAGAAATGAATTCTAGACCGTTGATATGCTGTCTGTCTAGCTTTAGTACAAAGTTCAGTCCATTCAAATTCAACATACCAAAAACTGGCTGACGTCCTAATTCAATGGTATGGCGCATGATTTATGTTCGAAACAACCATGTTTCAAATACTTTTCCTTTTTTTTTTTTTTTTTTTTTGAGATATAGCTTTTTTTTTTTATACAGCCGAGATATATCTTTTCCATAAGAAGGGAAATCTAGTGCAGCTACGCTACCTGCTGGGCGATATACCCAAAAATCTAATCAACAAAAATTGTATATCTAAGGTTCCAAAAATAGTCTAATGGTGTTCAATGCATCTAAAAACATGTAAATACATTGAAAACTGGAAGGCTAAACATTTCCGAATCCAATACTTTTTTTTCTTGTTATGTGTGTAGAAGAAAATAATATATATATATGTGGTTTTCTAATTAGGTAATAATGCTTAATCATATTACCGGAAACTTGAGGACCTGTGTGCTGGCGTCCACTAAATCTAGACATATTACATGTCTAGGTTTAGTGAACACATTGAGGTCTTCTCATATGGCTTACTGTTTAACGTGGGTAGACATGTCTTCTACAGACCCTGGGGCCATGCTTATATGCATTGTAGTTGATGAAAATCTGGCAGGGCGTACGTATCGAACTATCTAGCGTTTCTATATGTAACCAGGGTGTGTATCAACCATGTGTCTCATGTGACACAGCGTATCTTCAGCTATGGATGCACGTCATTAGTGATTATTGTTTGGAAATTGAACAGTAGAATTGAGTGAAGCGATGGCCCATCATTGCGTTCTACATCAGACTCAGATATGTCTGTTTTGTGACGATCGTAATAAAGATTATTACATAACGTGTTGGTTTTTTAAGGCCTGTCAGGGCAGTAGACAGCAGAGCCATTTATTCTACTTGCATCGCAGCTTACACCCACTTTCGTTTTAGGACCGTCTTAGATCTCTTCAGAAGTTTGTCGAACTCAGGGAGCCTTAGCTCCAACATTATGTATATATATATATATATATATTTTTTAAGTTTTCCATCTTCCCTTTCACTTGGCCTATGGTGCGAGCTGGGGTTCATACCAATGTAGATACAATACCTTACTTTTTCTTTCGACGCAGGAAGATACAAATACTCTTCTGACTTTGTGTTGACCAATAATTGTTGTAATGCTTGGGGCTATACAATCACATACGACTGATTTTGTTCCCTGAGAGATTCGTTGTGGTAATCCTTCTGATTCTTATGCGAATGTTATTTAGTTATAGGTGCATGACGACGGATGACAGTAGTAGTGTAATAGTTTGAACAATGCTAATGACGCATGACCACAAATGGTGGCTTTTTCCGCAAGCGGGTTTAACACTTCGGTTTCCTTTTGGAAAACAAGGAAAATTGATACGGAATTTCTTTGACAGAACCTGTGGATTGCATGTACCCACTAGAGTCTGGTCCAGTCAAAGCTCAGTCTGGTTTGGGAATCTGGACATTCATTTTAAAATCTGTCTCGCTGCAAATATGAATAATGAATGCTATACTCTATGATGTGATTACTGGCATTTTTTCTTTAAGTAGGATTAGATAGTACCATCTTTCATCACATGTCTTTCTGTAAAGTAGACTTTATATTGGCTTTTATTTATTTATTTTTTTTTTTTTGTTAGAATTTATACTCTATGGAAGGTATACTTCGTGCTTAACTAACAAAGCTAGAAGTTCCATTTGCAACTGTGATCTTTGTTAATGACGAATCTTTTGTCTCACATAGAATTAAAACGCTATTTCTGGCAAGAGAAGTGTTTAAAAGAAAGGAGACATATTACAGTGTTCAACAATAAGTACCATAAAGATCTCTTTTTAGTGTTTTTTTACAAAGAGCTAATATGCATTACGGTAATTTGGACTTTACAAGACAGAAAATTGCTAATAAATAAGGTTTCATAAGTAAACAAACTAACAAAAAAAAAAAAAAGATATTGTGGAGAAAAAATTTATTTCTTTTTACAATTTTTTTTCTGGTCAGTAGAACATGAAAAAAAAAAAAAAAAATGTCTCAGACAGTTTCGGGGGGGGAGCCCCCAGAGCCCCCTCTCTGGATACGTCCCTGAGCTTCTAAAAGTCGTTTTCCCACATTCATTGTTGTAAAATTTTTCTCCTGACTTTGAAAAATTTTCTCCTGGAGGTCAAGCGGTACCATAAGGCATACAAACTGAAATTACTTCTTTCATTGTAAAATAACTTTTTCCCCATTTGCATGGAGGAGCAAAATTGTGATGCCATGTGCTGCGTACCATCTATTCATTTTGTAATTTTAGCATGACCGGAAGTAACCTCTTCAGTAATAAAGAAAATTGTTTCGTGAAATGCAGTTACGTGTGAAAAAATGATGAATAATACCAAACAGAAGGGCAAGAAAATGACAATAATGCAGATGAAACGGGATTACGTATAGCAGAGGATGTGTCTGGTACAAAATTTAGTTATAATATTTGCATTAACCCCTTGAGCTGAAATGACGAGTCCAGCTCGTCATGAATATCCCGACACTAATTATGTTCTTATATGTATATATAACAATAAACATTCATATAAATGTGTGAAACAAATATTATTTTTAATAATAACAAATTATTTGAGCAACAAAACCGTAAGTTTCTGTATCAATCCCTCCTCTTAAAAACAAGAAAATTAAATTGTCTGTATGAGCAGTGCTGACTGAAAATAAATTGCAGTTCAAGGGGTTAATCAAGATATTGTGACATGTGGTATCCTAACACATAGAAGAAATAAAATGAGTAATTTCAAAAATTGAAAATAATGGCAGAGAAACAGGGGATAATTTTCACGCCGATGAAGCTGAGCCTATGCCAATGTTGTATGTTTGATGCAATTATGGCGTTTGAAACTGTACAAACTTTTATATAAGCACATGAAAGTACAAAAAAGGACCAGAGAAATGTAGTAAATCTGGAAAAATTCCTGTTTAATTTATAAAATGAACGAAAAACCCAACATAAAATAACTGTAGACAGGAAAACCTTACTTGAGCTTCTGTGCATTATCCAGAGACCTTTCAAGGGAGCTCCCCCTCATCATCGGTGGATTTCTTCGGTGGTTCACTTTTTCGGCGAGCCTCTTCTTTTCTCTTTGTTGTTGTATCGTACAGTTTCTCTATTCAATGCATACATAACTGTAGAAATCCCCACAAATTATAATTCTATTAATGGCAACAAGCCGACAGTAGGATTTGTGCCGATCATGGCAACATTTGATACAACAACAAAGAGAAAGGAAGATTATTGCCGAAAGAAGCGGACCACCCAAGAAATCCACCAATGATGAAGGGGTGCTCCCTTGAAAGTTCTCTGGATAATGCACAGAAGCTCAAGTAAGGTTTTCCTGTCTATAATAAATTTAAAGCTTCTGGTTTACAAAACGTTTCATAAAATTACTGATTTTTAAAAATAAATTTTACTTAATGTTCTACAACATTGACTTATTCCTTTGACAGCCTAAAAAGTGACAAATTAGTTTTTATTAGTAGTATAATGCATATACATTGTGAGTATTAATTCATAAACATCATTTTCTTTGTGTTTTGACTTTAAACCGCATTCGTTGTTTTCCTGCTTTCATCTTTTTTTTTTTTTTTCATGTACCCCATGAAAAAAGTACCCCATGGTTTGAGGTTCTACTGTACTATCTTTGAATAGAAATCAGTTTGTCTGAAAGTATTTGGAATACAATTTCAACCAATTTATATTATAATGCATCTAACTCAATAACTATTTTATTCGGTATTGACAATTTTTTCACCAATACATTTCATCACAAGTATCTTGAACTTCTCCTGGGTATATTGACATTTTCTTAGGTGTCTTCCCTTATCTCTCTAATTTAGGAGGATTTTGTTTTGTCAGCATATGGCACCATTTGCTATTTATTTGAGCATGTTTAACCTAGACTCACATGTGATACTAAAGACCTGTTCAACTTACCAATTTCCAACTAAAAAACTATGTTTAGTTTCACCAGAACTCACAAAAAGATGGTGCAGCTGAGCAGAACAACTGAGCTTTTCCCTTTACTTTATGCACATTACATTTTCCCAACATATTAATTTGGGAAAAGTAAAATTCATATAGAAAATTAATAACATAGCCCAGTGGCAGAAACACCGCAGGATAGTCACGGACACAGAAAAACGGTTTGCAGACAGTTTTTGTCAACACTAATAAAAAAATTAGTCTGTAACTTTCAGACACTCTTTGTCTGAACTAATAAAAAAAATTGCCTGCGACTTTCGGATAGTCTTTGTCTGCAGTCATAAAAAATTGTCTGCAATTTACGGACATTTTTCGCTCGCAACAATGCGCTACCGATGTATGACATCTTAGATGCTCTCTGGTAGGAACTCTAGAGCCCCCTATAGATGCCTTGGTAGGAATACACAAAACAGTGCTTAAAAACGGCGACCTAGGGAGCCTAGATCTCTTTTGATAGGCAGCATTATGTGTATATTCTTTTCTCCTGTTACCTGTTATTGAGGTTCTATGGGAACGTAGAAAAGTGCTAATTTCATTTAAAACTGCTCCAAAACTTCTCCTCCACTTCAAAATTCACTTATAAAAATTTCTGCATCAAAACTAAAACTAATACTTTTATTATTTATAATTATTTATATTGTGTTGTGTCAAACATTGCTATAAAATATTTAATTGAATGAGTTCAACTTCTTATTTTATAATTATTTATACTATATTATTCTGTAGTAAAATTATATTTGTGTATTGTTGCACGAGATCATCACTGTTGTTACCCCCCCCCCCTCCCCACCCCCAGATTGCTGCTATCAGCTTTCAGGCTTTTTGAGTGTAAGTAAGCCATTTTCATCCCTGATTACACACAATTTTAACAGACAGATTATGAAATTTTAAAAGCCTGTCGCCGACAGCTACAAAACTTTCTGCCACTTGAAATTAATAGTACAAAGGAATATTTATTCATAAATGATAAAAAGAGTTTCTGATTAATAAAATTTTAGAAAATGTAATTAATATTATATTCAATGCATATAAATGCGAATTTTCATACTTTTAAGACAATAATTTACAAAAAAGACAAATTGTTTATCCCCTTAAATAAAAATAATTAATTTTAAATTGCATTATGCAGTATGTTAAAATTTTTAAACTGAAATGTGGAATATTCAATAACACGTCAATTTCATTCTCTGAGATAAAATACTTATGGTGACTTTAATTATTAACCATAGCAGTAGAGCTTCCTTTTTAAAAATAAGTAGTGCAACATAGAATAGTATGAATTTTTATTTAAAATTTTATATTTTGTTAAGATAATAAATACCAGTTTTTTTGTACTTAAAACAGAAATCATTAGCATTCACAAGAAACCAATAATGCTCATCTAAAAAATATTTTAACTATAAGAAACGCATAAACTAAGCACTTTTTTAAGACTACAAATTTTTATTTTTCTAAATATTGCCTGCTTCACTGTTTAAAATAATACCAATAAATGTAAAATTTGAGGTTCTGGGCAGTTTTTGACATAGGATTTTTGATATTAAAGTTTAAATTGCAGTTTTACCCATCAAAAACTGTCATGCATCATGAAACTTCTAACCTTGATTACAAGGCAATTAAATTAAACATTCAAAATGAGAAATTTCTATAAAAACAAAATAATTTTAGCTTGAAATTCAAAGATAGCAAAAATTTCAATAACTAAATTCATGCATAGTTCACTTGCAAAAAAACGTCACTCCTGAAATATTATCTATATATTGATCTTTAACAGATATACAAACTTTTTTTTTTTTTTTCAAAAAAAAAAAAAAAAATCTCTTATGACATCATTAATCTCATTTATACTACATTACTTTTAACGTTGTATTTCTTCTTTCATTAAAAATTTTATTTTAGATCTCTTCTTTCCTTTTTTGTATATTCAGTAAATTGGTTTAATAGTCACTGATTATATCTTAAATTGTTTTTTAAACATGGCCAGCTCAATCACAAATACACATGATTCAAATACTTTTAATGATGGGTTGATGGGAATATTTAACAAATATATGATAAAAAATAGATTTAATTTTGAAAAATAGTTTAGTAAAGGAAATGACAAAACTTTATAATTTAAACTTTCAGCTGATTTTAACCCTTTAAGTGTTAGCCTTTTTTCAGTGTATCTGATTAATGATTCTTAAAATTAATACTATGCACAGTACAAATATGAGAATTTAATATCATATTACTACACATATTTATTAATCTTATTTTCTCGAAAAAAGCAACATGTCTTTCAAAATTTAGTCACACCAGCCTTTTATTTCGACTATGCATGACGAAAACAGACGGGCTTAACGCTTAAAGGGTTAAACACTTAAAATTACACATATAATAATAAAATTTATAAACTTTAGTGAAAACATATAATAAAATAAGATAAAACTCACCTGAAAGGAGAAGATTTGTCATCAAATAATTCATCCCATTGGGCTAATTTTTCTTTCAGTTGTTCATTTTCAACCTGTAACTTTGCACAAGTAATACTCTTTTTTTCAGCATGTTTCAATTTTTCTTGGTAACTCCAGAGCTTTTCTTGGTATAGAGCAATATTGTTTTCTCTGTTTAAACAGAAATTATAAATTTTGAAATAAGTAAAAAAACTTTCTTTAACAACTTGAAGAAAATTAAATTAACCAGACAACTGTAAATTTGACATTTAAACTTTAAAAATGTAACTTATATATAAATATATACCGTAAAATCCCGAAAGTAACCCCCCCCTTTTCTCGCTGAAAGAGAAATGTCTCCGTTATCCTGAAAGTAACCCCCCCCCTTTTTTTTTTCTCCATCCGACAAAGCTACATCCAATCTTCGGGCACACTTATGGTATGTCGGCATTGCAAGTTAAGTTTGGCATTGAATTAAGTTTTAATATTTATATATTATTTCTAATTTAACTAATTTTTCATAAAAAGTGTCGGATGCATGTTATCAATGGAATCATTACACAGTTTTTTTTTTAACTTTAATGTAAGAAATTACTCTAATCTTTCCTTTTAAGTAAGTACCCCCCCCCCCCCCCCCACCTGAAATTTATCCGTTTTGCTTTTAAAAAAAGGGGGGGGGGATTACTTTCGGGATTTTACGGCAAACATATATGTATCTATAATAATAAATGGAAAGGTTTGTCTGTCTGTCTGTTCTTTTATACGTTCAGCCCCTACTGAACGCAGAAACACAAGAATTGACATACGGATGCTCTGGAGATTTTCCGATGTTTTCCTCGAAACAGAATTTAAAAATCTTAATTAGTTTCGGAGATATTAATTAAAATGTTGACCCATGTCGATCGAACAATGACCAAAAATCCTTATTGCTTAAAAAGAGGCATTCTATCAGCATTCAGCAGACGATTTTAACGGCTGTCTTGAACAGAAACAAAACAGGTGCAAGTCATTAATGTCACATGATCTTTAACTGGAGTTAAAAATTGCAAATTTCAAAGTGCTTCAAATTTTCTTTTTCGTACACAACACTTAATATACAACCTTTTCAGCACAAAAACAACCTGCAGTTAAAATTTCATCAATTTTCATTAATAAACAAAGCAGTTACATTTTAATTGCAAAATAAATTTTATTCTAACACGTAATCCATCTTTCAATAGATGATAGAAGTTTCCATAGCAACAAAATACATTTGAAGGAACTAAAAAATACTTTTTCTTTTTACTTCCATTACCCGACTACCGTGGTATATATAGGTTTTGGGGAAATAAAAAATATTTATTTTTCTTTTTACTTCCATTAATAAAACTACCGTAGATAATGGAATTAGAGATTTCATGTGATTTACATGTTTTAGAATGTCTTGAGTGGGTTTTCTTTTGTATCTCAGCTAAAATTTCGATATTTCAAATACCAATTAAATTATTTTTAATACATCATTCGAAAGATATTTTAAAGTTGTTTTAAATTATCGAAAGTTTTCACCAGATTTACACGTTTTGAGGTTTCCTGAATTAGTTTTCTTTTGTATCTCAGCTACTAATTAAAATAATTTCATAAGTAATGCATCATTAGAAAGCTTTTTTGATTTGGAATCGAACAGTGGAATACAGAAATTTGTACCGCCAGATGGTGCTGTAATATTTTAAAATTTCAATATTTCATTATTTCAATTTCTAATTATGATTAAATTATTTTGACTACATCATTCGAAAGATATTTTAAAGTTCTTTTAAATTATCGCAAGTTTTCACCAGATTTACATGTTTTGAGGTGTCCTGAATCAGTTTTCTTTTATATCTCAGAAATTAATTAAAAAAATTTCATAAGTAATACATCATTTGAAAGCTTTGTTGACTTGATACACATTTCAAAGTACTTTTACATTATCGAAAATGGAATTCGAGATTTCACCCGATTTACACGTTTTGAGGTGCCCTGATTAGGTTTTCTTTTGTATCTCAGCTACTAATTAAAATAATTTTATAAGTAATACATCATTAGAAAGCTTTTTTGATTTGGAATTGAAAAGTGGATTACAGAAATTTCTACCGTCAGATGGCGCTGTAATACATTCAAATTTCAATATTTCAATTTCTAATTATGATTAAATTATTTTTAATGCATCATTCGAAAGATATTTTAAAGTTCTTTTATATTATCGACAGTTTTCACCAGATTTACACGTTTTGAGGTCTCCTGAATGAGTTTTTTTTTGTATCTCAGCTACTAATTAAAATAATTTCGTAAGTAATACATCATTAGAAAGCTTTTCGAACAGTGGAATTGTTAGCTGGTGTGAAGTAGATCCAAGGCTAAGTGAATTAGCAGAGGAGCCTACTCTAGACGTAAACACCAGCGTAACAACATTTAAAGTTAATTAAATGAATTAGATACATGGAAGCTAGAGTAAGTAAATATGCTGAAAGATAAAATATGTAGAAATTGTTAAATAAATGACCATAACAAATTTTAATTTAATTTGTATTTTAATTGAAACAATAAATTCAACGAAAAGTTTATATAAATATAACAATAAGTTTATATGAATAACAATAAGATAATTGAAGTAGACAAATGTTTTTATATATAACAAACATACCAAAGCAGATGCTGGATGACAAACAAGGTGAGTACGAAGACAATATTTAACATCTTTTTATTTCCCATATAGGTTGCAGAAAAGACTACTACGTGCCATTAGAAAGAAGCTGGTGACACTTATGTAGAAGACGTGACGTTCTTGTTTCCACTTGTTATTGTCGCGATATGAACACCTATAAATTTCATTTAAATTTCGAACTCACAAAAAGGATTAACGTGAGTTATAACTAACTAAAAATGAAAAGATTTTATTTGAATATAAAAAATAAACGCCACATATTACGGCGATATCTTATGAAGCCGGCATCGGCGAAAAATGAACAGAGGCAAGGGCAAGAGCAACCGCAAAGGCAACCACGAACCCCCACTACCATCGCCGTTCGCTATTTATAGTTTCGCGGGAGAAACGAAGTGATCTTCCGGACGTACGTCGCGGCGCGTGCGTAGACTTCGGCTATCGTTCTTAGAGATGTTTTATGCAAATTTTTGAAACTTGGCTCAGTCGGAACTTCCGGAAGGTTAGCTATTGTTTACGTTTCGCGTTTGAAAAATTAAGATGGATGATTTAAATTTGAAAGCTCCTTAATATAGCATTTCATCGAACGATATATTTATTTTCCTGGTAAGTAGACAATATATTAAAAGGAAATTAGGATTTTTAATAAATGTCTAATTTTTTTTTTCAACTAACGTTTTTTTTTTTTTCTTTAAGCTTTATTTTAAGAGTGATTAATTTTTAATATATTTAATTAGCATAACGATAAGAAAAAACGGCAAACTATAGGTTTACTATTAACAAGGCCCCCCCTCTTATCGTTTGCACTTTTAAGCTTAAGAAAGTTAATAAAAAAACATCCAGCAAAACTTTGCACAAATTATATAATCATACGACTGTGACTATTTTAACAGTTTTTTCAGAATTAAAAACAATTAGGTATGATCTTCAGCTGCACAGCAACAGAAATCAATATCTGGATAGAGGTGATCTACAAAACAATTTGTTTTTGAAACACAAATAACATATACCTGTTTACTCAAACCTCTCCTCCAGTTTTGAAAAGATTTTTAACATGCTCTTTTTAAAAAAAACTGTAGAAAAGAAATTCATACAATGAATTATTTGTATAATAAGTTTAACTACAAATATAACATGAGTATAATCACATTCAATATTATAAATATATGTATAAACACAATTCTTTCTTACAATATAAAAGTATAAATTACATACAAATATTTAACAAAAAGAACAGAATGGATTATTTCGGGAATGGAGAGGAGAGAGAGAGAGAGAAAACTTGCTGTGAGCAATTGGAAAAAAAAAAATTGACTTTCTGTCAAAAGAGAATGAGAATTGAAATTCTCAAAAAAAACTTCCAGCCTAAACCTGGAAAGATTTTGCTTAACTTGCAAAATTTGAATTTTTTTTTTCTCGAATTCAAGGAAACATTTGAATTCATAGAAAAGTTTAAATTTTTGAATTCATAAATTTTGAATTCCTAAAAAAAAGTTTGAATTCATTAAGGATTTGAATTCATAAAAAAAAATTTTAGAAAATTTACAGTTTTAAATTTTATAAATTCATAGAAAAATTTGAAATTGAAAATTTAAGATTAACTTTTGAAACATTTTCGAAGAAAAGATTTTTCACAAATTTTTGTAATTCAAATTTAGTTTGTGGCTTAGTAAATATGTCAGCCAAATTTAATTTGCTACGAATGAAAACTAATTCAAAAATATTTTTGATAACAAGATCTCTAATAAAATATAGTTTGACCTCTATGTGTTTGCTTCTATTATTCTCTATAGGAGATTTAATAAAGTCTATGGCAGCCATATTGTCAATTAGTAATTTTGAAATTTTCTTATTTTTTATAATCTTCATGTTTTGGCATTCTTCTAGAATTCGATCTAGCCAGACAATTTCTTTTGCTGCTTCTGTAGCGGCAATGAACTCAGATTCCATAGTGGATAAACTAACAGCCTTCTCTTTAAAGGTCCTCCAACTGATGGGGCTACTATCTAGAAATACTATTTGTCCACCTATGGATGTCCGATCATCACGATTTGAAGCAAAGTCGGCGTCTGTGTAGGCTACGATCTGTGAATCAGCACATGAAAGTTTTAATTTTAATTGGCTGGTTTTCTTTACATATCCCAGTAGTTTGATCAACCCATTCCAGTGATGAATTCCTGGATTCGATTGGAATTGGCTATAGATATTGACGGCATATGCTATATCGGGTCTTGTTCTGTTAGATAAATATGATAAACACCCTAGAATATTGCGATATGGATACTTTGTCATTTCTTTGGTTTCTTCTTCGGTTTGAGGACAGCTTGACTTTGAGTAAATACAGCCTTTGCTGATTGGTAAGGATGAAATTGGAGGGTTAAAACTATTAAAACGACTGCATATTTCTTGAATATAGCTTTCTTGATGAATGAATAGCTTTGAGTCAATTTCAACAAATTCTACTCCAAGTAGTTTCTTTGTCCTTCCCAAAATTTTTAATTTGAATTTTTGTTTTAAAACATTAATGGCTTCCTCTAAAAACATTTTACTTTTACCAAATAAAACCATGTCATCAACATATAATAATAGGATAACTTGAAACTTGAATGTATAAACACAGTTGCAAGAAGTAAATTTAATAAAACCGATATTTGATAAAACTCTGTCAATTTCGTAAAACCATGCTCGTCCACTTTGGTGAAGGCCATAGAGAGCTTTGTCGAGCTTGCAAACTAACTTCTCTTCTTCTTGTTTAATAAAACCAGGTGGTTGCTGCATGTATATTTCATCTTCTAGCGGAGCATATAGGTATGCGCCAGTGACATCACATTGTACGTGATTCCACTTGTGCTGCACTACCAAAAGTGAAAAGAAAAAACGAATTAGATCGAAGTTTATAACAGGACTAAAAGTTTCTTCGTAACTCTCGCCTTTTACTTGAGCGTAACCTTGAGCTACAAGCCTTGCCTTGAATTTAGCAATTCGACCTTCTTCATCTCGTTTTATTGCATATACCCAGCGACATCCAATTATTTGCTTATTTTGAGGAGGTTTTACAAGATGCCAAACCTTTCGTTCTTGGATGGTTTTTATTTCGGTTTTCATTGCTTCTAGCCATTCTTGAAACTGGTCTGATTTTTGGGCTTGTTTGAAAGTTCTTGGTATAATTAATTCTAGTCAAGAGGAATTATGACAAAAATTGGCACTTGTGTCTGAGTCAGATTCTTCTATTGGAGTGAATGAAAATTTAGTGGGGTCATACTTGATTTTGTTTTCTTGGCAATATTTTCTAACGTCTCTATGGGATCTTAATCTTGTTCTTGTATTTTCGGGATAGTAGTATACGTCTGTTCTGGATTTATCACCTCTTAAAACTTGTTTTCTTTCAAACTTTATGTTCTTTAATGATTGAGCAGGTTTTTCATCATCTGAGGATTCCTCAGTGTCAGATAATTCAGACGGTACGCTGGACTCTATTTCAGGAGTTTCGTCAACAGCCTCTTCATCAGAATCATCGTCACTATCCTTTGGAAATACATCTTGAATTGTGTAATGCTGGTTGATGGTGCCCAGCACTGCTCCACTTGCTTCTGTTTTGAACAAACGATCTTCTTTAAATGTGACCTTTAAAGATTCTACTATTTTATTTTGCTCTGGGATCCAAATACGGTATCCTCGTGTATGGTGTGCATATCCAACTAGATAACCTTTCACAGCTTTTGGATCCAGTTTCTGTCTCCTTTGTTTTGCCAGTCCTACATAAGCTACACATCCAAATGGTTTAAGATGTCTGATTGATGGTTTTCTTCCACCGTACAATTCGAATGGTGATTTTTCAAAATCTTTATGGCATAGTCTGTTCCAGGCATAATTGAAATGTGAAACGGCTTCTGGCCAAAAACAAAAGTCTAAACCACTTTCATATAATGATGTACGGGCTCCATTAATAACAGTTTGGTTATAACGTTCAATTGCACCATTTTGTTCTGGCGTGAACGTGTTTGTTAGTTCATGTTTGATGCCTTTTTCCTGACAAAATGTTGAAAATTCTTTGTTGACAAACTCTGTTCCATTATCTGAGCGGATAGCTATTAAAGGTTTACCTATAAATCTTTCTGCCCTTTTGATGTGATTAATTAAGGTTTCAGCTACTTCAGATTTTTGGACTATAGGATAAATGAATACTTTACGGGAATAATCGTCCATGATTGATAGAAAATATCGTTCTCCATGTTTGCCTCTTACTTGACATGGTCCCCAAACATCTGTATATAACAGTTCTAAGGGTCTCTTGGATCGAACAAAGTTTCTGTATTTAAATGAAGTGCGTTTAAATTTATTCAACCTGCAATCTTCACAAAAAAATTCTGTATGTCCCTTTAAGAATGGTAATCCCTTTGCACCCCTCTTATTACTTGTATGCGTCAAAGTTTGAGGATTTACATGAGCGCATCTCTTATGCCACAGGTTTAGAACTTCCTGTTCTTTTGAAGATGTTGTGGAGGCTTCAAAAGTTACATGTTGTTTTATAGATTTTGGGATTTTTGCTTGGACACGATAAACACCACTTTTTAATTTTGCTCTGAACATTATATTATCATTAGATGTAATTTTGACTTCGCCTCTTCCCCCAATAAACTGTAGACCTTCTTTGTCAAGTTGTGGCCCTGATATAAGGTTTCTCCTAAGCTTTGATGAATACATCACTCCCTTTAAAGTAAAATTTCTTTGGCCAAAACGCAATTTAATGTCTCCTTTTCCTTCGATTGGCAAAGTGATGCCTTTCATGGCTACAGCCATTTCTTCATTTTGTTGAGGTTTAAATGATGTGAAAAGTTCACGGTCTTTACTAAAATGATGAGACGCGGCAGAATCGAATACCCAATCTGATTCATTTGTTTGCTGAGCTAAACTGGCCTCAGTAATGTAGTAAGATGAATTTGAATCCCTACTACTATTACGGGTCTTAGAATTTGATCTAGATTGATATGAAGATTTTTTTCGACTCTGCCTACCTCTTGATTGGCAGGATTTCTTAGGACTGAAATTCTGAGAAGGTAAGTTTTGGTTTTGAAAAGAGGGTTTAAAGTCAACATTTTTACTTCTATTGAGAGAAAAACAATTTTGTCTAGCATGGCCATTCTTATGACAAAATGTACAAATTAATTTTTGTTTTAGAAGCTTATTTTTACCTGTATCATTTAGATGAGAAAACTGAGCAGAAATTTTAGCTTTACTTAATTCATTATCTTTATTTCTTAAATTTAGCCTAGTTTCCTCGGCTACCAAGCAAGTTACAATTTCATTGAATGTAAATTTATCATCTTCCCATCTTAGTATGTTTTGAACGATACCGTCGAAATATGATGGGAGATAACGTAACAATTGATAAGATGCAAAAATTTCCGTCAGTCCCCCCTTAGAATTTTCTATTTGTTTAAATATCCTCATGACCCGGGACGCAAAGACATTTACACCCTCACCAGGCAATATTTTGCAATCACACAGCTCAGAAAATAAACTCATGTGCTGTGCACGAGTATCTGGAACAAAACTTTTGTTAATTAAATTCCATGCCTTTACGGGGTCATCCTCGTTTTCTACAATTTTCCTATACTCAGTTTCTATATTTAAGTACAAGACAGCCAAAGCAGCATTAGCTCTAGACTTAAATTTATTAACAGCAGAAGCATTGCTTCTGTCATCAGCCAAAACTGGGGCTGTTTCCGTACCAACAACTATGTCCCAGAGTCCCCGGTCAAGAAGAACAAATTTAATGTCACTCCTCCATTCCTCGAAATTAATCGCATTCAGTTTGGGAATAGAATGTAAATTGTTGACAGCCATTTTTGAGTAAAAAAAAAAATTGTATAATTATGGTTCAAACAATTTAAAAATATAATATATCAAAAATATCACAATTTTTCTTATAAAAACCTTTGCCCCCCCGAATTAAACATTCGGTAAATTCATTTATTACTTGAAAATTTATTCAAATATATATATATGAAATTTCAAAAGTTTTTTTTTCTACTTTACTGAAAAAAAAAATTTTACAATATTCCCTCAACAATATGCAAAAAAATGGTCATTATTACTTAAATTAAACAAAACATTCAAGATTTTCATTTATTAACATTAAACAACTTTTAATCTACATTCAAACAATTTCTTGTTTCAAAAATTTACTATAAATGCAAAAAATTTAACTTTCAATTTATTTTTCAAACAAAACAGAAAAACATTAATTTATGAAAGGGCCAGCATATTTACATGCTGAAAAAGGAAAAGCCCATAACCACTTTTTATTTCTCTTGTTAGCTGGTGTGAAGTAGATCCAAGGCTAAGTGAATTAGCAGAGGAGCCTACTCTAGACGTAAACACCAGCGTAACAACATTTAAAGTTAATTAAATGAATTAGATACATGGAAGCTAGAGTAAGTAAATATGCTGAAAGATAAAATATGTAGAAATTGTTAAATAAATGACCATAACAAATTTTAATTTAATTTGTATTTTAATTGAAACAATAAATTCAACGAAAAGTTTATATAAATATAACAATAAGTTTATATGAATAACAATAAGATAATTGAAGTAGACAAATGTTTTTATATATAACAAACATACCAAAGCAGATGCTGGATGACAAACAAGGTGAGTACGAAGACAATATTTAACATCTTTTTATTTCCCATATAGGTTGCAGAAAAGACTACTACGTGCCATTAGAAAGAAGCTGGTGACACTTATGTAGAAGACGTGACGTTCTTGTTTCCACTTGTTATTGTCGCGATATGAACACCTATAAATTTCATTTAAATTTCGAACTCACAAAAAGGATTAACGTGAGTTATAACTAACTAAAAATGAAAAGATTTTATTTGAATATAAAAAATAAACGCCACATATTACGGCGATATCTTATGAAGCCGGCATCGGCGAAAAATGAACAGAGGCAAGGGCAAGAGCAACCGCAAAGGCAACCACGAACCCCCACTACCATCGCCGTTCGCTATTTATAGTTTCGCGGGAGAAACGAAGTGATCTTCCGGACGTACGTCGCGGCGCGTGCGTAGACTTCGGCTATCGTTCTTAGAGATGTTTTATGCAAATTTTTGAAACTTGGCTCAGTCGGAACTTCCGGAAGGTTAGCTATTGTTTACGTTTCGCGTTTGAAAAATTAAGATGGATGATTTAAATTTGAAAGCTCCTTAATATAGCATTTCATCGAACGATATATTTATTTTCCTGGTAAGTAGACAATATATTAAAAGGAAATTAGGATTTTTAATAAATGTCTAATTTTTTTTTTCAACTAACGTTTTTTTTTTTTTCTTTAAGCTTTATTTTAAGAGTGATTAATTTTTAATATATTTAATTAGCATAACGATAAGAAAAAACGGCAAACTATAGGTTTACTATTAACAGGAATACAGAAATTTGTACCGCCAGATGGCGCTGTAATATTTTAAAATTTCAATTTCTAATTATGATTAAATTATTTTTAATACAGCATTCGAAAGATATTTTAAAGTTCTTTTAAATTATCGAAAGTTTTCACCAGATTTACACGTTTTGAGGTGTCCTGAATCAGTTTTTTTTTTTTTTTTTGTATCTCAGTTATTAATTAAAGAACGCTCATAAGTAATACATCATTTGAAAGCTTATTTTAGTTTATACACATTTTAAAGTACTTTTACATTATCGAAAATGGAATTCGAGATTTCACCCGATTTACACGTTTTGAGGTGTCCTGATTAGGTTTTCTTTTGTATCTCATCTACTAATTAAAATAATTTCATGAGTAATACATCATTTGAAAGCTTTGTTGATCTGGAATGGAACAATAGATTACAGAAATTTCTACTGCCAGATGTCGCTGTAATATTTTTTAATTTCAATATTTCATATTCTAATTATGATTAAATTATTTCTAATACATCATTCGAAAGATATTTTAAAGTTCTTTTACATTATCGAAAGTGGAATTCCAGATTTCACCTGATTTACAATTTAAAGTGTCCTGATCAGGTTTTCTTTTGCATCTCATCTAATTGAGTAAGACCGTTCAAAATTGGTATATGCAAGTTAATTAGGAGGGGCTGGAACGGTGGGGAAGGAATAGGCGCGCAGCGCGCATGGGTTTGGGACCCGGTGCGAGTTTTTACCCGATGATAAAAGATTTTTTTTAAATTTCATTTTCTTAATAAAAGTTTGAGTTGAGAAGGAATATGCGTGTACAGCGCACGTATATCCTCAAACGTGCGCGCGCAGCGCGCATGGGTCTGCACTGCCGAAGGCAGTGGCGTCCTGGTGTGAGTTTTTACCCGATGCTAAATGATATATTTTTTAATTCCTTTTCTTCAGAATGAAAGTTTATGAGTAATAACATGGAATTTTGAGAAGTCATAAGGATGGTGAAGGAATACGTGCGCGCAGTGCACGGGTCTACGCTGCCGAAGGCAGTGGGGACCCGGTGCGACATTTTTCCTGATCAGATTTTTTTTTTTTCTTTTTTTATCACATGATAAAAATTAATGCAATTTTGAGAATTCATTATTTATTGTGATTCATTTAAAAATAGTGACCAGCGAAGCGGGCGTAGCCTGCTAGTAGTTTATAAAATTTATCCTAAAGGTGAAAATTAGGAAATATGATTAGTGGCCACTAGTCTCCAATTTTTTAATGGCTATTTTTTTAAGTAGTGGCCACTCAATGTCAAAAATAATCGATATATTTTTCTTTAAAATTTTTTAGTCTGTATTCACTATAGGTCAAAAAATAAAGGTAATTTTTAAACCACTCGCAATATATGCTTAAAGCCATTCAATTTTTGTTTATCGTCATTAAACATTCTTAATTATTTAAAAGACAATTAAATTTTCATGGAAAATTGTAATATACTTTAAAAAATAACATAAAAGCAGATACAATTGAATAAATATGATACTGCAGACCACTCTAGGACTTTACAAGGTTTTGAAAACAGGAGTCGGAGAGGAAAAAAACTAAGGCACTTTTCTAATTTTTAAATAATACAGTGGATTAATGGCAAACAGCATATGCAAATTTTTGTTAAATAAAGATTATAAACCCTTATTCTGAAAGTAACTATAACCTTAATATAGTCTTCTGCCCAAATAATCACTGAATCAAGAGTACGTAGGAAACTGACAAATACAAGTTTTTTAAATAATAAAGTAGCCAGTCAAGAAGTAGCCACTGCTGATTTTTCCCCCATATTTAACTCTTCAACATTCACCAGATTTGCAGTGAAACTAAATATTTAACATTTGTTAGGCAACTACAGTATGGAACTATTTATGTGAAAACCACTTATCTGGAATCACATTTTTGTCAGTTTAACTTCCTCCCCCCTTCCCTTAAAAAATAAATTTAAATAAAACAAAACTGATGATATATTTTATCGAATAAAAATTCTGTTAACAAATAAACATCTAGGTATTTTATCTACTTATTTATTGTGATAAATAAAACAACATAATCTTTAAAAAGTATGAATATCACACACTTTTATGGATATAAACAAACAATATGAATTTCTACAAGAAATAAAAAAAATCTGGAGTGACTCCACTCGACTTTCCAAACATTGAGTAATTAACAGTTTTGTAGATAAAGTAAAGAAAGAGGAGTTGTTAAACAAACAAAAGAGAGAAAACCATAATAGACCGTTTGAGTATTTTTCTCCATATATTACACGATGTTTTATTTAACGCTACTGAACTTTGAGCCCATAGATCATAATGATAAAAAATTTTCGTTGTGTCCCTGTAAAAACCTATAAATGCTAAATTCACCAAATTGCCTATAGTTAGTGCAACAGTGATTTATAATCTTCATATAAATTTTCAGCTCAATTGAATAAGGCGTTTAGATGCTATCGCACTTTTAAAAATTTGGTCCCATAGGCCATAATGATAAAGAATTTTTCTTTGTGCCCTGTAAAAAAACTGTAAGTGTTAAATTCACCAAAATCTATACAACTGGTGCAACTGTGACCTATAACATGTGTAAAAATTTCTTGCTCAGATTAATAAGGCATTTAGACGCTATCACACTTTTAAAAATTTGGCCCCATAGGCCATAATCATAAAGAATTTTTCTTTGTGTCCCTGTAAAAAAAATTATAAGTGCTAGATTCTCCAAAATCTATACAGATTGAGTATCTGTGACCTATAATATGTGTATAAATTTGTTGCTCAATTGAATAAGGCTATCGCACTTTTAAGATTTTGGTCCCATAGGCCACAATGATAAAGAATTTTTCTTTGTGTCCCTGTAAAAAAAAAAACTATAAGTGCTAGATTCACAAAATCAATAGGGTTCGTGCTACGCTGACTTGCAATATGCGTACCAACTTACAGCTCATTCGAGCAAAGCGTTTAGACGCTAGCGTGATCACTCACATACATACATCATCGTAAAAATAGTGAAAACGGACTTGGGGGACCTCAAAATATATAGAAACATCAAAATCTCAAATTCAGATTTTTGACATGATTACAATACTTTTCTCACTATAGTGTTCGGAAAGTAAAAACAGCTAACCTGCAAGAAGGTTTTAATTTCTAATCTTTAGTAAATAATATTTAATGCTTTAAAATCATCGGCTAATCAGGGTTTGAAACATTTGGACCTCTGTGGTAGAATATTTTTATGCTTTCTGTGACAAGCCTTGTTCATGCAAACTTCCTCTGCAAGATGTTATTTAATAACACATTTTCTAATTAACACATATGTATATTTAATTATAAAGATAGCAATATTTTTAATATATTGTAGAATAATCCTAAATACTATGCACAGGTTTTGTTTT
This sequence comes from Salticus scenicus, assembly GCA_963930645.1. Lineage (NCBI taxonomy): Eukaryota > Metazoa > Arthropoda > Arachnida > Araneae > Salticidae > Salticus > Salticus scenicus. The sequence goes on from OZ005662.1 coordinate 165,241,125, forward strand.
CTACTGAAATCTAGAAATATCTTTAATTTTTATCAACAAATCTTTCTGCAAGTGACAATTTCTCTTCTGTGATGATGTTGCCGTGTCACCTAAATTCTGCCATAAGCATTTGGACTAGGGTAGATTTTGATTTTTATAAAGGGTTATTCAAGTTTCCAAAATATTCTTATACATTTCAAATTCTGATTAATGATTATCTTTCATTAAAAATTATTTTTAAACTTTTATATTTAAAGTTTTTCAGATTAATTAACAGTTTTAGTTTGATTAACTGATTTAAAATATTTATTTTAAATACAAACCGTATGCATTTTACGAGTTTGATTAAATGGGACTAGCTTTGATCAGCAGCCAATTATTTAGGTATTCCTTGTCCCAACTATTCCAAATAATTGGTTTGCTACTGCAGTGGTAATCAACTCCAGTCTTTACTGCTCACTAGTGGGTGTTCAAGCTTTTATTGTGGGTGGTAGGGGGTTTGTCCAATACTGAAACAATTTCCCCCTTTTTCTTCTTTAATTTGACTTTTTAGAAACATTGAAATGGAAAAATGCTTTATTATTAAATACTTTAACTTATTATAACTCCATTTTATAAATTTTATAAGTTACTTCCCTACTGTATAAACCACCATTACATTGAAACTGGCGGGCAGTTGCATTTTTCAACATTTTTTAAGTGATTTTAATCCATTTGTAACCTTTGTTTCTTCTTTTAATGGTAGATAGCAGAATTACCTCAAAATTTAACAAATGACACCTTGAAACTTTGATGATGCATGCATACCCTGATGAAGGGTCATGCTTTTAATTTGACCTGAAACAACTGTTGTGAGTTTTTGCAATTTGTAATGTTTACTTACAAAGTTATTTATTAAACTAGCTCGCTTTGCTGGTCACTACATTCAAATGAATTATTTTTATAAGTCAACTTTTTAATTTCTATATTTATTAATAAACCTCAAAAATATGAACAACTATCATTTGCCACTGATGAATTATTTTTTAAATAACTCATTAGTAAAACATAACCTTTATGACATATGATTTATGACTTAATATGGAGGGCAGTCCTCACCAGGACATTGAGAGCTAGGCACATCGACCATAGGTCTATTGTACCCAAACCCAAAAGTATCCTTGATAAAAAAGTCTTGTAGCTGAAGCAAAGTTCAGCAGACACCTGACAGAAATATCCTACAGCTCCCAAGGCTCAATGAGATGCCGATCCAGATGCACAAAGCTGTGAGCAGAAAAGGCTCCACAGTCACATAAAATTTGCCGAGCAGTTTCCTCTTCTATACAACAACCATAAGAAATGGGATCAGAACTGATACCCATAATTGTTCAGATGCGGGGTACAATAACCAGTAAAACAGCCAGTAGCCTTCTTCAAACCATTTCTGTTAAGCTTTAAAAACTCCTTATGACGAAGACCAGGACTATCACAATTAAGCTCTTTTGCTTGCATTTAACAATCCAAATTATGCCCCTGCCTATAATGCTCCCTACCAAGGAGCTTGAAGGCAGAAGCCCTAAAAGGTAGTGGGAGAAATACCCAGAACAGGCTCAAGGCCACAAAAGAGTGTACAGGAACCAGACCTTGCCAACTCATTACCAGGAATACCCATATGACCAGGTACCCAGTGAAGACTAACCTTATTATAGAAATAAAGTTCACAAAGTACCTTGTAGTACTCCCACAGAAGAATAGACTTGAACTTACACCCCATCAGTGAAAGGACTCACTGTCAGAACAGATATGGATGGTTAAATTACGATAACCCCTGTCTAAGCACACCTTAAAGCATAAGACAATAGCAAAGATTTCAGCTTGGAAAACTGCAGCCAACCTTTTAAGAGAAAAAGAACACTGAGTTTCATCCCTGGGACAATAAACACCTGCCCTAGATTGTGAATTAATCTTTGAGCTATCAGTACACCAAACCAAACAGTTGCCACTAAACCAACTAGGACGCACGAGCCAACCCTTCCTGCCCAGGAGAAGAATTATATCCGATGTTCTGTAACGAGACATTAAAATTTGCAGATGTTCTGCAGGTATTTTGTCCAAATTTGTCAAAGCACAGTAAAATGCAAAATAAGCATAAAAATAATACTTATTAATAAAATATTTATAACACATTTATAATAAAACATGATTTAAAATTTTTATAATCTAAAACTGAGGAATACACCAGAATTTGCAATTTTTTCAATGGCTTTTGGCATTAATATTGTCACATTAATGTGGATATACTATTTACAAAATGTTTGTTTATAAATTTTGTCTATACATTGAAACAATGACTGTTTCCAGCAATTTTCTAGTATGCTAACAGATTTACAGGTCAGTTGAACATATCTAGGTTTTATTAATTTTAGAATGTTAGCTGCTATCAACATCATCCAGTTAGCGGATAGATGAAATGTTCTGAAAAAGCCTCAATTGTTCTGCGACGTGTGTCGCAGTTTTAAGCACTTTCTGCTCTTGGGCCTTCCTGGAAGGGGAAAAAGCATAACTCTGGAATGGTAACACTCTTTAAAAGAAAAAAAAAAAAATTATTATTAAAAAAAAAAAAAAAAAAAAAAAAAAAACTTGAAGCAAGCACAGCATTTTTTTCTATGAAAATTTAAGTTTTCTAACGGATGACTTCTAAGAAATGTCATTTTTAAAGATTTTACTTTATTTGTAAAGTTTTTTGAAAGTGATGTTATTATAACATGTTATGAAAAACACTTTGATTTTAATTGTACTAAGACACTGCATCATTTTGATGTATTCACCACATGCATTACATTTTGATGGAAGCATAATTTTAGGACATTTTCTTAATCATTTTATCACTTTTTGATTTGGAATTTAAAAAAAATAAAAATAAAAATTTTTTTTGGAAAAATATATTCTTTAAAAGTAGACAACCTATCAAATTTGATGTTTCTACACTGCTCAAAACAATTAAAGGATATGTAAGCAAGTCTTAATAATGGTACATAAGCAATTTTTTTTTTTTTTTTCATAAGATTGAAGAAGAGAATCACAAATGCAATCTTGTTTTCATTTTCAAACTTTGGAGTATGCAAATTTTGAGTTTGACTCCAAAAAAGACACTTTAGCAGCAACGAATGAAATTTGGCTTTCAACTTAATGAGGGACAATGCGGCAAAGAATGATTGACATTCAGTAAGTGCATTGTTTCAATAAATATAGCGGTGCCAAGTTTCAATAAGAGCTATCAGTAATCAGAGTTATATATTTATGAAACATGAATCACCTCACGGAATAATTTTTACGCACAAACTCACATATATAATAACGAATTGCACAGTTTTTGTAAACAAATATATATAATATATTAATTAAAAAAAAATTATAAAATTTTCTAAACAAAAGTAAATAAATATGTATTTCTTTACCTTCTTACGAAATGAAAGATTTCTTTTAAACCTACTTTGGAGGGGGGGGGGGGGGGAAACGTTTGGATCTCCCGTTTTTTTTTTTTTTTTTTTTTTTTTTTTGGGGGGGGGGGGGGGGGGTTACGAAAAATTATTTTATTTTGTTTATTATTACTTTTTAATAGTCTTTTTTTTTTTTTTTTTTTTTTTAATAGACAATTGTTTTTATGGCATTAAATACTAAAACATTGTTCTTTTCTTTATGTATCTTGCATATTTTTTTGTTTGATGATGCAGTATGTATTTTAAATTTATTAAGGAAAAACAAATAGATTCATCAAGTTCAGTAATAAAGCCTAGAAATAATTGCATATGTGAGAAATATTGAGCACTTCTATCACTTTTTTGGTTCTAGAAGTAAGCCTTGACGTGAGCTGGGAAAGGGGGGGGGGGAGTCAAAATATAAATAATTAGTAGGTGAATGAGAAATGAAACAATACTACTTCTTTATAGGTTCTAGAATCTAATAAAGCAAGTTTAAAATAAATATTGACATTTATGTTGCTGATGAAGAAAGATTGGAAAACTAAAGGCTTCTGCGAGCTTTTAATCATCGATGGCTATTTGCAGATAAGAAAAGAGGGGGGGGGGGGTAAAAAAATTACATCAGCAAGAAATATTGTATAATTCTATTTATTTATAGTTTCTAGAATCTAATAAAGCAAGTTTAAAATGAATATTGATATTTATGTTGTGGATGGAGAAAGATTGAGAATTGGAAGGTTTCCGTTGTGCGTTTTATCGTCGATCGTTATTGTGAATTCTTTTTTCTTAACGATCAATATCCACGATTTTTTTTAAAGCGTAAAATTCGTAATTTTTTCATGTTGTCCGTAATGGCATAATTATTGCCTAAATCCGTTATAATTACGGACAAATTGTAATAATTGGCACCTCTATAAATACGATATCTCAACCAACGAGATAAATAAAGTAGAGTGCTGATTCAATTGATAAAGGATTAACTTTCTGTAGTTCAATATGAACCAATAGATTACTAAGTTCGGCCCTCTATCGCTATTTCAGCAATTAAAACTTCAGTTTGGCAAATTAATTTAATTATAAGGTAACATGATAGTCCTATGACCAAAATAAATTGTCCTTAAAATAATTTTTCAGATATTTCACATTATAACAAATAATAAAATACTTTTTTTTTTTTTTTTTTTTTTATCATTTCCTTTTAAAAAAGGAAACAAAGTTTAAAAGCGTTTATAAAGAAAAGTTAAACTTTTAAAAGAGCTAAATTGAAATACAAATAATAATTCCTGAACTATTTTTAAATATTTTCTCGGTTAAATTTTTACTACACAAAATAAAAAGGAGTAAAATAAAAAATAAAATGATTTAGAAAAAAAAAAATTAAATAAATAAATAAAAATATTGAATTACGTAAGTAAACAAAAACATTAGCAGTTATGACTTTTGCCAAGTACAATCTCCAACAGTTGCCATAGAAATTTATTGAAAATAAGTTGTAACCAAGGAAACAAATGCATAGATGGTTCATCTCACATGACTCATGATGGACCATGTTAGAGTTACCATTCATCATTCTACTTTATTTATCTCGTTGATCGCAACAAAGTTATTTAATCGATTCAGAAGCTTGGAGAGTTGCTGATCAGCTAGAGGGGGCTAAACACAAACCGAAATAGCAAAAGTAACTGGATTTTCATAAAATATGATTTCCAGTATCTGGAACCATTTTTTTTTTTTTTTTTTTTTTTTTATGTACTGGAAATACAGAACAAAGACCAGGGCAAAGTCGTAAACATGCAGCAATGTCCAACGAAGGTCAATATTTAACGCTAATGGCTTGGAGACACTGAAATATGAATGCCACTTTTGTTTAACAGCAACTTCACTTAGCTACTACTGGTACCACAGTATCAACTCAAACTGTCTGAAACCGGCTTCCCTCTGTAGCAATAGGTTCGATGACGTATCCCTATATTAGTAATTAGTCAGAGCTGCATTTCAAATGATGTGGGATCGGTGCACTCATCAATGGAGATGCCAGCATAGACCATTAACCCCCCCCCCCCCCCACTGTGAAATCTGCCACTTCTCAGCACGAATGCAGGATTGTTTCTAGTGCCATGTTGCTTCCAGATGAAAATATGCCCATTATCATGATGAACTGAAAAACAGGACTCATCAAAGAAAAGAATATTATGGTATTCAATTTATTTAATTTATCTCTATAAAAAAAAATATTGATATTAGTATATTTAGCACACACAAAGCATTCCAGATTTATATATATAAACTTATATTAGAATAATTATTTGAGGAGGAAAAAAGATAAATGAGATGAAGAAAATTAGAAATTTCATAGAAAAACATACTTAAAAGAACACACTAGTATGAAATAATAGCAGCAAATACACACTATATGTAAATACATAGTTTAGCATTTAATTCTAAAAGAAATAGAGCTGCTAAATTAGAAATTAACTTTCATTTAAATATAACTTTTTAGAAATAATAAAAACAAAATTTTATATTCATCATTTACCTATTTTTACCAACTTCCTCCTTTAATAAACGATTTTCTTTTTGTAGTTCAGCCAGCTTTTTCAAATCGTTTTGCCTAGTTTGGACTATTAAAGCTGCATCTTTATCAGCTTCAATTTTATTCTCTAATGCCTAATTATTAGAAAAATTCAGTTAGGAAACAGAAAAGTTACAGTAGGCTTTAAAATAATTAAATAGCAGAAAATTTAAATACTATATAAACTTATCAAATGTATTACTAAATAATAAATTTGCTATCCAACTTTGTTTTGAATTTATTCAATAGTTCAGAATATACTGTAATGAAAATTTTTCAAGCGACTGCTATTTTTAAGCAAAATGGCTGATGAAGTTAAGTAGTAAATCTGGTTGACACCCTGATATGGGCATACACTGAATTTTAAGCAAATCTAAAACACATTTTTGCAAATGTGAATTTGGAAATTTCAAGTTGCTGCCTCTTGGAAACAAAACAGTGGATCAAGTTGCACAGTAAATTCATTCAAAATATGTCTGAGTTAAGTCCACTGTCCTTAGCCACAAAAGGGGAAAGAAAATAAATAAATAAATTTCTATTTTTAATATTTATTTATTTATTTTTATTTATTTATTTATTTAACTGTTTAATTTGTAATTGTAATTCTCTAAAAAGAAATTTGCAAAATGTAAATTATGTAATTTCTCACTTAAATTTAAAAGTACCTACTTAAATTTTTTATTAGAGTGGGAGAATCCCACTCAATATTTTTTTATAGAGTGAACCCTGCATATATAGGGAGAGTCGGGAGGGATGGGACAGTTTTAACAAAAATATTTTTTACAAATTTACTTTTACTGGTACAACACTCTAAGTTTCAGAAAAACAAATTGAAACATTTTAACATATTTTAAAAATATAAGTTTGATGGTAATTATTAAAATATTAATTTTATAAGCCAATTAACATAGTCATAAAAATGTCCCATCCCTCCCTTATATGAGGGAGGAATGGGACATGTTTATAAAGTTAAAATAAATACATAATATACAGACATACTATAAAAATGACAAAAACAGTGGGACGTGATGTATGTAAGGTTAATTAATTACGAATACCACCTATTTTATCCAACATGTACCACTTAAATAAAAATTTTCAAATGCTCAACCAGTTCATCTTTTTTTTTTTTTTTTTTTTTTTTTTTACTTCTATCAGAGAAAATACTGCTTTTTAGTTCAAATATTCAAAATTAAGTTTTTGTTATATTTATATGTTTTGTGGTTCCCTGAATATTAATAAGGTTTTTAGTGGCTAGTGTGGATGTGTTTCAGCATATCTCAAGAACAAATATTACCAAGAAATCCTAACTGTAATTGGTAAGTGTAATTTTCTTTTGTATATTTTACCATGTCCAGGAAAACTGCCCAGGAATGAAAATGAATTCCTCATGCATATATGGTAAATAAAGTATTTTTAAAAGTTAAAAGAGTAAACAAAAGTCGTGTGACTGCCACACCAACTATTTTCCATGATTTTGAATTTGTTTTGTGCATTTGTTTCTTCCATCTATTCATTCATTTGCCTCTTGATATTTTCTGTTTAAGGAGTATCAGAATCTTCATCCTTCTTCCTTTTCTTACATGTTCCTTTTCTTACTTCTCTGTCCTATCCCTCAATTTTCATTATTTTTCAAAAAATAATTTATTATTAGACACATGCTACTTTTAGGCTTAATTTAGCTACTAATTCATAGAAGTTATATTATTAGGTATATAAAATATGAGAAATGATTATGCTGACATCAGTGAGTGACGTTGAAAACTTGCCTTGAAAATTAAACAATTGTTTACTTTTAGTGTTATAAAATAGTTTTTTTTTGTTACAAAAAGTTGAGTTCTCCAACTAAAACGATACATGGCAACAAATATGGGGCTGTAGTTACTTCACCTGGTGGAAATGTCAAAAATTAAAAACAATGTTTATTTTAAGAATAATTTTAGGTGTCCCATCCCTCCCGACTCTCCCCTATGTATTTTTATTTTTTGCTCATAATAAGAATGAAGTTCAACAAAAATTTACAAAACTTGCAGAAAAATTGACAAAACATTTGAGAAACATTATTCTGAAACATAAACTGCATACATTTAACTTTTACTAAGATATGAATATAAGTAAATATTTTTTTACTGTGCATGTGCAAAAGATAAAAATTATTTTATTTTATTTTATTTTTTTGTTACAAAAGTTGAAATCTTAATATATTGAGATAAATTTAGATCTTTGCCTGCAACTGCTCTAATTTTATTTTTATTTTGAGTTGACCCCAGTTTGTCATCATGTGGGTTGGGCTGGGCCCAGACCTCATTTTTTCATTTTTACTTCAGACAGGGCGAGACCAAGATTGTTATCATACAGGGTAGGCTGATCTCTAAGGAAAGATATTGAAGGTTTAATGCCTCCCCCCCCCCCCCCCCAATTTAAACAAGATGTCTATCACTGTTCTTGTAGTAACTAATGAATACATATGAAAGGACATCTAAAATAGGGTATTTAGCTAATTTAAAAAAATAAAAAACATTACAGCCATTTTTGAAACACTGATTTTCAGCCCTACTTCTAGATTTCTATGTCTCTCCTTTAGTTTTTCAATTTCCCCCCAGAACTTGGTAAAAAGTTCATCTTGACTTGCATAAACTACACACATACACAATGACCAATTTTTGAAAAACATCATTTTGAACCCAGAACACCTTAAAACTGGTAAATCAGGTAAAAAATCCATATTGAAAATTTTGACAGAATACTTTTATTACTTACAATAGTTGGTTATTAGAAGCAGAGTTAAATTAAGGATTATCTTCTGGCTCCAAAGAATTAACTTAAGAAATATAGTTTTGGAAGCAAATAGTTAATAATTCTATTCATTACTTATAAAATATAACATATTCTAGCAAAAGTAAATGTAATCCTCCGAAGTAATTTTGCGTGGGTAACTGCTTGCATTTTTGCCTTTGCTAATAAAATGATTCCAAAACTAAGGTTTTACTAGTTTTTGACAGAAAAAGTAATCCTTTGCTATATTTTAGATTCCCAAAAACTAATTAATGTTTTTTTTTTTTCCTCAGTTGACTTAAGTTCTAGTTTTATTTTGTTTTTGATAAACATCTTTGCAACTTAAAAACATTAATTTCATCTAAATTCAAAAGTTTTAGTTGTAAATAGTTCATAAGTTTATTTCTCACTACTTTGTATGGACAGTTAATTTATTTTTGCAGTATGTAAGGGTTTATGAATACTGAAATTGATTCTGCAATATATATAAAACTAGCAAAGCCCCGGTTCGGGAACAAACTGATTTCCAAATGCGAATTTCAAACTCGAAATGTATAAAACTCAGCCTGATGCTGTGTGCGTGCCAATAAAGTTTGTTAACCAAACCACTTTTAAATTCATGAAACCAATGAAGGTAGTGAATCAACGAAGGGTTTGCCTGCTTTGCTGGTCACTATATTTAAAGGAAACTCTTTTCTATATAGCTTTATATATAAATAAAATAAAAATGATGAAATTGCTCTAAAGCCCGCTTTGGTTCTCCGCTGACTTCGGCAGTGACCCACGCATTCGCAGACTCTTGAGTGCCTGCCCCTATTACCTGTGACAATAGCTTACCGGCTTCCATTTGGGAGCTTATCAGATGGCAGTTTTGAAACAAACAGTATGGAAAAAATTGAAGTAGCCATTTTATATTTGAATTCCAGTTGCATATGAACAGCACTATAAATGGTGTACATAATATTTTCTTTTACGTTTTTTTTTTATATTTGATTTATTCGATCAACCATAAAATAACAACAATTTCATGCGAAATATTATTACAATATGCTACGATAAGCTACATCTATCGCATGAGACAATTTTTTGTGCTTATAATAGTAGTTGAGTTAGTTAATAATAGTTGGTATATAGAAAAATAATTAAATATGTAAACCTGATCATGGTACAGCCCTTTGGCAACTTTTGAATTTTTATTGCCATTTTAGTCAAAAATACATAATTCATATTATTTTTTTTGTTTCTTTTCTTTTTCCTTTCGTTTCCTTTCCTGTTTTTCAATATTTTATATTTTATTTATATTTTTGATGCACTACTTGGCTTAAAGCGGCTTTCGCGAAATTAGAGTCCTTGGCGAAAAATGTCCGATCTATTTCAGCATCAAAATTTTAAAAATTACCCAGGATTATCAATAAGACAAGCTCTTTAATATAATGCTGAATTAGCTTTCATGCAAGTGCGATTCATCCGTACCAAAAACATACTGCTTAAACAAAACAAAAAAGAAAAAAATCTAAAACTGAGGTATATTAAAAAAGGTTATGGTTGATTTTTTACTTCATTTTCATATTTTCTTTTTTTCATATGCATGAGCAAATTTAATATTTTATAACTTTTTATATTTCGTGTGAAAGCATATTTCATTTTATGCTGAAAAAAAAAAGTAATAATAATAATAACTTATTTTTTTTTTTTTTTTTTGCAACAATGAAAAATTTAAATGTTGTTTTAAAGCAATTACCAGTTTATTATTTTCATATTTTAATTAATTTTAAAAAATCCAATGAAAACTTCGTTACAAATAAGGTACCAAATGAAAGGTGCGATTTTTCCGAATCTGTCAGCTTACACAGCCTATCGATAGGACAATTAGAATTTTTAAAATTAACTAAAGTATGAAAATTTGGTGACAACTGCGTCAACACACAGACAAACAAAGTCCAAGGAAATTTCTTAGCCATTTATATATAGAGAGATTATAAATATAGTTATACATATATTTCTTATCAAATAATTAGTATTAAATCTAATATATTAAACAAAAGTATATCTGACATTTGTCTAATAAATTAAACCACTAACCTTTATTCTTTCCGTTGCTTCTTTTAACTCTTTTTCAAAAGCACTAGCCATAGCAGCCTTCTCTGCAAGTTCATTTTTCTGTCTTGAAATAAAAATATTATTATTATTAATTTATTCATCTATATATATATATATATATATATATAATAAAGATGATCTATTAAGCATAGTAGAAGCCAAGCAACAGATACAAGATCACTGAAACACCAATGAGCAATAAGATTAAAAAAAAAAAAAAATCATCAGTGGATGAAATACACTAATGTAAAGAAACCAGATCTATTTATTAACAGCTTGCAAAACAAACGATTCAATAAAGTAAAACAACAAATCTTAACTTAAAACCATAAACTTATCAAAATTAATGAAAAAACAACCCAAGAAACACAAGATAGGAAGAAGGAGGCAGGCGGCAAGACTTGTGACTTGCCTGTGGGGTTACACTAGTTTTACGCCGGCAACACTCCCCCAGCCTGCCACAACCAGAACAGGAACCATATGGATTTAAAAATGCAGAATTTCAAAGCAGATGAACAACAATGAAACCACGAAGCCACAATGAAATTCACTGATTGATCACATTGTGTTTAACAGTATAATTAGAACATCAAATATAGTTGACAACTCAAAAAGGAAAAATCTGAAATTTTATTGGAAAATGAAAGTTTGCATAGTAATACAAAGCAAATGCAACAAGCCTTCTACTTTTTTTTTTTTTTTTTTTTTAATTTCACAAACCCACCCAACCATCCAGCCTTACACCACCACCCCACCTCCGTAATCAAACATCTGCCCACCCAACCGCCACCTTTTTTATTGTCTTTTATTATTTTATAATTTTTTTGTTGATATACACAAGAGTGTACACAGCTTTATATATATATATATATATATATATATGAATGAATGAAAGTACATTAATATTTAATTTTTAAAAATCCTATTTAAAAGTATAGACTGAAAATAATTTGCAATTTGTCCCTCTAATCTAACTTTGAAGCACAACACTTTCATAGCACAGTTTTTTAACGCAGAACAGAAATCAACAAATGCTCAATAAGCAACTATAAGTCGTAATATAGGCTACACATTAGAGGCAGAGTAAATTCATGCAAATGTTGGAAGATTTCTCACATTCTCCAAATGTGTGCAAAGCTAATTTGGGTAACAAGGTTCTCAGGTGATTCAATGAATGTCTCTTAAAACAATGCTTTTTAGTTACACTCAGGGAAAAGAAACAAAATCTAGGCAGGACAGATCAGAATATCCAGGAAGCTAAGAGCCTAATGGGCTCAATCAGATGTTCTATCCACATCTAGAGAAAGCACCACCCTCTTGTGCCTCACACTTTGCTTCCCAACCACACCTTTTTGGGTGAAAGTTGTTTGCTTTAGCATGTTGTATAACCTCTTTCAGTTGTATGTATTAGTATATACTAATACATATTAGTGAATACACAATACTAGAGGTGTGTATTATATACAGTGGAACCTGTCTAAAGTGACCACCCTAGGGACCGGCTAAAATGGTCACTATACGCAGGTGGTCACTTTATAAAGTCTCTTTAAAATTGGAAAATGGTCACTTAAGTCAGGAAAATGGTCACTTTAGTCAGGTGGTCACTTTTACAGGTTCCACTGTATATATATATTAAAATAATGAATATATTCACAGGGCCTGATGTCTGATACAACTAATGAATTATAACTCAATGGACAATATTCCTTCTCTGTGTTCGAAACTATAGGAAATCAGCTGTTTTCAGAAAACAATCCTCAACTCTACCATAGCAAAGCATTGTGGCCTGCAAATTTTTATCTTGCAATATTATTTATAAGAGTTACAGATTATATGAAATTGAAGTAAGAGTGATATAGTGATACCTTTGTTTTGTTTTTAATCCAGTTTTTGTAATATACTTTAATATTAATCAACATATGCAATATTAAAAGATGCCATGTGAACTGTGGCGATGTTAACAAATTTAAATGGATGTTCCATTTAATAAATTCCTTCATTAAAATGATTGAAATTCCAATTATTTAAGTTTTAATGTCTATATCCAATGTAATCAATGACATCTTTTTTCTATTTATTAGTTTATAATGTGATTTGTTTATAATCTTTAATTTTGTTCGCAATAGACTTTGCTATTTTCATTTTAAACTTTGACATTAGTTTCATGATTCATAAGTGATGATTGATTTACTTTTTACGCATTTTTTGATCATGATTCATAAGTGATGATTGATTTACTTTGTACTCATTTTTTGACGTGTTTAATTTTTATTATCTTTTATTCATTATATATGTGTGTGTGTGTGTGTCCATAAAATGTTCTGCAATTTAAAGATAAGGAATAGTCTTAACTTTACCATTCAATTCAGTTGTTTACATTTCTCTTTTGTTCTTGTTTGAACAGATATCTGATTATTAAGTTTCACTGGAGAAATATTTAGACTGGAAAATGTTATGCGTAACAATAAAACAGAATCTTGAATCGAATTTGTTTACAAACATCAGTCACGTGTTCGGCGATTTTACCTACTGTGACGTCACAGGAATATTGTCCATATTCACTTAAAATTAAGAATGAGTCACAAAATTTTGATTACTCAAATTCCATGTGCAAAATATCACTGGTTTGTCAAAACATTCAATTTATTTTGAAAATTTAAGATGAATTTATTTCTTTGAATTTAAGATTCAGCAATCATTTAAAAACTAAGTAGGTGGGATAAAAGAATACCTTTTATAGTCTCTAAATGGCATTTAAAATATCAGTACTGAACTATATTTAAAAAGTGATAAAACAAAATATAATAAATGTAAAGATAATATTTACTTGTAAAAGTCTACTTTTAGCATTAATTTGTTGAACAATTTTTTATTGGTAAAGTATAAATTAAAAAAAATAAATTAAAAATAAATAAATAAATAAATAAATAAATAAATACAGACATTCACAAATTTTACAACAAATGTCCCTTACAATGCTTGAGTTCAAAGAAAATTAATTTTGAAAAATAAAACACAACAATAACTTGCAATTTTTTTTTTTTTTTTTTAAACTATAAATAAAATATTCAAAATATGCTAATAAAATACTACAGAGAAAAAAGAAAAAAAAAAAAGTTCTTCCGGCTCATTTGGAAGTGTAGGTTGATTTCTTTTTTTCTTATCAAGTAGTCGCTATTTTGTTTCAAAATAGCAGCTATAAGTTCCTAATAGACTCGGTAGAAATATAGTTGTGGGCTATGTACATATGGAGTTTTAAGCAAATCAGTTCATAAATACCTTTTAATGCAAATTTGAAATTTTCAAGTGGCCGGCACTTGGAAATAAGATGGCGGGCCAAATTGATAAACAAATATATCAAATACATTTGTGAGATAAATCTACTGTACAAAATTAGTTCAAATAAATTCAGAATTTGACAAATTAAGAGGGCACCACTTGGTACAAAATGGCGGATCAAGTTGATCAGTGAACTAATCAAAGACATTTATGAGATAAAACCAATGTCTAACTTTGGTTAGAATAAAATCAGTATTTCAAATGTTATTGCGATAACCAATTCTCAAGCAGCTGTGTTCAAATAGCCGCAACTTGGAAACAAAATTGTGGAGAAACTTGCCCACCAAAATCATAGATATTTGAATGATAAATCCATTTTTCAACTTTTGAAATACTTATATAATATAATCATTCAAACCAAAGTTATTGTGATAATAAATTTTCAAGTTGCTGCTACTTGGAAACAGTGGCGCCTCGTGAGATTATTTTATAGGGGGGCTGCATTAGAGGTCATCACGGGCCGGCTTATAGACCAGAGCTTGGCGCGGCCCGGGCCGAGAGCCGGAATATATTTGAAATACTGGGGCCTCAGTTCTATTTCTTTTGAAAGTAAAAAACAACATCGTTACCATTTTCTGTAGACTGTTTTGAATTTTACATAATAAGAAATAGGCTATTACAGAATCTAAGAGTTCAAGAATACATAACAAACAAAAATCTAGGTAAAAAAATCTGCTTCGGTATTAAATTCAAGACAGAATTTTTTTTAAATTAACTTTTGTAAAAATAACAATAATGTGACAATAATTATTGATAATTAAATAAAAAATTGCAATTATAATAATACGTTTCGTTAAATTATTTAAATCATCCTTTAAAATAATAATTTAAGAATTAACATGAAAGTAAAATCATGCCCCCATACTGCACTAATTACAAAACACTTGCCAGCATTCCAAACATTTTGAGTTATTATGTATTAAAAATGTAGTTTATACATAAATGACATATTTTACTAAAATTTCATCCAGATGTAAAAGGTCTTATTATAATTTCAAACGAATTTCCAAAATTTATTGCATATAGTCAGTAATGTACCCGATATTTTCTGTTTTGCCCAGCAATAAGCCTACAAATGTTATAAACACTATTTTAATCAGATAATATATTTAAGAAGACATCAGTTCAATTCTGTTTGAAAAGTATAGCACTAACTAAAATCACGAATACCTAAGACAGTACTGCATTTTGCATATTTTATGCTTAATTGAAAAAGAAGTATAAATAATGACTACAACATTTTCTAATTGGATGATTTTGTTATGGATTAGAAAGGTGTATCATTATTTTCCCGAAGAATCTCAAGCAAAATAACACTGCTGAACTGTATAAAATTTTCCTTATAACTGTTAGTAACTGTTGTATATAAACTGTAGTGAATGTATTTTTCTGCATCTCTGTGAATTAACTTTTAGCAAAACATTCTCCTTTTTCAATAAGAAATATGCTGTGGTTAATCTCAATAACGGATTTTCGAATTCTTAAATTTCCAAGCATAATTATTAAAGTTCACACTCAAAAAGAAAGATATACAATAAATACTTTTCCACTTCGTTGTTGGAAAATATTAGAAATCAAAAATTTAGTAGTACATCTGTGTTTTTAAAAAATATTTGACTGCTAATAATTTCATAAAAAAAAAAAAAAAAAAAAACTTTTCCTTAAAAGCGATAAAGAAATTATAAATACTATATTTACCAGAAGGCAAATATGTAATATTTAATTTGTGTAAAAACTAATTCTCTAACGTTTCTGTCATTGAAAAGCAAGAAACCAAAAACTTGTGCGAAATTTCTAAGTAACATAAAATAAAAATTTAAAAATCTGTTCGAAAACATAAATAAAAATGCGCTCTATTTTCTCATACAACCATGAATAACCTTCATGCTAAATTTTCTACTTCTCATACATAAATAATCTACAAACGCAACGATTATCGCATCAAAAACTGTGCTAAAACAAGGAGATTACAAAGGGAATTCACTCTGTTTCAGCATTACTGAAAATCCCTTTCATGTCGGAGCTGCAGCTGATGCAGCTCCTGCGTAATTGTCGGAACTGATAGAGAAAACGAGTAGGGGCGGCTTTCACTATCTTTTCCCTAAGGAAATCCCTTTTTTCAGGAGCTGCATGAAGGGCAGCCCCTTTTCGATCTTTGGAGAGGCTATTACGAATAAAACTCGTTGATTTTTCTCAGCCGTTTAATAACTTTTATTTCTAATGAAGTATAGTAATATGGGGGGGGGGGGGATTTCTATATGCATAATACTATATTTTATAAAAAATATTATTTTTTTAAATATTCTATAAGTTATAAAATTATAACTTTGAATAGTTTTGGGGGGGCTGCAGCTCTGCAGCTCCTGCCACGAGCCACCACTGCTTGGAAACAATAGGACGGAGCAAGTTGCCCAGCAAGCTTATCCAAGATATTTGAAGCATAAAATTACAGTCCAACTTTGGTTTGAATCAGTGCAGTATTTTAAAAGTTATTTTTATGACAAATTTTCAAGTAACAGTCTAAGTGGCTGCTACTTGGAAACAAAATGGTGGAGCAACTTGACCAGTGAAATCCTCCAAGATATTTGTAAGATAAGTTCACTGTTCAACTTTGGTCCAAACTAATTCAATATTAAAAAAATTATAGCGATAAGGAATTTTCCAGTGGCATCGTGATTTCAAGTGGCCACCACTTGGAAACAAAAAAGTGAGATAGTCAGCAAACTTATCTGTATTTGAAAGATAAATCTACTCCCCAAATTTGATACGAATTGATTCAGTAGTACAAAAGTTAATGACAAATTTTAAAGTGAATGCCACTTGGAAATAAAATGGAAGAGCAAGTTACCATATGAACTTAACTGAGATATTTGAACCGTAAGTTTACTATCCAACTTTGGTTTGAATCAGTTTAGTATTTTAAAAGTTACTGTGATAGCACATTTTCAAGTGGCAGACTGATTTCAAGTGGCCGCAATTTGGAAACAAAATGTCAGATCAAGTTGCCCAGTGAACTCATCCAAGATATTTATATGATAAGTTCGCTTTTCAAATTTGGTTTGAATTGAATCAGAGATTAAAAAGTTACCATAATTATAAATTTTCAAGTGATAGCCTGATTTTAAGTTGTCTCGCTTAATTTATAACATTTGCACTTGGTAAAGATTGCAGATAAAGTTCATTAATAAACTTGGTTGAGACTTATATATGGCCTATGTATACATCAAACAAATCCTGTCTTAAATACGCTTTTTACAGTATGAATTTAAAATTTTCGGTACACGTAGAGGATTGGTCCACAACTGGATTTGGCAATTTTTTGGCGCCCTTTTGAACGATAACGAGGTAACTCTGGATTCTTTGCAATATGACATGGCAACCTACTTGTTGTTTATTTTTTATGGCCATAACAACTAATGTTCTTTTTATTTTTTATTACCATGGCAATCAGTATTGTAATTAGTTAGATAACTTTAGTTATTCTATTCTATTTCAGTTGGTGAAACACACGGTTGAATTTTTTTTTTTTTTTTATTATTATAAATTTATTTTGTTTATATTGGCCTATTTTTGAAAGAGAAGGTGAATATAATAGCATTTTTTTGAGTGAATTGTTTAGAGAGAGAAAAATGTATTTATTTTTAATTTTTGACAAAATGGGAATTAACTAAAATATAATTTGTGAAAAGTGCGTGGATCATGTACACCAAGCATGTAGCAACATGTGTGTATTTATCAGTAAAATACAGAATTTCATGCATTTTTCATTTCATGCTACATAAAGTAGCTTATTTTTTAAAAGTATATTCTAAAAATCATTAAAAGAAATGGTAAACGAAGTTCTAATTTATATAATCATATTTTAATGCCA
Organism: Salticus scenicus; assembly: GCA_963930645.1. Taxonomy (NCBI): domain Eukaryota; kingdom Metazoa; phylum Arthropoda; class Arachnida; order Araneae; family Salticidae; genus Salticus; species Salticus scenicus. The sequence continues at coordinate 165,259,222 of OZ005662.1, forward strand.
AGTGTAGAACATTTGAATCATATAAATGTATATATATATATATTTATGAATATTGATCGCCCGTGAAGTACAAAAATTTATTAAAATGTTTTATCATGCCTATTGAAGTAAGTTAATTTTAAATATTTGTTTTATTAATATTAAAAATAAGCTTAATTAATTTTTTATATTAATAATGATGCCATTTTGAAAAACTCATCTTGCTTTTGTTTACGCTTGGAATCCATGGCAACTACCAGCGAAAATGGCAGTTCGCCATAATCACCAAATAAAAATCGCCAAATGCACTAGTGGACCAACACTATACTAGTTCCAAATTTTCAAGTAGCCTCTACTTGAAAACAAAATGGTGGAGCAATTTGGCTAAGAATCTCATTCAAGATATTTATAAGATAAATTCGTTGTCCTTTGGTTTGATTTGGAGTATTATTTCAGAAGTTATCGTGATTATAAATTTTTAAGTGATAGCCTTATTTGAAGTGGCACCACTTAGATTAAGATATCCACCACTTTATTAAAAATGGCAGATAAAGTTCATTAATAAACTTGATTGAAGTCCTTATATGGTCTAGGTATACATCACAGGGTTCTCAGCACAAACCTAGTTCAAAAATAGTGGAAATAGTGACCAATTTTCTGAAAAAAGTGACTTTATAGTGACCAAAATAACAACCTTATTTACGTAATACAAGAGTTTGTGTAAAATTTAACTATATTTATCAGTTATTACAGTAATAACACAAATTCATTAAAAAAAAAAAGAATATTATTCATTCATCAAATGAACTATGTTTAGAATTGAAATATATTTATAAACAAATATGCATATAGAACATACTTTTCCAAATGCAGGATATTCCAGTAGAATACCGCGAATGGCAATTACATTTATTATTTGATATTTTTTCCCCCTAAATACTATATGAAACCACTTTTTCATGAAAGACAAAATGTTTTACAAAAAGGATCTTAATATATATTTTAGAGAGCAACATTGTTCTATATAATATCAAAAAAGTAAAAAAAAGAAAAGAAAAAAATATGCTTTTTAATAATTATACACAAAAAGTTTAAAACTTTTCAATTTATGCAGAAGAGAAATAAAACATACCGAAGAAATCAACATTTTTTAACCAAACATTTTTAAGTTTTCCGTAACCTTTTTTTTTTTTTTTTAAATATAACCAATCATACTATTTTAAAATATACATTAAAATAATAGTAAGCAGAAGAAAAGAAAAACAGTTATTCAAACTTTTCTAACATTTTTATTTTACATACAGCAAATTACATAGCAATTATTTTTAATACATATTCATTGAGTTTTTGACTTTTTTGTAACAAAATTTGTTAAAATTGCAGATTTTCTTTTCTGCAATTTTTCCTCAATTGAGGTTGCTTTTTCCCCGTTGTCAGGGCCGCCGCTAGGCATTAAGCAATTCAGGCAATGCCTGAGGGCGGCAGCTGTCTAAGGGCGGCACTCGAATCATTAAAACGAAGTACGAAAAATAAAAAAAATAAGCAAAATTGAAAAAAAAAAATATTTTTACAAAAATATATAATGGTAAAAAAGAAATCCCCCCCCCCCTCCTCACGAAAGAATCTAAATTGGTTGAGAAAACTGCTGCTAGTAAAATTCGCCAATAAATCGAACAAGATGTGTGAAAAGGACAATATGAGAAAAGTGAAAGCACAAAGCTTTGCTCTTAGAAACTATCTTTGCATGGGGCTGATGTCCGATTCCGGCTAGCCTACTAGACAGACACATTCTGAGAATGCTTTAATTGGGAGACTACAGATGAGTACATTAGGACCGAGTCCTGTCGGTATGCAACTAAAAAAGCTATTACTGACCGGATATTGTTAATTTAAACAAAAATGAGGGATATATGTAGCATATGGAGTTTTACATGGGTGGCCTTAAGAAAAAGACAAAATTATTTAGAATCCATGAGTGTGAAAGAAAAATAAAACACTGAATTAAGTTTAAATTAAGCGCTTTTTACTTTCCTAACATTTTATGTAAGGAAAGTATTGTAATCATGTCAAAAATCTGATAATGAGATTTTGGTGTTTAGACACATTTTACTGTTCCCTGAGTTCATTTTTACTATTTTTACGATGATGTGTGTGTGTGTGTGTGTGTGTGTGTGTGAGTGAACACAATAGCGCCTAAACACTTTCTAAATCCCCATAGCACGAACCCCATTGATTTTAGTGAATCTAGGACTTAGTTTTTTTTTTTTTTTTTTTTTTTACAGAGAAACAAATAAAACAATTCTTTATCACTAGGGCATATGGACCACAATATTTTTAAAGTGCGATAGCGCTCAAACGCCTTATTCGTCTAAGCTGGAAATTTATACACATGTTATAAGTCATTATGCACGAACTGTATAAATTTTCGTGAATCTAGTACTTAAAGACTTTTTATAGGGACACAAGGAAAAATTCCTTATCATTAGGGTCTATGGGCCCAATTTTTTTAAAAGTGCGATAATGTCTAAATGCCTTACCCGATAGAGATGAAAATTTATATTCATACTATATGTCACAGTCACATGAACTGCATAGATTTTGGTGAATTTAACACTTATAGATTTTTTAAAGGGAAGGAACACAAAGAAATATTCTTTATCATTATGATCTATGGGCTGAAATGATTGTAAGTACAAATTAAAATATGGAAAAATATATTCATACACCCTATTATAGTTTTCACGTTTGTCTTACTTCAATTTATTTATACAACTGTTAATTATTTAATGCTCGAAAAGTCGAGTGGAGTGACTCCAGATTTTTTTATGCATTATCTAAAAAAATCTAAAATTTTAATCTAAAAAAAAAAAAAAATGAATAGAAGGGAATTTTACATTAATTTAATTAAAATTATACTTAAAATTTATACAAATTGGATATTAGCCCACCAGCAGTAGAGCAAATCTGCTCTCAAAGTTAGTAGACGTGAGGTGCCGAGTTCAATCGCAGGTCGCGCTCGTCGACCTAGCCATTCAGAGTTTTCCATGGTTTTCTCTGAAACTTGCATACCTACGGGCTAGGACCCCTTAGAAAGACACACAAGGCGGAGGGCACTCCCCTTCAGGCCTACGACCCTAGTGCTTCCATTCGGCCTTAATCCCCACAACCTAACCCAAATTAGATTTAGTTTTAGAGATAAAATGAATTTGAAATTTTTAAATTCATAAAATTTTCAGTTATAATAAAAAATTAAATTTAAAATTGAAGAATGTATACTATTTCAGCATTACATGTTTATATATACGAATGAAATTAGATAATGATTTTATTTGCATAATAATATTTTAATCACAAAATTTCATTCAATTCCCAGGTCTAAAGAACATTTTCAACAATCTAGATACAACACTAAAAGATAAAAAGCATTAATATTTTAGAATTGGTGAAAGGAAAATAATACATAAAAATACACAAACTGTTGGCAATTCTCGGAAAATGAGGACAGAAAAGTTTAAAATGAGGACAAATGTGGTCCTCATTAAAAATTTTCAAAATTGAGAAGAATGTCAAAAAATGAGGACAATCCTTAAAAATGAGGACGTCTCATCACCCTGCATTAGATTCGACAATGTATTTTCTATTCGTTTTATGAACCTGTGTAAACTTTCGTATGACTAAATTAATTTAAATTAAATCCATTTTTTAAGCAATGTTTGATTAGTCAACTTAAAATTGAGGATTTTAAAAAAGTGACAACACGCGAAAATCTGAAGTTATAAAAATTCGTCTAAGCAAAATTTCAGCGAATGAAGGGGCGGCAAATTGAAGCTTGCCTGAGGGCGGCAGAGCACCTTGCGACGGCCCTGCCCGTTGTGCATTTTCTTCTTCTTTTACAGTTTTCAACCTTTCCAACATGGCTTGAGCAATTCTTATCTCTTGAAGTTTTTTAATGTATCATTGGCTTCTTTCAGCATTTATCACTAACTTTTCCTTTAGCAGCTTCAACTAATTTGGTTTCAAGTTCATCAATGTTTTTTAAATTTTTCTCTATTGATTTCTTCTTATTATTTTCTTCTTCTAGTTTTTTATTTTCTTCTTCATCTTTTTTCATCAGCAGTTCTTTCTTCTTTTTTTCCTCTTCAAGATATAAGCTTATACTTGGAAAAAGCTCCCCTAGCTAAAACTAAAAGTTCTTTGGTTACAGGTACCAGCTCAGGTTTATAATCATAAAACTTTAATGCAGCTAATACATGCAGTTTTGCATTCAAAGTTCTTTCAAGCATTTTTGTGCGATCTTCTGATATTATTCTTCTGGAATCTGAAAACCCTCTTTCAATGTCAGCACTGCCATGCGATACTGCCAAGCAGATTTTGACAACTTCCTGGATAACTGGATATTTTAATTCACCCATTGCATTTTTTATTTCGAATATTTTTTGCCATGCATGATCAATTCTGACATTTGAAGATAAAGGAAGCTCCTCCAATTGGAGAAGATGCCATTCATCAATTAGCATGGTTGTGTTAAGAGAGCCTGGCAAAGATTTGGCAATCTTAAGAATATTATTGCAGCTTTGCCAATTTCATTGAAATTCAGAAATGTAAAATACTTAAAATTATTGTTTTCTTGGGAGATTTTGTTAACTAAGTATTCTCCAGCTTTTATATAGTGACTTCAAACATTATTTAAAAATTCTTTTTGAAGGTTTTCAGGCATATTCCGTAATTCATTGACGACTGCATCCCCAAACAATATCTTTACTTAACAGAAGATTGGCTTCATCAAAAGCAGTTTCAAAATCTTCATTTTTAACTGTTTTTTCCACTGAATTTTTCTTGCACACTCTTCTCAAAACTGTGACTAACAATTCCTTTAACCCATCATATAAAACATGAATCAATGATTCTTCTTTCTGGAATATAGTGCAATACTTTGAGAACAGCTGAGTACTTGATAGAATAAATATTAACTGAGTTTTCATAGTTTTGTCCGATACTAAATTGTGTATTTTCTTATAACAATTCATGTTAAGATATTTTTCATTTTTTTTCGATGGTAAATAATGTAAAAAATATTGAATAATAGCAGGCCATTGTTCTAGAACACGAGATATCGCTCCTTCTAATGTCAGCCATCGTACTGAGGAATGTTTAAAGAATTTGTGTAAGGGAACATCTTTTTCCTTCTGTATGTCTTCATATTCCTCCATTCTTGAAGGCCAACCACGGAAAAAATAGTACAGACTTAAGATAAGGTCTGAAACATCAGATCCATAAACTTCTAATCCTTTTAAGAACGCATTATTAATAACATGCAAATTGCAAGTTCCCACTTGAAGAAGACCCTTTTATCTTCCTGGCATCGCTTTAACTTCTTCATTTATTATTCTAAAAACTTTGGCATTCACTGGAGGTCCATCACTACCAATCATAATAAGTTTATTGAGCGACAGTGCTGATCCATCCAAACACTTTAAAATATTAAAGCTCAACTCTTCAGCAGTAGCACCTCCCATGAGTACAGAATCTAAATGCATCAAAACAATTTCATTTCTTTCTTTAGACCAGTATTTTATAGCAATCTGCAATTCTTTTTTGCTCTCGTTATTAGTTGTTTCATCAAATAGCACAGAATAATATGATGTGTAGGCATCTTCCAACATTTTGTTCTTAAAATATGGACCCAACGCTTCTGTAACAAGATAAGAAAATTTACTTGCACTTAAACTAAAATCATCCAGTAAAGGCTCTGAGAACATAGAGGGAAAAAAATTATCAATCAATTTTAAACTTTGGGGGAAAAAAAGAAGGATTTTAAATGAATTTAACTGAAAAAAGTGGAAAAAGTGACCAAGTGACAAAAAAAGTGACTTTTAAGTGACCAAATGAAAAAAAGTGACTTTTTAGTGAAAAAAGTGACTGCTGAGACCCCTGACATCAAAATTCAAACAAACTCAGAACATGTTTTTTACAATGTGAATTTGAAATTTTCAAGTGGTGTGGTCTCTACTTGAAAACAAGAAGTCGGAGCAACTTTGTTAATAACCTCATCCAAGATATTTATAAGTTCACTGTGCAAATTTGGTTTGATTTGGGGTATTATTTCGAAAATTATCGTTTGATATTAAATTTTCAAGAGATAACCTGATTTCAAGTGGCCTCATTTAATTTAAGATATCTGCCACTTTGTTAAAAATTACAGATAAAGTTCATTAATAAACTTGGACCCTTATGTGATCTATATTTAGATCAAAACTCAAGCAAATCCGGTCTTAAATACACTTTTTACAGTGCAGATCTGAAATTTTCAAGTGACCGCCACTTGAAAACAAAAAGATGGAGCAACTTGGTTAATGAACTTGTCAAAGATATTTATAAGATAAGTTTGATGTCCAAATTTGGTTTGGTTTGGAGTATTAACTTGGGAGTTATCGTGATGACAAAATTTTCATTATATATAGATAGATATAGATAAATGAAGTGATTGCAGTTTCTAAAGAAATCAACTTAGCACACACACACTTATATATATATACACACACACACATTACGATTTATATAAAATTTAATACCTTTTCAAAGACTGGATGTATTCCTGAGATTTTTCATTTTCTTCAGTAAGCATGGTAACTTTCAATTCAAGCCTTTAAGAACATTTTAAACATTTATTTAAAAGCAGAACTATGGTTCTTAAAATAGTAGCATAAAATTTAGAGTAATCTAAAGATTTCAGTAATTTAAAAAAAAAAAAAAAAAAAAAAAAAAAAAAACATAATATCTGAATAAATGAGGAAAATAATAATAATAATAAAATACTCTAAAAGAATAATAAATTCAGAATAAATAAAGTTAAAGCCCCTAAAACATGAAAAAAAAAGTGGTTAGTATTTTTGTTGTCTGTGTGAAGATCCTAAGCTTAGGTGGTGAATCCTCTTCCTTTGTAAGTAGTCAGGGTTGCCACTCAAATAGGAGAATGAAATTCCCTGACTTTTCCAGGTGTATTCTCAGAAAATTCCCTGACTTTTCTAGATTCTGGCTAAAAAAAACCTGGAAAAGTGATACTATGTTAGAGGAAAAATCAGTTTTTTTTTTTGCAATAACCGTATGAAATTCCCTGACTTTTCCAGATTCTGATTAAAATAATCAAATTCCTTGACTTTCATGGTCAATTTCCGAATTCCCTGACTATTTCAGGTTCTCCAGATTTTCCAGGTAGCATGGCAACCCTGGCAGTCTTTCTAGTAGTCTTACGCATATTCACATGAATTTTAGAAAAAAACCACAGGAAATTCTAAATACTTAGGCTGTCGAACGTGACCTGGGTTTGAACCTGGTACATCTTATAAATCAGTTTTGAGAGCAGAAACTTTTGATCACAGAGGGGTCAAAAGGGAAGTGGAATTTAAAAATAAGATTTAAAGGGGAAAAAAAAAAAAAAAAAAACTTCACAATATGAAAGTTAAAGCAAACAATATGTGTGTATATATATATTAAAAATATGAAATATCTTTAATAATGAATTTAGAATTTTTATGAGATACCTCAAACTAAATTTTCGGAGATTTATATTGTTATTATAATACTTAAAAAAATAAATAAACTAGTGGATCTTCAGATTAGGAGCCTAAATGTCCTATTTGCATCACAGATCATTTTCATTTATTCCTTATTATATAATATGTATATATTGATTTGATTGACTTCCTACATAACAGAAACGTTTCTGAGGAGGGGGGGGGGGTTACATATGTACATACAGCATAACACCTTTAATGGACCATATTCCCACTTTGGGTTCGAGACTACAAGAATATCAGCTGGGTAGGGAAACAATACTCAACTCTACCATAACAAAGCATTGTGGCTCGCAAATTTTTATCTTGCAATATTATTTATAAGAGTTACAGATTATATGAAATTGAAGTAAGAGTGATATAGTGATACCTTTGTTTTGTTTTTAATCCAGTTTTAGTAATATACTTTAATATTAATCAACATATGTAATATTAAAAGTTGCCATGTGAACTGTGGCGATGTTAACAAATTTAAACGGATGTTCCATTTAATAAATTCCTTTATTAAAGTGATTGAAATTCTAATTATTTAAGCTTTGATGTCTATATATATATGTGTGTGTGTATAAAATGTTCTTATTAATCTTTTATTCATTATATATATGTGTGTGTGTGTGTGTATACATAAAATGTTCTGCAATTTAAAGATATGGAATAGTCTTAACTTTATCATTCGATTCAGTTGTTTACATTTCTCTTTTGTTCTTGTTTGAACATTATTATTAAGTTTCACTGCAGAAATATTTAAGAAAATGTTATGCATAACAATAAAATGGCATATTGAATCTAATTTGTTTACAAAATATCGGCCACGTGTTTGGTGATTTTACCTACGGTGACGTCACAGGAATATTGTCCATTCAGACTTTGAAAACCAAATTCCCTCTTTTTTGTTTTTGGTTTTGATGAATGGCTACAGATGGCACCACTAAACAAATAATTCCATTTTAGAAAATTATTATTTTAAACAACGAATTGGAATGCTTACTTTTTTTTTTCAATAACTATTAAAATAAACAAGTGTCTAATTGGAAATTTAGAAGAAATGTTTGTGTTAGCTGTATGCCAATAACCACTTTCTTTTCTTTTTGATTCCTGTTTGTTTTCGTTTTAGATTATCAGTGCCTTGTTTTTGTTGTTGTTAAATCATATTTTTGTACGTGTGAGTTTGGTTATTAAAATGAATGATATATGAGAATCTGATTGTTCTCACAAGCTAAAAATGAAACTGTTGTCTTTTTTAGACATGCTAAAGTAATTCACATTTGAAAATTACTTCAATATATTTTTTTTAATCAATTAATTTAATTTTAATAATTTTCTATATTTTTCTTATTTTTTATACAAATTTTGATTTGATATTTAGTAATATATATATATATATTTAGCATTATTCATTTATAATTTCTTTTAACTTTAAATCTTTTACACTGGGCTATTAATTTGCATGATAATAATAATAATTAAATTAATTTATTAATTTACTTGTCATAATCTGTTTGAACATCTGAACATCTTCGGGGTGAACTGACCTTTCTTTGGTTAAATATCTGTACTTATAAGTATAAAGGATTTAAGTCCAAAAATGTCGATTTTGAGTTAAGTACATAGTCAGACTCAGAAAAAAATTTTCTATCGATTGGTATAAAGGATTTAACTCTATGTCATTTAGTCTTTGAGAAAATCCATTGGTAAAAAAAGATTCAAGTCAGAAATTTACCATTCATGTATGGTATAAAATATTTAATTCAATTTTTTTCCGTTATTAAATGAACGTTGACAATCACTGAATGGTATAAAGGATATAACTCAACGAAATACCTTTTTCCTAATTGATTCTTCTGATTTGTTTTTAGTTAGTTTAACTTTATTTTTCGTCTCCTGAAAAATCAAGAATGTGGACTTAAATCCTTTATACTTATCACTACAGATATATTCCTGTCCTATTTTTTTTTTTTTTTTTTTGCAAGATTTTGTTTTTTCTTTAAGTAGATAGTGTTACTGTTTTCGTAAATAATAATTAATTAAAAAAAAAAAAAAAGACTCCGTAGATGTCCAGATCTGCTAGGACAAATATATAGGTGAAAACTTAACAGTAAGAAAAAAGGCAATTAATATCTATATGTAATACAGACATTACTGTTTATTGAAAGAAACTTAATGAATCCGGATGAAAATTTTATTTTATAACTGTATATGTCACCTTAGTGAGAATATTTTCTTTAAATGTAATTTATAAATAAATAATCTTTCTGTGAATTGAAACATTTTTTAAAGTATCATATTTTTATTATTGTAATTAATATCATATGTACGCTTAATATGAAATTTAACATATTATCATAATATTGCAGAGCTAACAGTTAATACAAGTGAAAAGTTTGATTTTTGCTTTTTTAGTTGCTATTAAATTTAGCATTAAAAAAAAAAGAGACAAAATTACAAATAAGAAATCATATCAAATAACTTTTTAAAGATATCTACAAAGGTAACATTTGGTTTTTATAGTATTCTACCTTTAAAATTTTGCATATGTGTATGTTTCACAAATATTTTGCATTATAAACATAACAGTCTGAAAATATAAAGAAATAAAATGAAATTACTTTCCAATCTCAATATTCAGTTTTCGAACAGTTTCAGCTTTCTCACTTTTAACCTAAAGTAAAATTCCGATTAACAGTGTAAAATGAACATAAGTAAAATTAAATTGAAAAGAAAACTAAATTGGAAAACTTACGTCTGCTAATTCAGTTTTTAAATTGCTGTATTCTTGCTGTAATGACAATATCTTCATTTCAAGTTTTTCAATATCAATTTTCCTTTGCCTTTCGATTTCATGAGCTTTGTTTTTTGCTTGAGCAGCTTCTCCCTGAGTCCATTTCAATCTACTCTTTAATTCTTCGATTTTCTGACTATCAATCTAAACAAATGAAATATTAAAATGCACAAAAATTAAAACAAGAAAAAGGAAAAACAAGCAGACATTCATGCATTGTTTTTACTTTCTTGTATAAAGTGAAGTACTATAAACCCAATTTACAAGAAAATATTGTATCTAGCAAAATTCAAAACATCTGTTGTAGATTATCGAAATATTATATTTGACACTGTTACAACATCTAGCCGTACACTTCCAATTTTGTTCTTTAAAACAACCTCCCCACTTTAGAGATATTCATGATTTTACAAATATTTTTATGTCATTATATCAGGGATACAATTTAAAAAATCTCAAAAAAGACAAAATCTTGCATAAAGTAAAATTTCATATATTTTTCAAATATTTATATACAAACTTCATAAATTAATATATGATAAAATATTATATAAAGTACAATAATAATATTTTATGAAATACAAAAGAATGGTGAATAATAACTAATAAAAAATTATTTATAAAGTTTCTAAATAATAAAACAAAATAATTGCACATATAAGAAATATTCAGTACACATCTACTTTTTTATAATTTCCAGAATGTAACAAAACATTTATCAAATTTAAAAAGTTTATCATTAACACTGGCACTTATGCTATGGATGGAGAAAGATTGAGAATGGTAGAGCTTCATCAAATTGTTTAATTAAAAAAACACAAGCATGTCCGATGTCACTGTGGCAAATGCATTAACAATTTGCTCCCGTACGATAAATGTGTGAAGCCCCATACCTTTATGCTGTAAATAATGTTCTTGACATAACTCCAGAATAAGAAGCCAAGATGTTGACTTCAAGACTTCTTGGAGGCCATAGTACAGAACCAGCTCTACCAATGATGAAAAACACTGACAGAATGCCAAATGAAGACCTCTTTCATCTCAGATTGCTGCTGTGCAATGTTCAAAGTGAAGGTTGTGTACCAGTAACACTTGCGCACTTGCCAAGTTGTTTTGAAAGAATTTATTGCATTTGTACAGTTTCTTTCATAATTATGAGATTTTGAAATGCGTCCAACCTTTTTCAATAACCCTATTCACATATGATGAATAAATATACAATAAAAGTTTACACATTGATTCAATTGGTGAATCAGTAACCTACTTAAGCAGCTAGCTATTTTACTATGAAAAAATATTCAATATCCTTCCACAATAAATTTCACAGTAACAAACATTTAATTTGTTTATCTATCACATTACATATTGCAGTTATTATGCAAACTTCACCTGTGGAACGACAAATTTTTTTTTTTTCAAGATTTTTTAAAAATTTAATATTATAATCATACTCGTTTAAATAAAATGGTTAAAATACATAAAAACATTTATTTTTTAAACTAAATCTTGCATTAACAGTAACTGTCAAAAATAAAAACATTTAATCTGCCCAGTTGACATCAAAGTACAATCGTGTATTATGGGAACAAATAACTGTAGGATAGCATATGCAAAAACCATATAAAATGAAAACTTGGGTGAGCAAACACTTAAAAAAAAAAAAAAGAAAGAAAAAGAAATGGAAAAAATGCAAGATGCCTACCAATGGTGATACAGTTCAATGAAGAAACTGTAAACGATACAGGCAAATGACACACAATGTGTTATTTAATACTATCACATAAAGTTTCGAGTTAAACTGATGGTAGATAGATTTGCATATAATCACTCAAACACTAAAAAGTAGTACTTAGAAAAGAAGAATGTTTATTATACAGGAAAAAGGTAAATTACCTCATTTTGCTTTTGACATTCTTCAAGTTTATTTTCAAGGCTCATACATACTCTTTTGTTGTTTGGTTCCATAATACTTATTAATGATTCCTTTTCTTTTAACTTAGCATTAGATGTCTGTAATTCAGCTTCAGTCATCATTAGTTTTCTTTTTAAAGATTCTAAAATGGGAATTATTTTTAGGTATTAAAAATGATGAGCACTATACAAACTATTTATTATTTACATAATTTATTAAAATATTTTTCCCCAGAAAGTTCAGGAAAGTCAGGTGCTGTGTCCTGTATACTCTTTAGTTAAAAAAAAAAAAAAAAAAAAAAAAAAAAACCTTTCTTGTTTATTATCCAAAAACAATCTCACCCAAATTATCCTTTAACATAATTTTATGCTGAACATATGCATGATAGTTTCTTTCTTTCTTATTCAACACCAATTGTTTATTCAACCATTTTTTAAAGTTATCTTTTAACTTTTTAATGTAATTTTCCTATTTTAAACTCTTCATAAGCATTTTTTTTTTTTTTTTGTGCATGTCTCCTGATAGTGATATTAATTATATAAATCAATCATTTCTTTATAGGAATTTTTGTATGTATTTACTTACTTACTAAACAATATTAAATCAATGTTAGTGCTTATAAATACTGGAATAATAAATAACATTTTGAATGCCAAAGGAATAAACTAGCAGACAGCTGTTTCGGAAGCATTTAGTATACAACCATCAGTATATAAAAGAAATGAAACGAAAATGCTCTTTATAGGAAAAGAGTCAGATTTTATGATTGTTTAAACCACCAATAAAATTAGTGTTAGTGCTTATTATAATTATTTATACTCATAATATGCACACACTGATTGCTATATTGTTATTATTTTTTTTTTCTTCTTTAATATGTGTTGAATTTTATATATTTTCAATTTTAGTATTAATTAAAACTTTGTTTTTAAGTATGATTTTATACTTTTAAGAATGTATTATAAAAATTCGACAACGCTGTACCGACTGAAATAGGGGTACCTTGGGGGGACTCATGTCAAAGTTGGGCCTTGGGGGGACTTCATTCAATAAATCCCCATTCAATAAACCGACTGAAATAGGCCCTTAGCACTATTAAGAGTGTATTATAAAAATTCGACAACTGTACCAACTGAAATAGGCCTCTAGCACTAAAAAAAAAAAAAAAAAAAAAAAAAAAAAAAAAAATGCCAGCCATTTTAAGGAAGTGTAAACTGTCTCAAGGTACAATACCATGTTGTACCTTGGGACATGCTTCAAGATTCATGCAACAATTGTAGTTAAAACCAGTTTTATGCAAATAATTAAAATATCTATAATAATAAAAGAAGATGTCTGTCTGTGCATCTATACGTTCAGCCATACTGAACACAGAAGTACAAAATTTGACATGCGGGTGCTCAGAAGCCTTCCCGAGTGCATAGTGCAAAAAGAATTTAAAAATTTTAATTAGATCCAAAGATATTATTAAAATGTCAACCTATGTCTAATCAAAAAATGATCCAAAAAGTCAGGTGGCAGTAATTTTTCCCCTGAACCGCGTTCCTCAAAAGAAAAAGCAGAGAGAAAATTTTGCAGTTTTTTGTAAAGCAATCACTGGTCAACTGTTAGAGATATTAAAAATACACCTGTACCATGAGAAAGAGCATTTATTACCGACTCTTACGGTACAAATGTTTTTGAAAAATACGGATTTTTTATATTTAAAAAAAAAGTTTTAAAAAGGGTCCAAAATTTCTCTTTTTCTCGATTGTCTTTTTTGAATTGCCCTGTACGAAAGAGTAATTGTCTTATTTCTTAACAATTGGTATATTTGGAAAGGTCATTTAATCCTCTTTCAAATCATATAAACATTTTAACAAAATACAGATTAGCAATCCATATTTTTAGATTTTACGAGACATCGATTTTTTCACAAAACATTTTATAACTCAAAATCTTTTAGAGATAAATCATTTCTTTCTTTTTTTGTACATAGACCTCGACTAGACAAATCCCATTTCAAAAGATTGAGAGATTTTTTTTCAAAAACTGAATCCATTATAAATTTTTTAATTTTCTGCATGTCTGCAGTTTTTGATGATATTCTAAATCCACGTTTCTGAAATTCTTGCGTTTCCATTCAAACAACAGTTGGTATTTTGGTTACCATGGAAACTCTCTAAGTTCGCAGATGATATTTTGAAAGTAGAGCAAAAGAAAAAGATTTTTTTCTGATTGAGGTCACGTGTTTTTGGATTGCGATTAAAAATTGCAAAATTCAAAATTCTTCAATTTTCCTTTGTCGCACATGAAACTTACTATACAGAGTTATTTGATAACAAACACTAAGTATATATACAGGTGATGGGTTTTTACATCTCATAATATTATTATACGTTCATACAGTACAAGTGATAATAATTATGGAATTTTTAGCCATAATATTTGCACTTTTTTTTTTTTCAAGGATACAACTTTTTGTATAAACTCGAAGCTGGTACCAAATGAACTGTATCAATATGTAAGATACCTACTTTTAAACTATCCTGCAAGCTCTCTAGGATAAAAAAAAAAAAAAAATCCATAGTTTGTATTAATTTAAATTTAAAATAAAAGTACCTTTTATGATGCTCTGTTAATCGCTATAGATCTTTCAGGGCGATCCGCCCCTTCTTCAATAGCTACATGGCTGTTGTCTTTTGTTGAAACTGGTCTCTCATCGTGCTTCTCTCTCTCAGTCCCGCTTTTCATAATTTGGCGCCACACTCCGTCCAAATCGGCGCGCGACTCGTGCCCGTTACATGCAGAAATGTCTCTCATTATCTCTATTGTCTCTCGGTAAAAAGCGTAGTCTGGGTTATTGTAATTTGCTAGTTTTTTTGTTTCATTAAATATAATATCTATTTTATTTTCCTTATTGACTTTAGTAAGGGCTGTAGTTGTTTTATCATATTTGATATCATTTTGATGCTCTTTAATTCTGGTTAATATTTTCCTTTTGGTTACTCCGATGTAATTTCCCTTCTTTTCATCTGTATATTTGAAAGGTATTTGGTAAATTCCGGCTGTTTCAAGAGGGGGGATTATGTCTTTATCGTTTCGAATTAATTGGTATATATTAGGGTTTGGTTTTATCGGTATATTTATGTTGTGTTTTTTGGCTATATTTTTAATTTTGGTTGAAATTCCTTGATCGTATGGTATGGAATAAGTAAAATTTGGGGTGGTTTTTTGATAGTTTGGGATATTATTGAGTTTTTTGATTCTTTTCCTGTATAATTTATTCACTAAATTTTTGCTATAGCCTGCTTTAAAAGCTGTATTTTTGATGTGGTTTATTTCTTCTTTTAGATCGACAGGGTCATTACAAATTAAAATTGCGCGATTTATATAGGCTTGTATTGCGTTAATTTTATAAGTATAAGGGGTTTTACTATGGTTGTTAATTATTTCTTCATTTGTAGTTGGTTTTCTGTAGACTGTGGTATTAATATTATTTTGATGATGTTTTATTTTTACGTCAAGGTAATAACAATTAACAACCATAGTAAAACCCCTTATACTTATAAAATTAACGCAATACAAGCCTATATAAATCGCGCAATTTTAATTTGTAATGACCCTGTCGATCTAAAAGAAGAAATAAACCACATCAAAAATACAGCTTTTAAAGCAGGCTATAGCAAAAATTTAGTGAATAAATTATACAGGAAAAGAATCAAAAAACTCAATAATATCCCAAACTATCAAAAAACCACCCCAAATTTTACTTATTCCATACCATACGATCAAGGAATTTCAACCAAAATTAAAAATATAGCCAAAAAACACAACATAAATATACCGATAAAACCAAACCCTAATATATACCAATTAATTCGAAACGATAAAGACATAATCCCCCCTCTTGAAACAGCCGGAATTTACCAAATACCTTTCAAATATACAGATGAAAAGAAGGGAAATTACATCGGAGTAACCAAAAGGAAAATATTAACCAGAATTAAAGAGCATCAAAATGATATCAAATATGATAAAACAACTGCAGCCCTTACTAAAGTCAATAAGGAAAATAAAATAGATATTATATTTAATGAAACAAAAAAACTAGCAAATTACAATAACCCAGACTACGCTTTTTACCGAGAGACAATAGAGATAATGAGAGACATTTCTGCATGTAACGGGCACGAGTCGCGCGCCGATTTGGACGGAGTGTGGCGCCAAATTATGAAAAGCGGGACTGAGAGAGAGAAGCACGATGAGAGACCAGTTTCAACAAAAGACAACAGCCATGTAGCTATTGAAGAAGGGGCGGATCACCCTGAAAGATCTATAGCGATTAACAGAGCATTATAAAAGGTACTTTTATTTTAAATTAATTCAAGTTGGTCTGTTTTTAAGAATTTAAATTTTAAATAGTCCATAGTTTGTATTTATCTATTTTAAGTTGAAAAATAAAGTGCAGTATTGAACTGCGAAAAGCTTTCCATTTGTTTTACAGTCAACTCCCTCTAACTCTCAAAAGTTTTGTCCAGAGGTTGTGCAGATAATAGGAATTTGCAAATTAGAGATCATTGTCTTTGTTTACAGTTTTCTTTTGCAGATACAAAGTCAGTTATAGACACCAAAATGGAAAGAGGATTTTTAATAAATTTTAGAATAAATATTTCTTCAATATTAATAAAACTAATCTATCACATTCATATATGATGGTAAATAATTTAAGCATATTCAAATAATAGGTACCTATAAAATGTAAACAAACATATTTAAAAAATACGAAACAAAATATTTTTGAAAGTCTGGAAATAATATTCATCGCTGATTATTTTTTTTAAGCATTCATGTAATAGTGGTTTATTTTCAGTGCTAGTCTGTAGGAATTGCAGGATAATAAATATAAGAATGTTACTGCCCCCCCCCCCTTCTCCATTTGTGCTTTAAAGTAAGGATTATGCTAAAAGTTTGATAAAAAAATAATTATAAGATAAAAAAAAAAAAAAAAAAAAAAAAAAAAACTTTTTATATACCATGTTTTTTAATTTTCTGATGAGTCATTAATGAAATACGTGCGGCTAAAAAATAATATTTAAGCACGTGGAATCAGTTCAGTGAAATAATAATAATAGTGAAAAAAAAGTTGGTTTTAAAAATAAAATATTACTCCTTTTAGAACAACGTACATTAGCATCGTACATTAGCACTTATCAATCTGCATAAAATTTTAAAATTGATAATGACGTCAATTTTTGTGAAATGCATAATTTAACTTTTTATAATTTTTTCAGATTCACATTGAATTAAATGTATTTATTTTTATGTCGAAAGAAAATGAACTCGTAATTTTTTTTTTCGGCAAGAATTAAATTATCAGGTTCTGAGTTACTGCGAAAGTTTCAAATGTCTAGCTAGTAGGGAAATTAGTTAAAAATAGATTGCAAGATTTGTACTGGACAAACAAACAAACAAGAATCAAAGTTAATAAAAACATGGTAATAAAAAGTAAAAATGTGATTTTTTTTTAAATATGAGATGTAAATTTCTTTTAGATTAAAAAATCAATTACGGATTAGAAGGATTTGCAGATTATAAATCTACAGATTAGAGGGAGTTGACTGTACTGTATGTGACTATAAGGAAAATAAAGTTTTTATGACATTTTGTAATACAGTAAATAGTAATTATTGCATACTGGTTCTTTTAATTAACTGGATTACGTTAAGAGCTGTTTTATCAGAAAGTATAAGCAAGTAATCCAAATTATTATTTATTACCAGTTAAAGAAATAAAATTGTCTAAATTATAAAACTTTATACTGTTTAAATTGAAACTGATTTTTTTGCTGGATTTTGAGTATTTTGGAACGTGATCATCAGATACCGAGGTTCATTAGCTCATTTTGATAAAAAAAACTCATAATTATTAACTAAATATGTTATTAAATTTGTGTAGGTATATTTAAAGTTACTTAAAGTTGTTTATAAGATCAATGCATCCATTGTATCTTACAAATCTGCAATTTACAGGATAAATTTTTAATAAAAACAGTTTCTTCCATTTGGAAGAAACCTATTTCTTCCGGACGGTTCTTTCCATGGTTTTTTCCGCCTTGGAAGAAACTTGCCAACCCTGGATCATAACATGGTGAGCGAACAAGCTGTTTCAGAAATTGAAACTGGAAAAGAGCGCTGCAGGTGCTACCGAGCGGGAATTTACTGCGATTAAATTTTTCAATAAAGCAATTTTCACTATATGTCAATAAGCTGTTGTAAGACCTGAAACGGGAAAAAGGCACCGCAGGCGCCACCGAGCGGGAGTTTCGTAAAGTCGGATTTTTTAAGGATCGCGAACCAGCTGGTCGCCGAAAGTGGCTAGTATAATAAATAATTTATTTATTTATTTATTTAAGGCATTAAATTTAAAAAAATCTGGTGTGTAGCAACCACACAACTTCCATTCCCCTTTATTTCACGTATTAATGCAATTTTTAAAAATGTGATCCAGAAGACATAAAATTGAGCTAACGAAGTAGACACCTAATAAATTTAGAAAGCTGATATATATATACATATATATATATGAAAGCTAATATATGTAGACATGTAAAACAGATTTTACATAGTGAATTAAAAAAAAAAAATGGTAGAGTTATTTTTTGAAACATCAATTTCCGAGATCTGAAACTGAACTTAAGCAGAATTACTGTTAATTTTCCTATAATAACCACATAATGTACGAGAAAGAATATCAAAAATGGTTTTATGTAACAATTTTCAAGAAAATCTTTAGAGCCGTTTTTGAGATACCAACTTTTACCAAAACTTGGCATACTCAATTGACAATTATTGACCGGAAAACAATAATTACATACAAAAGGATATTTAAAAGGGAGTTAATATGACGAGTATGAAAAAAACCTGTAAAGCAGTTTTTAAGAGACCTTGCGAGACCTGAAAATGAGCTATTTATACAGGGTGCCTATTAATTTTCCTAAACTAACCAACTATATCATTCGAAAGGACATCTAATAGAGTGTTTACATAGCATATTTGAAGAAAATCGTTAGAGCTGTTTTTGAGATACGGACTTACGATTCCACTTACGCTTTTCCAATTTTTACCAAAATTTGGAAAATTCATCTGTACATCAGTTCTGTCTTAATTCTGAAGTTTCGTAGTTGTATCTTAATCAGTTTTGGAGATATGATAGTCTAGTCAGAAGATTTCCCATACGCATACACTGACCAATTGCCAAAAAACACTTTTTAGGACTCAGGAGACCTTAAAACATGTAAATCAGGTGAAATCTCGATATCTAATTTTTGGACCGAAAACAATACTTTCATTACCAACAGTAGTCAGGTAATGGAATTAAAAATACACTTGCAGATGCATTACACAAATTATAATAAATTTGAAAGTCCAAACCTTATTCGTAAATTAACGAAGTATTGATAAAAATCCCCATTTAACAAAATATGATGCAAAGTCAACTGCGAGATTTCTTGTGCAGACCTCAGTGAGAGCTTAACACTCAATAACTGATAAAATATCATAATTTTCATATCTATAAAAAAAATTGTTGCAGTCCCCAATGCACTTTACAAACCTCATTGTTCAGGACATCCATGCTTCAGATCAACGCTGTAAACAAAAGGTGTTCAGGAGGGCTTAAAAATAGAAGTTAATATATTTTTATATTATTATTTCAGATACTTTTGTTTATAAAAAAACAATCATTTCTCTTTACTTTCTTCTGTAATTAAAAGAATGTATTGTACTTATGGAAAATTTTTAACTCCAGTTTTTGATGGATTTACACGTTTTTAGATGTTCTGAATACAATTTGACTGTTTTTAGAAACTGTCTGAGTGTGTGTATTACAAATTTTAGAGATGCTGTAGGATCTCATGAATCAATGAATAAAATTTAACGAAACTTGCTATTTATTTGGTCCTTCCCCTAAACTGGTGTTGATTACATTTAGCAATCAATCGCTCAAAGGTGGCGCTGTGATATCATTTTTTCTAAATTTTTAAGATGACAGTATAGGACAAAATTTCGTATAATATACATAATGAGACTAATTTTTAATGTATGATTGTAAAATTAATATGAATTATTGATAACGGTAGAAGTAAATTATAAAATAAGGTTTGTGCATGTAGGAACGTCGTCGTCCCCCTCTCCTGGAGAGCATGGACCCCCAACGGGGATGTAAATTTTCAATATAGGTTGAACCATAGATCAGTGATAAAAAAAAAACAAAGTTAACAATTTTTTAATTTTTAATGAAAATAAATGAATAAAGCAGGAAAAAAATTGCATTTCTTCTGATGTTGGTACTACAAATACAAAATTAGCTTTTTTTCAGCATTTAGTGTTATGCTATCTCTAAGATAAAAATAGTCTGCTTTCATTATGGAAAATAATTTTCATAAATAATTTAGTAAATACTAAATATTAATTAAAAATTTATTTATGCTGTGTAAATTTATATAAGATAATATATAGAAAAAAGTCTTGTGATAGCCACAACATGCTAGTTCTAATATGTCTGTGATTTGATCATATTCAATACCGTCGTGATCTGTACTTGATAAAATTAATTTATCAATATCAGATTCTGAACTACTTCTGCTAATTTGTTGTGTAGGTAATTCTTTTCCCAGGGGTTAATCCAGGTTTTTGAAAATGGTACCCCATTTGTGAATTTTGTAAATAATTTGTGAAATTTTTTTTTATTAATTTGTGAAAATTAAAAATGCCTAGTGAACAAATTAACCGAAGTGCACAAAGTAATTTATACAGTTTTAAAATACCAATAAAAATATAAAAGTTGTAAAATAGAGTTATATTTATGTTGATTGGGTAAATACCTAAATTGAAGCTGTTTATAATTTTTTTGTAAAATATTTGAGTATGCATATTACGTGACATTTCAAACCATCTAAGACATCACATATAACAGACTCGTTTCAAAAGTCACAAATTTTAAAGATCTCAACTAGCAATGGATAAATGCTTCATTCTCTAATAAGCAAATAATATTCATCATATCAAATGCTATAATATAAAGCTATTATATATACGTTCTCCCTCCTCTCATTTTGTGTCACTTTGACAATTTTTAAACAGTAATGAAGGAAAAGCTAAACGTCCAATTTCAGGGTATTTGGGAAAATCCTGGGTCCTCAGGACCCATGAGTTCCGAAGATCTGGGTCCTTCTTTTAAAAAAATGGGTCGTATATACTATAAAGATATAAATTAAAATTATCTTATTGTAGTTAAAAGATATTTTTTTATGAATTTTTCATCAGCTCTTTTTGAGATTTCCTTAAAACTATTATGTAGGAGGTTTTTGCTGTTTAAAAACAACTGGAAATATTTAGCCCAGTGTGTTCTGGAACCAGAAAGGAAAAATTAACAAAAGAAAGTACAGTATAATAGCTATACATGTATATATTTACTAAATACATTTTATTTTCAGTGATATAAAATGCCATTTAAAAAAAAAAAAAAAAAAAAAAAAAAAAAAGGGGAAGATAGGAAAAGAAAATTTTGAAATAAACTAATGTTTGATTACAAAGATTGTCAATATTTTGAATTTTTAAATAACATTTTTCACCACTTTTCTAAAATAAAACTGAAATTATTTTTATTATTATTATTTAACGATTAAATTAATTAAAAATTATTTTAAAAAATAGTCTGTTATGGCCTTCACAAAACTTTCTTCTGTATCATTCTATATTACAAGGCCACTTACTGTTTAACATGCACAAAAATTCAAACATAGCTTCTAACAGTAAATATTTTTATTTATCTGTGGAATTTGATGCAGATTTAATCAACAGATGCTGAAATGTAGCCACGTGGAAAATAACAAAAGGTGAGTAATAGCAGCGCCACCTGTAGGCTAATATACATCAAATTAAGTCAATAACTGTTTTGGCGCATTTATATGCCATAGAAGTTGAAAATTAGTCTTTCTATTTACGCGCGCAGCAGCGCCACCTGTCGGCCGATATGAACCCAAATTGAATCAGCATAGTATTTCACAGTAGTCCTTTCATATACCAAGTTTTGTGCAATAAATGGTAATAGAATATGAAATATAGTCTTCCCATTCAAGGGAAAAACTGCAGTATAACAGCGCCCCCTATCGGTCGGTATGCACCAAAATTGAATGAGCATAATTTTTCATAATGGCCTTCTCACTTATCAAGTTTTGATCGAGTATATATGATACAACCTTAGATATAGTCTTCCCTTAAATGGAAAAAATCGTATCGTCACCTGTTGAGCGATTTGCACCAAAATTTGATAGACACTAATTTATGTCAAAGTGCAACTACATATAAATTCATATGAAATTGTGTTCTCTAGTTCTTGAAATATAATCGCCACAAATTCTTGTCCCACACAAATAGAATTTTCTAAAAATTATCAAATCTTGTTCAGGACCTATCAAAACGTATAAAACCATCGAAAACCGCAAGTAAAAAAAATATTTATGAAACCAATTTGTTTTTCTATTGAATACAAAATAAAGTAAAAATTGAAGTATGGCGTTTCCGGAAAAAACGGGAAAGTTGGTAGCTATGTTCATGCCTTTCATTTCACTGGAACAACCAGACGTTAACAGCGACCTGCGCGATTAATATGAAAAAATGTATATTATTTTCGTCCTTTTGTAAAAATTTATTAGATTATAATTACCGAAATAATTATTGAAGTAATAATTTATCATGGTCCTCTTAAATCCGGAATTGCAAGGATCGCGGCAATTTTGAATTTTACAGATTTGTGAAAACTGATTTTTGATAATAAAAGAAACATGCCACATGCTATTTTTACTCCTTAAAAGCAAATTATACTTAATTTGGCGAATTAAATAATAAAATAGGAGACATGCACTCCGGAATTTTATAAAAACCCGTATTTTTCAGTTTCTTGGGGGGTGGGGGGAATTATTAAAAGTATAAAGATAAATATTCTATGATTTTGTATAATGTCAATAAATTTTAATATTATCCCTTTTATAGTTAGCTCTTAGCTCTCAAAAGAAATAAAGATGTACAGATGAGAGTTACGCTAGTCTGCATGCGGCCTGCTTCAAGGTCAAAGAGCAACGTGTTATGTAGAAGTAGGTCAGCGATTCTGTTAGGATCTTGAAGGAGTGTGTTTATTATCATTTAGCCAAGTCAAGAGATAACGGAATATTGAGCGTTATTTATTTATTTTATTCAGTGATTTTATTATTAAATATAATAGATACTTTTACTATGATTAAATATTGGACAAATGAGCACGCGTTTCCGGAAGTCACCGTGGAATGTCCATGTCCAACTGTCTTGCAGAAATCATTTATAATCTAAGTAATTGTTATCGCAAAATCGAAACAACATAAAAAAAAAAAAATCAAAAGCTATTTTTAAACGCATGTGAACGATTTTACAGAACGCTCATCCCACACACACACAAAAAAAAAATCTTTCTTTCGTTTGAGGATGAATTTTATTGCGCATCCCCTAGGCACCATATTAGTATATTTAGCTTCCCACCTGGCACCTTTGATATTTTTTGCGTAATTTACGCGCTATAGCGTATCTGTGGCATTAATTTACTCCATTTACTAACTTCTTTTATACCTCATTTCTCATTTGTAAAACTTCATTGCAGTAGAAAATTGAGAAATTGCATATATGTTGACAGGTTAACACCAAAAAATGTCAAGTCAAATTGTTAAAAGATAGAATAAATGTATAAATAAATTGCATTTAAAAAAAAAAGTAAAAACTTAAACACACACAAGATAGGACTGGTTAAAATTGTATTATAGACAGTTTTCCAACTTTTTTTAATCATCTGTAAAATTATATTTATTTAACCAAAAGAAAATTTGATAATTTATTTTAAATTTTATGTTTTCGCAAAGCAATAGAACAGTAAAATCTTACTGAAATTCTTTATGGAGTTAGACCCTTTATAAAAATTCTTGAATTGCATATACAGACTACTGTAATCACATTTGTTCAACCATTTTATTTCTTCCAATGAACTTAGAACGCACAGAAAAGACAGAGGCTAAGCTTTGAAACAGAGCTTCTGTTGGCGATTCATTACGTGAGGATGCGATTCGGAGTATCGGCACTTTTTACTATAACCTTTTTGAATCGGAACTTTCTTTTCTCGTCTAGAAACAGTTTCTTTTTTTTTTTTTTTTTTTTTTTGGGGGGGGGGGGGCACTAGTTGCCTGTGTATGTTTATCATATTGCAGAGAAATACTTTTTTATTTTTTGAAAGAATGTGGTTTTTCGACCATTTTCCAAATTTCGGCTGAGCGCTGAGCTTCGATACAGGGCACGCATTGGCGATTCGTTTTGTAGTGATGTGATTCAATGATGAGATTCGGTTATGCGGCACTTTTTACTAGTAATCTTTTTGTATATGAATCGGAACTACGCTTTTGCGTCTCGGAACTGTTTTTGTTTTCGAGCCGACCGATCGTGTTCGAGTGTGTTTTTCGTACAGGATTGATTCTTTTTCTTTACAGCAGAAAAGGGTTACAAAGGATTTTTGTTGTTTCTTCTTCAGAGCGAGATGTTCCAAAAATATAAAGAAAATGTAAGTTTCAAGTGAGATTTTTTTTTTTTTTTTTATCACTAAGAATGGACTTTTTGAAAGTGCCGTTTTGCCGAAAATTTATTTTGTGAAGGTACCGCATCGCTGAAAATTCATTTTGTGAAGGTACCGCATCGGCGAAAATTGACTTTGTGAAGGTACCGCATGGCCGAAAATTGAATTTGTGAAAGTGCCGCAAAGCGGCACTAAATTCGTTCTGGATTAACCCCTGTTTCCCCATTCTGGATGCAGCAGTTTTCAGCTCTGCTGTTTCAATTTAAAATTATACAGGAGAATCTGTTAAACGCAAGATTTTGCTTTCCTTCTATTGCCATTGTTTTTTCAAGCTGAAGCTTTGGAAATGCCTGAATCATCATTGGAGATGTCAAATCTTGAGAATCTGAAGCTTAACTTGCTACACATACAGCTGTTAGCTCATTTGTCGCATTTACTGTTGTAGATTCAGTAGCTTCACTTAACACTTAAGTTGAATGAATTAGTCTGTCTGTTACATATGAAGTTATACTAAGATTATTAATATTAATTATTAGCAGGCTATACCAGGGTTAGAAATAAGCGGTCGTCAGTCGCATTTTGCGACCAGTTTTTTCATTTTGACGCCTAGAATTCCAATCATAGGTGCCATATTGACGCCTGGATTTTTTCCTCATCATACCTAATAATTTTCCAAATCCCATCAGACTATAAGCAAGTCTGTTTCAGTCAATTGAACCTAATAAAAAATGATTTACGAAATCATATCTCTATGAAAGTAGTTGACGATTTGTTAA
>OZ005662.1:165285068-165354068 GCA_963930645.1 Salticus scenicus
TGATTAAATTAAACAGCCCTAAATTGGAAGATTTCTGCCCAGAAAATGCTATTAAATTGTGGTGGAATGATGCATCTTCTGGGTGTAGAATGAATTTGCGATTTTAAATATGTTTAATATTGTCAAGGTAATTACATTCATTACATAAATATGTTTTATATAATCTTGCATGTATTATTTACAAGTTGATGCTTTATTATTATTATTATTTTTTTTTAATATACAAATTTAATTATAGATGGCACCTAGATTTTCCATTTTGACGCCCAAAAAATTTAATCCAGGCATCATTTTGACGCCTAGTTTCAAAATTCTTATTTCTAACACTGGGCTATACCCACTTTGCTGGTCAACTATAAATGAATTTTCAAAAGAATTCAATCACTATTTATTTTTTATATCACATTATAAATAAAAACTTAAAAATTACCTACATTGAAATTGCTCTAAATACCTCACTTCGGGTACCTGCTCCCAAGGCAGTTTTTTTTTTTTTTTTTTTCCACCCACACTGCATCGGGTCTAGATTCCCACTGCCTGCAGAAAGATCTTTCCCAGGCACTTCAATTTGGGTATTTATCGATGACAGGTAAATTTGCTGTTATTTAAGAACTATGATTTTAAAGATGACTATCTCAGCATCTATTAAATATTTTAGTGTTTGAATCCTGTATTGTATGGCCCTCATTCTTTACAAAATAAAAAGTAGATTTTTTTTTAAAAGGAATTAAATAAATAAACAAATAAAAAAAAATTAATTAAGTAAACTTAAATGTTAATCAGTTTAATCCTATCATTATATTACCATTTTTTTTACGACAAAAACTATAAAATGGAAAAAAAAAAAAAAAAAAAAAGATTTTCTTTTCAATGGAATTAATTAAAAAAATGAAAAATAAAAAGTTGTTCAAAAAATATCCAAATAATGAAGCCATTGAACATATTTAAAAAATCTACTAAATAAACTTTACTTAAGGCCTCATCCTGAGTCACTTTAACCAGGGGCCTCCAAGCATCATCAAAGGCACTCTTCTGTGGTAGCATAAGCGTTCCAAGTTAAAGTGAGCTTGTACCATTGTTGTTGGCTCCGGCTGGCTGATTCTTCAACAGGTGGTGCCAGATTTGGTTTACATCAGCATGGGGCTCGTTGCCATTGCAAGATATTTAACATTACTCAAGATTTCAATGGTTTCTCTAAAGAAGGCATACATTGGATTGTCGTAATCGGCAACTTTCGTTGTCTCGCTGAGTTGGATACTCAAAAACGCAGAAAAAGAAAACATCAGTATCCAATTCAGTGAGACAATGGAAATTACCTATAATGAGAACCCAACGTATGCTTTCTTTAGAGAAACTATTGAAATTTTGAGTAATTCTAAATCTTGCAATGGCAATGAGCTCCACACTGACATAAACTAAATTTGGCACCACCTGTTAGAAGATCAGCCAGCTGGGGCCAACAATAATGGCATAAACTCACTTGAACTTGGAATGCTACCACAGAAGGTCGCCTTTGATAATGCCAGGGGTCACTGGTGAAAGTGACTCAGGATGAAGTCTCAAGGAAGATTTATTTAGCAGTTTTTTTTTAAGTTACCTTTTATAAATAAGTTTTTTAATTTAAAATTTAATATACTTAATTTTTTCTACTGCATTACCATTCAATTTTTAATAAATATATTAAAAAAAGAAAGAAAAAAAAAGATTTCGCTTTCAAATGAATAAATTAAATAAATAGCGTAATAGCCATTGCTAAGATATATAAACGATTGAAATGAAAGAAAAATTTTAGAAAAATGAAACATAGAAGCCAATATTTAAAAATTTAACTAGTGAAAAAAAAAATTAAAAAATTCAAATTCGAAACAATTTTGATGAGGTGCACACCTGCAGGGTCCCAGCAGAGTCATTCCATTTTAAATCAACAAATGGGGTGTGCAACACCATTTTTGATTTTGATGACAATTTGCACATGCTTTCCCCATACCTTTTAGACCACAAAAATATATTTTTTTTATTTAAAAAAAATTTACCCTTCGATATGTAGGCTATTTTTGTCGTTGCCAACAGCGAAAATTGGATATTTTGATGCTTTGCGTTATGAACTATAACTTTTTTTCTATAAAAGCTATCAAGCTCAACTATAGCTCATTGGAAAGCTAAAAAAAAGATCTTTTTCCATATGGTATCAATAAATTTGAGATTTAAAAACAAAGGTTATTTTTCAAGGTCAAAGTTTGTGATGCAAAATTAATTTTTTGCCACTTTTGAAAATTAAAAAACCTATGAAGGGCTTGGAATAACAAGCCCTCTTTTTTTTCTTATATACATATATAAGGTTGCTTATTGTATTAAAAAGTTTGGCTTGTTACTCTGCCCCCTTCACAAGATACGACCCCCCAAAGTTGCAAATTTTCTAAAAAATCCAATTTTCAATGCTAAAAAAATGCATGTGGGGGGCAAGGTAGATTTTTTTTTACTTGTGTGATTTTAAGTACTTCTTACCATCTTTCAAACAAAAAAAAGTTACTTTGTTATTCAAAGGCGTTTGGCAGCTATAAGGGTCTAAATTTTCAAATGATTATACTGAAACAACGCAATTATTTTCATACTTCTTAATCTTAGGTGTTAGTGAAAAGTTATTTTTTACTTAATTGTTAGTTTTAAATGGTGAAAACAACTAAAAAGACTAAGAAGAGTTGTCAAAGAACACATTTAAACTTTGATAAGCTAATTTAAGGTTTCTAACATCTTGGTATATAGAATTTAACTTACCTCTCAAAACATGCAAAACTTTTTTGTTCAGTGGTTTATTGTCTCATAGAGAAGAGTTGACAAATGTTCACTCATCACAGGTGTGATATTATGACCTCTTCCCTGTGCTGACCATAGTTCTGACGCAGTCAGGATTTTCAAAATATCTTGAAACCGAACCCAAGTTTGGTTATCATGACTTGATTTTTTAAACGATGTTCCAGGTCCTTTAGGATGAAAAAAGTGGATCCTGTATTCTTCTTCGACATCAAATACCTTTATTTCCACCACTTCTCCTAGCCACCAGTCACCATCATATACGCAACAAACATAATCGGACAACTTTGGTCGGGTTGTTGGTGTGGATAATCTGAGGTTGATAGGTTCGTCTTTGATGACATGAAAGGTTGTAAAATCTAAAGAAAATGATGTACGTCTGGCATGAATGATATTTCTGTTGAGTGGAATGTAGCTGTGGAAAGACCGAGTTTGGGGTAATGATAGTGCTGTTTTATATCTTTCCTCAAGAACTTTTCCTACTGCATTAACATCATCACAGGAAACATAGAAAAACGTTACACTATTAATATGTTCAGTGCAGTATTCAAAGACATCTAATGGATTCAAGATTTGATTACTGACCGGTCGTTGCAAACTAGCCTTTCGCACTAGCCTCTTCACTGTTCCTCCAATCCCATCGCAAGGGCCTTTTCCGTGGGATGTAGCAAAAAAATGCCACTCTGCTTTTATCCCAAAGTCTTGTTCATGATGGCTCAAGTTAATGAAGTTTTTCCTGTTTTTGTACTGTGCGGCAGATCCATCTGAAAAATAGAATAATTTTGAAATTAAAGCATGATCTGCCTTCAGTTTTTTAACAAGGATCATTTGAAAGGCGTAGAATGTAGTTGTGTTGTGGTCAAGGCAGTCGCTTACAAAGCAAAAACTTTGAGTTTGAATTTCTCCATCTTTTTCCCAGTAGACAACAAAAGGATGAAGCGTACATTGCACACCTGACCAGTGATAGGTCTGCACCTCGTCTTGAACAACACAAGAGAAATTCTCTGAAAAATCTCCAAGTATCAAAAATTCCCCCTTATCCAGATCTTCTTTCTTTGATTTTAGAAATGCTGATTGTTTACTGGCAATGAAATGGTGGCTCTTTAGATGCTCAAGTTTTTCACAACACTTAACCAAGAATTCTTGTAAAGTTAGCACACATGATGTCAGTTCACATCTGTCTGTGGACATCCACTGCTTATATGAAACTTGCAAATCCTCAAATTCATCATTTTCCAAGTCAATTTGGGTGCTGTTACTTGGAGAAATCAGTGATAAAATGGCATCCACACCTGGACATGCAGTACATTCCGAAAACATACAATTCTCATTTTCAGTATCACAGACCATAATCTGCAGCAGATCTTTGTAGCTATGATCACTTTTAATCGCTGATAGCATAAGTTTTACATTTTGATGATACAAACAAACGCACACTGAATGTGTACCAGATGCTCGAGCTAACACACAAAATTTTGGTCTAAGATCGGCAAATTTAGATAACCCTACTTTCAAATCATGATAATTTTCTTTAAAATATATGTAAAGTTCCTTCAAGTCACATAAAATGAGCCTTTTTTGAAGGTTTGACTTTTCCCCATTCATTCCTCTCACAGAAATACAGTCCTTTTTTCCAGGCATCATGCGACTACAGGCATCTCTCTGATAAAAATCCTCTATAGCTTTTACTGGCAAATAGATTACTATAAATGAGGAAAAGTAGGAATATGATATATTCTTATTTGTGAGGTCAATCTAAGTCCATCAAATAAAAAAAAATAATAATAAATGACATGTTTCCAAAAAAAAGTACATGAAAAAATTGGATGGTTTTAGTGTGATCATTTGAAAATTCAGACCCTTATAGCTGCCAAACGCCTTTGAATAACAAAGTAATTTTTTTTTTGTTTGAAAGATGGTATGAAGTACTTAAAATCACACAAGTAAAAAAAAATTTACCTTGCCCCCCACATGCATTTTTTTAGCATTGAAAATTGGATTTTTTAGAAAATTTGCAACTTTGGGGGGTCGTATCTTGTGAAGGGGGCAGAGTAACAAGCCAAACTTTTTAATACAATAAGCAACCTTATATATGTATATAAGAAAAAAAAGAGGGCTTGTTATTCCAAGCCCTTCATAGGTTTTTTAATTTTCAAAAGTGGCAAAAAATTAATTTTGCATCGCAAACTTTGACCTTGAAAAAATAACCTTTGTTTTTAAATCTCAAATTTATTGATACCATATGGAAAAAGATCTTTTTTTTAGCTTTCCAATGAGCTATAGTTGAGTTTGATAGCTTTGATAGGAAAAAAGTTATAGTTCATAAAGCAAAGCATCAAAATATCTAATTTTTGCTGTTGGCAATGACAAAAATAGCCTTCATATCAAAGGGTAATTTTTTTTTAAATAAAAAAAATGTATTTTTGTGGTCAAAAAGGTATGGGGAAAGCACATGCAAATTGTCATCAAAATCAAAAATTGTCATGCAACAACTTTTTTGAAAATTTGTTGATTTAAAATGGAATTACCCAGCAAGCAACCCCTCTGCCAAGTTTTGTAGCTCTGTGAGCACCAGAGCACACACACAGATACATCTCTTTATTTATATAGATTATATTAAATTGTTATTATTAGAATGTTATATAATTAAACATACTAAAAGATATATTTATACAACAATTTACCCAAATTATTGAGAACCATGTGAATCACATATGTTGTCCCTTGGTAATGTCCTAAGGTACAACATGGTTTACTGTCCCAAGGTACAATCACCACACGTTTTAAATAAAATCAAAATGGTGTAATCAAAATGCAGTATCATTACTTTCTCATAACCGAAACATCTAAAAATCTTCTGTGCAATAGCCATTTAAAAAAGTGAGTAGTATAGTTTTACAAATACTAATTCAGAAGTTGAAATTAGAGTTAGAAAGACATTCACTTTTAAGTGATGAAATTTTCTTTCACTCACTAAGTCACGTGTTCAGTATTTCTGATGCTACTTTATTACTGTGCTGTTAGACAGAAATAATTTTTTTTTTTTTTTTGATTTTGCCAATAAGCTTTTAGAACTTGTCAATATCCCAAAGTACAACACTCTCCACTACCATCATCAGTGTATTTGATGCCCTGACAGCTGTTTCCTATTTTGTTGTTCTGTTGGTGTCCAACAGACATGCATAATATATACATGAACATGTGAGCTTAGTTTGCAGGTTTTTTTTTTTTTTTTTACAGAAAAACTTGTTTTAGCACTCCTCATAACATAATTAAAATACATTTTTTAAACTGACAGTACATTGATCACCCCCCCCCCCCCAAAAAAAAAAAAAAGAAAGAAAGATTTATGCCTTCAATTATCTTATGATTTATTAATAATTTGTTTTTGTTATGTTACGAGTTATTTAATTTTTAACTTGTAATACGCTTTTCTGCAAATATGCCTTTCTGAAAGTCTTTTGATCACACACACAAAATAAAATTAAATAAAGATTTATGCCTTCAATTATTTTATGATTTATTAATAATTTGTTTTTGTTGTGTTACGAGTTATTTAATTTTTAACTTGTAATATTCCTTTCTGAAAGTCTTTTAATATATATATGTTGTATTCATAGAAAGACTTTCTTTTTATCCAAATCTGGTGTTGAAGACGATGTTTTTTTTTTTTTTCTTCCTTGTGTTTACCTAGGGTCAAATCTCTTTTTAACTCGATCAGGTTATCGCTTTTTTCAGCACCTTGTCAGTTTATCATGGGTCGCTGAAGACCCGAGCAAGGTTAGAACACATAATTTTTAATGAAAAAAATCTGATAAAATTCTTGAACACTCTTGAATATTTCTACTTTATGGACAAACAATGAATATTGCAAAAAAAATTTAAGCACATATTTTATCTTTTTATCAGAAATACACCCATTTTCATAAAATGCAGGAATTTGCTAAAAAATTCATAACTTTTCAACAAACTGAGATATTTGAAAAATTCAAATTACATAATAAAATTTAAGAATGGCATTTTTACGGAAAGAATCATGGACACGATGGATAGGTATTTCTTCATATGTGAATCCTGAGCAATGACACAAAAGAAATAGTAACTCGGGCTCGGATCTCCAGCGACCCACAATAACCTGATTGACTTAATATTTTTTATGTTGGATATTTTGTACCATTTTGAAAACCTCATTCATATACAGTGATTCCTATATTATACTATCCTGTCTTTAACAGCAGCTTAAAAAACTGTCTTTTTGAAAAACTAAACCTTTGTTAATGTATTTATACTTCTAAAATTTAATATTTGTCATTATTTTTATATCTATTGCTGTAAACTTTCATTAAAAATTTTTACAACTATTTTGCTGTTTACCTTATCCATACATTTTCATTAAAAAGTTTGAAAATTATTTTGCCATGAGGAAATTTAATATTTCCAACTTTCATATTTTTAATCTCATGTCAGCTTATACTAAAAATATTTAGTATCTTATATACTAATTATCAAACGCTAAATGGTTATAAATTTTGTAAGAGAAAGATTAAAAGCAATAAAAGTTATCATTTAATTATAACCTGGTGTTTGAAAACTTCGCATAAAAGATGAATCCCCTTGCAATATTGAATCATCAGTAGAACTGAAGTTTAATCTGGTAGCAATGTTAGGCATCCTAAATGAACTGCTTGAACCAGGTCCCCCAGTTAAACTTGATATATAATCAGGAAAGTTTCTATCCATGTCTTTTAGTGGTGTAAGAGTTTTCCACAAAGAATCTTTAACATCTCTTAACATTCGTATAACTTCAGTATTATCATTAGGAGTTGTCATCTTTATACAGAAATAATACAAGCGTAATCTGACAATGAAATTTTTTTACATTTTTTTTAAACTAATAAATTTAAAAATTAACACACACTACTCTTTTAATTAAAGATAATTACAATCACGCATTAAACTAAGCGCCGTTCATGTTTACAGTTTACAAACACATACAGTTAAAACTTATACAGTTAGACTTGTGTCTCGCTAACGTTTTTATCTTTTAAAAGCGCATGCGTGTTGAGGTTGAGGTTGAGGAGGCAAGGCCTTCTAGATATTTAAGAAAGCCCTGATCCGCGATTGTAATGCAATGCTCGCTCTCTGGTGGGCTAAGGTGAAATTACAATAAACATGCTTTAATTCGGTTTTCATGAAGCCGCCATTGCATGGCGATGTTTAGTTTCATATATATTTATTGAATAAAAATGAATAAATCCGGTAAAAAAGATAACACATACTGTTGTGCGCTCCAGTGTAACTCCATAGGACCAAGAAATCCAGAATTAAGCTTCCATGTATTTCCAAATGACAAATTTAAAATTTCAGTTGCTTCGGCTAATGGAAGTAAAGAATTAATCAGATGATTTGAAACTAATATTTGTTCAACTTCAGTTAAAAATCTACTTCCAATCGAACTTTGAATAAACTGAAATATTTTTTTCCAAAAGCAATCAATTTTCCATGATGTAATGGCGGAGAAATTATAGTACGAACATTAAATAGAATAACAAAAAGAACAATAATAAATACACGTGGCTATAATATTTACTAACAACAAAGGCTGAAAAAGCGCCATCTATCGATCATTACAAACGCGGATAGCCTAGATAAGAAAGCCCTGGTTGAGGGAGGTTTGCATTTTACACAGACCGGAACTCACCAGTAGGTGTCGCGACTGAGCAGAACATTATTTCAGAGGTTTTTTCCCCATGAAATATATACCTTTAAAAAATAAAAAGGAATTTATTTCTCTTTAAACACATTGCATTTTCCCAACATTGAAATTCACATTTAATATTGATAATATACGGAACACTTATTTATTAATAAAAGTTTATATTCTATAAAAATAATTTCTGATTAATGAAATTTTAAACAATTTTCACAGGCAAATTACACATAATTTTTTTGCTAAACTTGCTTATTTTAAAATAGCATGAAATTGAAAGGTGACAAGAATACAAATACTCAATCCCTATTTTTGAATATTTATAAAAAGTCTACTGATTTTAAAATAATATGACTGCTTTATTTATATTGTTTAATTTATTTTTATACTAGCAGGCTACGCCCGCTTCGCTGGTCACTATATTTAAATGAATTTTCAAAAGAATTGGATCAGTATTTATTTTTTACATCACATTGCAAATAAAAACTTAAAAAAAAAAAAAAAAAAAAAAAAAAAAGAAAAAAGAAATTGCTTTAGATCTCGCTTCTTCGGGTACCCGTTGCCTAAGGCAGCTCTTTTTTCTGCCCGTACTGCATCGAGTCCAGTTTCCCACTGTCTACAGAAAGGTCTTTCTCGGGCACTTCAATCTGGATATTTATCGACGACTTGTGGATTTTCTGTTACTTAAGAACTACGATTTTAAAGATGACTGTATCTCAGCATCTATTATATATTTTAGTTTTTGAATCATGTGTTTTATAGTCCCCGTTATTTACACTATATTACGATTTGATTCCGAACAATGCAATAAAATAAAATAAAAAAGTAGATTTTCTTTTAAAAGGAATTAAATACATGAAAAACGAATTTTAATCAGTTTATCCTTTCTACTATAAACTACCATTTTTTTCACCCAATAAATATTATAAATAATAATAATAAAGAAAAAAAAAAAAAAAAAAAGATTTTAAAGGAATTAATTAAAAAAATGAAAAATAAAAAGTTGCTATAGTATAAAATTTATACATAAACGTAACAATTTATTTCTATCCGCGATTGTAATGATCGATAGATGGCGCTTTCTCAACACTGCAGTTGTTAGTAAACAGAGCCACGTGTGTTCCATTAGTCTTCTTTTTCTTATTCTACTTAATATTCGTACTATAATTTCTCCGCCATTACATTATGGAAAATTGATTGCTTTTGGAAAAAACACTTCAGTTTATTCAAAGTTCGATCGGAAGTAGATTTTTAACTGAAGTTGAACAAATATTAGTTTCAAATCATCTGATTAATTCTTTACTTCCATTAGCCGAAGCAACTGAAATTTTAAATTTGTCATTTGGAAATAAATGGAAGCTCAATTCTGGATTTCTTGATCCTTTGGAGTTAGATTGTAGCACACAACAGTATGTGTTATCTTTTTTACTGTATTTATTCATTTTTATTCAATAAATATATGTGAAACTAAATATCGGCAAGCAATGGCGGCTGTATGGAATTCGAATTAAACCATGTTTATTGTAATTTCACCTTAGCCCACCAGAGGGCGAGCATTTCATTACAATCGCGGATTGCATTACCATTTGATTTTCAATAAATATAACAATAATAATGATAAAGAAAAAAAGAAAAAAAAAAGAAAATCGCCTTCAAATGAATGCATTAAATAAAAAATGAATTGCATAATAGCCGTTGCTAAGATACGCAGACGATTACAACCGGAGAATAAATTCATGAAAAATGAAACATTAAAGGCAATATTTAAAATCGAAAAAACATTAATTTAAAAAATTCAAATTCGAAATTCGAAAAAATCTCGATGAGGTGCACACATGCATGGTCCCAGGCATGCCAAAATTGGAAGCTCTGCGATCAATAGTGTGAGCACCACAGCGCAGATACACACACAGACACACACACAGACACTTCTCTTTATTTATATAGATAAAAATTAAATAATTGTTTTATTTAATTTTTACTTATTGCTTTATTTTAAGACAGATTATTTTCTCCTAAGAACTGAACTACACATTTATATGTTTAAAAATGTCAAATTTGGAAAAATCATTTAATATTTTTTTTTAGTAAATTAAAAAAAAATATATATCATAATAATCTAAATCTAAATTCATAATTACTTTATCTTACTCTTACCTATATACAGAGTGATTATAATTAAAGTTACGATTTCAAAACGCTGTAATTTCAAAACCACCCATCAGAGCGATTTGATATTTTACCAGAGCAATCGTGAGAATGTGCCGTTAATTATCCGTAAAGTATTTGTTTCATGAAGCCCCTCTTTTTCTCTTTTCACTATGACTGTTTCCGCTGTAAACACATATTCTTCTCTTTTTGCTAAAAAAATTGTAGTAAACCCTTGAAGTCTATTTGTTTCTTGCTATTCCATTCTGTTGCTAACAACATTGTTTAATGAGTCTATTTAGGCGCTCCCCCTGACAGCGCCATCTATAGGAACATGTTGAAACTATTTTTTCCTCCCCCAAACAAAATATCATTGGCTCACGATTGTTCTGGTAAAATATCAAATCGCTCTGATGGGTAGTTTTAAAATCATAGCGTTTTGAAATCGTAACTTTAATTATAATCACCCTGTATATGGTACACATTGTTTTTTGGGCGAAATTGTCGAAATTGAATTTTTGTTACATTTACACGTTTTGGGATTCCCTGAATCCGAAAGACAGCTTTTTAGTGGTCAGTCTCTGTGTGTGTTCTATTTATGTGTCTTTTATCAGCATATCTCAAGAGCAAAGACCAGCAGAAAGTCCAAACTCAGTATTCTGAATCTGTGTCATATTAGAGATGCTACACTAAACTTTTCATTTTAATCA
This sequence comes from Salticus scenicus, assembly GCA_963930645.1. Lineage (NCBI taxonomy): Eukaryota > Metazoa > Arthropoda > Arachnida > Araneae > Salticidae > Salticus > Salticus scenicus. Next base: position 165,296,448 of record OZ005662.1, read on the forward strand.
AGAAAATGGTTTGTGTACACGGACATCCAAGAGAATTCAAATACATTACGTCTATAGGAAAATTGTAAGTTGAGTTTAACATCTATAGGCTGTATTAAACCAAAGAAAATGAATATATATTTTTTATAGACATAAAAGCATGTTTCATATAGACAATGGTATGAAAATCATTCACTATTCGTTTACAGAGCTACACAAAAGAGCTAGAATATAGTGGGATATTACTTAAAAATTCTGGGAAGTACATTTCAGGCTGTGCTATATAATATTAATACAGGATTATATTTGAGTGCACAATGTGATGTGTACGTAATTTTTAGAAGACGTACAGGGCTAAACTTAGGTTTGCCAATAATTAAACGAAAATATTCTTTTTTATTGAATGTAATTAGTGAAAGTGCTTTATTATAATATTTTTCTATGTTCAAGAAAACTGCTTAGAAATTAAAATTAATTCTTCAAACCTATGTGGTAAATAAAGTATTTTTAACTAAATATTTAGCGTTTGTTTTTTGTATATTTACACGTTTTGAAGTTCTCTGAATATTGAAATCATGTTCATAACGTTTAATCTTTGTCTATGTCTTTAACAGAATAACTTAAATAATTTCAGGCAATTCAAATGCTGTATTTTGAAGTTAATAAATATTGTTTATTGAAAAATTTTATCTTTTATAAAAATTAATACGTTTGAAGGAACGGTGCGGGTGAAAGTTGTCTGAATAATTTGAAATGAACTTTTAAATTTAATAACAGCTTTTGAATTCTCTTTAAATGTAAGTACAATATTAGAACAGGGATTGAGAGGGGTGGTAGCCTCCTCATACATAATTATTTTTCAAGTGAAACTTTTCTGATGCCTATTTTAAATTGTTTTTAACGAAGGTGTGTGCAACAGTATTCGTAATCTTATCCCTTAATTTCCAATCAATCTTTATGGTATTGAATTTCAGAGTAAGAGAAAATCGTGTGAGTGCCCCATCATTTTTTAAAATTAAATTTATAAACTATATCAGGAATTTGTCGAACTACAAAACTTTAATTTAAAAAATCATAATTGCGAAACGCCAGTGGAGGCCTCCTGTTGAGACTCAAACATTTTTTAATTTTGTCTGTGGGTCTGTATGTGTGTGGGTGTGGGCTGCAATACAGATTGCAAAAATCACCCTATTGGCTTTCAAATAGGTATACATGTTCGTGGACAACACAGAATTAGCTGTATAGGTTTGAGTGCATATTTTGTGTGTAATTCGTATGCAGGGACACGGACACACCAACGTTTTTCTTATCATTATAGCCTATAGACAGAATTTGTATGTACCGCAATAGCCTCCATAAAAATCACCCGGTTGACTTGCGAATCGGTACACATATTCATGAGCCATGCAAAAAATAACTGTATAGTTTTAGGTGTGCATATTGTTTATGGCATACAGGTATACATAAATATATTTCTTATCATGCATGGACAGAATTTCGTTTGAATGTACTCTCTAAAATATGAAAAGTGAGATTTGACTCTGAAAGAATGGCATATCACTCTTTGAAAATGCCACAATGGAGCCAACCTCTTAAGAGAGAAAGTCTCTTTTCGAAAGAGAGTGAACTCCGTCAAGAGTGAGAATATTCCGAGTAATTCAAATAGTTTGACTTTCAATTTTTCCTTAAAAAAAAAAAAAAAAAAAAAAAAAAATCGGATACAATGGAAAGAAGACAGTTTGGATCTGACGAGAATCGAACCTAGGCCGTCTCCGTGGCAGGCAAGTGTCTTTTACCACTGTATCACTAGTTCACATACAAAAGTCACTTAATTTACAGTTGTAAATTATTCACATAAGAGGTTAATCATATTCATAAATTTTTACTTCATTTATCAAGAATATAAAATTACAGAATTCTAACTAACATTTTAAAATTAAAATTAAAATTATTTAAAATTACTAAAATTAGAATTATTTTAAAATCAAAATGTATACTTGAAAAGAAATTCTCTAAGAAAAATAGTTATTTTTAAAGTTACTTAAGGGAAAACAAAAGTTACTTGAGTGTGCATGTTTAAAAAAATAGTTAGGTATTTGCACAAAAATCTACAAAGTTTCTTGAAAAACTCATCTGTTCAGGAGTATAAATCTTGTTGATGATTTTAATCATTAGTAAAATATTACAACCAACCTTTTGAATATTTCCTACGTATTAAGTATCAATGAATATAATAAAATTATAAATTCCTACAGATTTTAAAGCGTTATTCGTTAAATATTTGCATTCATATTTTCTTTTATACTTTATATATTTCTGAATAAAACTGCTTGCTTTCTATTACGAATATCGATATCTTTCTTATGATTTTCGATTCTTTACTAATAACACTTCGATTTTACCAATCGTATAAAAATATTTATATTTATCAAAATATTTTTTAACATAATTATTTTCGTTTTTTTATTCTCAAATATCTTCAGTAAGTTCTGTCAAACAAATCACATGTGTAAGATCGTCCAGAAATATTTTTTCATATTTAATTCGAAATATGGTTAATAGCAGCAAATATTTAACGTCAGCAATATTTAACTCTTCAGAAGTTTGATAATGCAATAGAGGATGACTTCACTTTTTGTGACAGAGTGACTACACGTCACTCTTTCGAGAAAAGTGAGACATGTCACGTTTACAAGAGCAATAATAGTATTTTCTCTCTTTAATTAGTGTCAAAATAGTAATCACTTTTTTAAGGAGTGAGAGAAATTTTAGAGAGTATTTTAAAGTGATTACATTGTATTCAACACAGTGAAATTAGCATAAATTTTTCAGATGCATAAAATTATATTTTCTCTAGAAGAAGTTGTGAATAGACTAAATAAATACCTGCAGGAACACACGAAAGAATTGTGATAACGTGATACAATAGTTTAAAAGATATCAAATTTGGTACAACTATTCTTAGGTTACATGGAATTAGCTGTGTTTTTATATTTCTGTATAAAATGTTTGTGCTCGTGTATAGAGACACACAAAAGATTTTCTCCGCATTACGGTCTATAGACTGAATTTCTTTTAAGTGCGTTTTAATATGTTTACACAGCATTCAGCACAATGAAATTAACATATGATATTAGAACGTTTAAAAATATGGTTTCTATAGAAAATGGTAGACACACTATATGGAATTAATCTTCACAGCAACACAAAAAATTTTCGATAGGTTATGCAATCATTTGGCATCAAATTTGATACAAGTATTTATGACTTGTAAATAATTAGCATAAGATTATGTGTCACAAGAAAATATATACAGACAGATAGATATAGACATATAAGTGCAAAGAGGGTTTGATGGGAGCGGCAGTACCCCTCCCTAATGAACGTATTTGATGTAGTGAGTTCAGTTAATGAAATAAATGTATGTGTGTTTGTACGTATATATATATATATATATATATATATATATATATATATATATAATTATTATAAATAATATAGAATAAATAAAAATGATCTGCTGAATAATGAGGAATGCAAATAGGACGTTGAGGCTACTGATTTCAAGATCCACAACTTTCGTTTTCACTGTAACAGAAAGCGGGGGAGTAAAAATTACATATTTAAACTTACTTCCTATATAATTAAAGATCTGAATTAAATACCCAAATCATCATATAATGAATATATGATGTAAAAATTTATTAATAAAAAAAATAATAAAAAGAAATATTCAGGATTTCGAACAAGTTATAAATACTTTTAAACTGCGTTTATTCAATGCATTCTTAAAAAAAGGTAGAGCGAAGATGACAGATTAAATCCCAGGACGAAATCTTCGACCTAGCCGTTCAGAGTTTTTCGTGGTTTCCTCCGAAACACCCTGAATGAGGCAATTAATTCAGGACTAGCACTGTAGTGTAGTTAATCGAAATTAAACTCAATCTCCAAAAACAAAATACCATTGTTAAAAAAAAAAAAAAAAATAAATAAATAAAAAAGAATTATAATGAATACCGCTGAAAAATTAGATCTAGAAATTTTCCATTCATTTCCATTTAAACAACTTTTAATACTGACATATATAAAATGTCTTCTTTAAAAAGAAAGAGAAATTTTGATTTTTAAAATTATAAAAACCCAAATTTCATTATTTATCAAATTGTATATCAAGTCCGACTATACTTTATCTACGAAAATTTTATTCTAATAAACCTATAAACTAATTGGATTTTTCTCATTAAAATTAATAATCATACCTTTCAACGTTTGAAAAAACAGACATCTTTTTAAAAAGATTGTTTTGTTAAAAGTTTTTATGTTTTTCATTAAAAAATAGACGATTTTTAAATTAGAATTGTTGTATACAGGACATAAAATTTAACATAAAATTTGTAGTAAATTTATGCAGACAAAGTGCTTTTATTTTCTGGAAATGGTGGTACAAAAAGGATATAAAAAAGTCACATGTGGCAGCCCTGCGTATATGGCATATTCATGAGCAATGTTAATAGATACAAATTTAACATTTACAAATATCTTCGACGATAAATTGTTTAATATTTGTGAAGTTTCTGAATGGGAAAACGGAATTTAAAAATATGCATTAGTTAATGAGTTATAATGGGGCAAAATTTTCTGTAGAATAACATTGACTTCGGCTTTCGGAGACGATAGGTAGAGAGTCCTTTTAACAATATATTTTAGTGCTTCTATTTTCATTATCATAATTCATTCAATATTTCTCTAAATATAAGTAATTCGAAAAGGAAACCGTATAAAAAATAATTTTCTTATCTTAATATTTGTTCAGACACTTGTACAAAAAATGCCCCTTCTGAAATCGAGTTGGGGACACAAACTCGCGGGATGAAATATCGCGAGGACAAAATATCGCCTACGTAAATGAATAGAAAACAAAAATGAGTTGGTAATTATTAGTAATGTTGTATAAAATTTCATGGCAACAAATACCTTATAGACAGTGCACTGACATACTAACAAACCTACAACAAAATTTGTTATAAATTTTACTTAAAATAGTTTAAAGACTACGTTTATTAACTTTTGTCAAGATTAGTCATAATGAATTCAATCGTGCTTATCAATTTAAAAATTTCAAATTAAGTTTGTGAATAGAGTTCAGCTTTGATGTCAGCAGTGATGAACACTATTTTTAAAATGTATTTTGAATAGTGAAGAGCAAAAGATTAAATAACTTAAAAATAAACATAGATAAAATAAAATCCTATGAAATTCTTCAATTCTATGATTTATTTATTTTAATTAATTAATTTATATTTAAAAGGCCCTGTGGCCCCCGCCCGAGATCACACGTAGCACAAAATCAAATTTTTAAATAGATCATACTACTTTTTTGACGCGATATTTTGCCCGGCAAGATTTTGTCCCGCGATATTATGTCCGGATCTCTCTGAAATCGATTCTTAATTTCAACAAACTTTGTAACAGAAAGTATATTTCTAAAACTCTTTTTTCTAGATACTATCATTGTAACATACATTTTGAATCACCTGGGATATATACTCTAAGCAAAAGAAAAAAAAAAAAAAAAAAAAAAAAAAAAAGCCGCATTGCAGAAAAAATGACTTGCACCTTTTTAATTTGTAATAACTGTAAAATTAAGGGTTGAAACAAATAAAACTGTCATATTTTCTTAATACGAAAGGGATGAAATGATACCTATGTACATTTCCGATTTAATAATTCATTTTATTACACTCTATAAAGTACTTTATAAAAATCTACATAAAACTCTCTTTTTAAACAATGCAATAGCCATAAACTTTGTATTCTATTATGATTTATTGTATGAAATAAACAATTTATATTTTAATTTGTGAAATAAAACTATTAATTTGTTAGATCTAAGCAATTTTTTTTATAAAAATATGTATTCAGCATCGGGTTAATTCCACCTTTATATGGAGTTACTGTGTTAATGCACAGTGGCATAGAATTATACCGTTTTTTGATATAAATCTAAAATTTTCACTCAAAATAAATATTGTAAATAATTTTTCTAGTTCTTACAAAGTTGCAGGCTGCAAATTTAGAATCCTCCTCTCTCCCCCCGCTTTTTTATGACTAAACACTTTCGAGCGAATTGAGATTAGGACTGTTTCCAAGTCTAATAAAGATGAAATTCTGTGATATTCTATGTGGGAATCAACTTAGAGTGAAAAATGATATTATTACTTACTGAATTATAGGTGCTCATGGGAATGGACAGGTAATTTTAACAATTTGAGTCAAATGACGTACCACAGACGCCGTACAGCAAGGTGCATTATCATCTTGAAATGCTGTTTGAAGAATAGTCTGAAATACCTCCAAAATAGTCGGCCAGGCGCCACTTTTATAACCACCGTGTTTCATTTGGAGTTAATTGATCTCTTGAGCATGCAAATTTGTCTGATATTTAGAAAAAGTATGCACCTCCGTGCCATAATGTACGGAGAATGTATCACTGTTTTAAAGAGTGCAGTTTTCATTAAGTCAGTCCCTTTTTTACCGTCCTAGTAGTTTTTTTCTTGTGCTCGAAATAAATTAAACTTGACTTATCAGAGATAAATTAAACTCTAATAAAAATAAATTAATAAATTAAATTATGAATAAATAAATATAATAAATTAATATATTAATAATAAATTAAACTCTAATTAAAATAAATTAAACTTGACTTATCAATAATAATAATAATAATTCAGCCCGATATTTAACTGCTATTTTTTTTTTTTTTTTTAATTTTTGGTCATTTGATATATTTTTTTTAAATTTTTATTTAAATTTTATTTTTTAATATTTGTCTTTAATAATGGCTTTTTTACAGATCTTCTGGTTTTTAACCTGCCTTATTTAATTACTTCCGGACTATTTTTTAAGAAAGTATTTTGCTATACACTTTTTTTATCTTCTTTACGTTCTGAACATGAAACAACGTGGCCGCCTAAAGCCAAATTTCCAGTTTGAACGGACAAAAAATTTTATATTTTGCTGAAAACAATTTTACCAATATTTTGTTAACATTTAAATATTTTGTCATCTCACATATTAAAATATTTTTTAAATTTCATTCAAAAATTAACACCTTTTGTGACATGGTTAACTGCCTTATACTAACCATTTTTGAGAAAATTTCTAAAATTACAGTTTTTCTGACAATTGTATTTTATTTTTAAGACTGGACTCAATGCTAAAGTGTATATGGATGATAACATAATAAATTCTGTTCGAAAATTTGCTTTTTAAATGATAAAATTGGCGGTTGTAGAAGGTAAAAAAGAAAACATCCATTGCGGCTTTTTTTTTTTTTTTTTTTCTTTTTCATCGCTTAGTGTACATAAACATTGTTATTTAACCGAATGTTTTCCACTAAAATTAATAATAATAATAATAATAATTATAAATCTTGTTTTCTTTTTATTCTCAGCTTTTGTTTTTACTGTTACCTGGCGTATACTTTCAAAAAATATACATTTCTTAAACATCATGTTTTGCTCATTGGATCCCAAATACTTTTTTTTTTTTTTTTTTTTTTTTGCCTATTTATGGCAATATGTATATTTTTAATGACACAAGTTTTTTTTTCAGTGCTTGTTACAGATAATGCATAAGAAATCTAAATTAAGATTTATTTCAATCGATAGTCAAAATAGCTTTCAATATAAATTAAGCCTTAACATTATTTACACATGTTAGAATTTTAGTTTCATAATTGCACTAAGATTACATTGGAAACTACCGACCTCGTTCCTTCTCCAGATGGTACATTTTAAATTATGATATAAATTGCTTTTTTAATGTCCATTAATAGAAGTTTCTTTTAGAACAATAAATGTTTACTCTAAAGTGAGACACTTATGAAATATGAAACTACATATTTTTGTTGTATTAAACTTCGTTCAGTTACAAATTAAACATATTATACCGTGTATAAAACATCATTTCTGGTTCCTACTCACTTAGAATAAAAAGAAATATTTATTGGCATTAATAAGTGTTACATGTTTATGAACTTTTGTATCACTAATTTTAAAAGAGTTTTGTTAGAATCAGCAAGTGGTTTCATGATTAAATTGTAATTGACGTTTTTCGGAACCCATCCAATATAACCTATCCCGCATAAAACTGCATGCTAGCAGTAATGATATTTGCTCTTGGAAAAAATTCTTGTTGTAATGTTAAAATGTTTTTAGAAACGCGCGTAATGTTTTGCAAATTTTGCTTTTTCTTTGTTTATTTTTAATGTATGATCATATAAAATATCCAAGGTAATTTCGGTACTGTAATCGCTTCCCACTGACTAAAGCAGATGCTATTAACTTTTGTTTGTTTTTTAAAGTAACTTAGGTGGATACAGAAAATCGAACAAAATGTTTCTGCTTCGTTGAAATATGCCTCGTTGATTTTGGGCTTTGACATGAACACATTACGAGATGACATTGAAATTTGTTAATGCTCTCATACGTTTTCCTAAGGTATGTTTTATTTAAATTAATTGGCTTTAAAAAGTTTTTTGTAAAACTGTCGAATAAAGAAGAATAAGAAAACAGTATTGTATGCATTTCTGAAATTTGCTTAAATGCGTTTTGTACAAATTAGATATTCGTAGTCTTCAAAATGGCTTTGTTCTACAAAATGTTTCCATGAAACTAATGGGCAGTATGTTTCTAAACCAGACGACTTGAAATTGTTGACATTTATACGCGACTAATAACAATAAATGAAAATTACGTTTCACCGGTGTATTAATTTAACCAGTGACTGATGGCAGATGGCACATATATTTATACCAAACGAGAAAAGAATTTAAAATATATCCATATATCCTTTGTTGAATAAACCTTTAAAATAATTTAAATTTTATGCTAGTTATATGTTTTTATTTTAAACAAAAAAGTACACATTTTATATAAGTACAGGAATAATTTTCTATGGCACATGAAAACAAAATTATGCGTTTATCGTATCCATTTATTTTCTTTTTCATTTTTCATAATACTCGAAAACTGAGAAGATAAGTTTACATTTTACAACATTGTGGTTAACAGGAAATTATATCTTCTAATGTATTAACGTAAATATTGCATTCCTTACTTATAGAACATAGTGTCGTTTACAAATAATAACAAAAAAGATGATCATTGTCTGATTACTATTCAGTTTGATTAAGAAAAACAGAAGAAATATTTGAAGAAATACATAAGTGTACTATGCCATATGGCATTGCATTTTAAAACCATTTCATAGAGAGATGTTGAATATGCGTTTAAATTAACTGGATTGAAAATGATTACAATCACTCCATCAAATTATGAAGATAAAGTAAATTGAGTTACAGGACGTTGAAAACTAATTACTTCATTGGTGGCGTACATAAGTAAATCATATGAAAAAGTAGAATATAAAGAAGTATTTCCGTAGTTATTTTGTTAAACAGGTTTTCAAAATAACCTCAGTTTTATAAACAAAATTGAAACCTAAAAAGCAGGCATAAAAAAAATATATATATATATATATTAAAAACTCTAATATAATTTGTTTACTTTATACTAATTTTATTTAAAAGCCGTGATTTACTTTAAAAATATTTTTTATTAATCTGATATGATTTTTAGAAAATAATATTATAATTCATGCATAAATAAAGGCGAAATAAATTAATGAAATTCTATTGAGATACATAAAAAGAAAAAGAAAAATACTTGATTGTCTGCAATTCGTAATTTTATTTATATATAAAAAAAGACTTAGCATATTCTCATTTCCATAATAGAATGTTTTCTCTTAATTATTATTATTATCTAAAATTAAAGTAAATAAATAAATAAGTTGAAAAGACAATTTCTCTTTAAAATATCAATAAAATTTCTAATTTAAAAGTGGATATTTCAGCTGTGCAATTTTCATATAAATTTCCCTAATATATTATTGCCAATTATTTATCTTTATCTTTTCCGTAGCCGAAATATTATAAGAAGACTGAAACACGAAATTTTATTTATTATAAACACGTTAAAATTTTGATTATGGAACCTAAAAAGATTTTAAATATCGGATTTCTCGTTCCTAAACTGTTAATTTTACTTTATAAAAATTCTACTGAAAAAATTTTACCTCATCTTTTAAACATGCATCAAGCAATGGCTAAAACTGCTGTCGATCTTGCAGATTACCTTGTAAAATTCTCAAACAAATTCAGCAGAGCTTCTTTTCGTTTTGATCACGAAGTAAATCATCTTAATGACACTTCTAGAGGTGTTGTAGCATTATTAAATAGATCGGAAATTGATATCCTAATATGTAATATTGTAGTGGATGAGAAAGGCATGCAATATGGGCATTTTACTTATCCGTTTAAATTATCTCCTTATGCGTTCATGACGCTGAAACCAGAAAACAAACCACAAATATTCGGCATTTTTCAGACATTTTCACCATCGATTTGGTTAGTAATAGCTATTATTTTGATTATTCTATCGATATTGCATTATATGTTTAAACAGAAATTTTCGTTGCAAAAAATTTTTCTTCATGTATTTGCAATTTTGATTAGACAAAATTCCATTTTAAGGCCTTCGTCAACGGCTGAAAACTTGCTTATTTTTTCTTGGGTTGTTGGAGCTATGGTTCTTTGCCTCGCTTACGAATCTGTCTTTCTGTCATTTCTTGCGATCCCTCGTGTAACTGAAATTAAAGATGCCTCGCAATTAGCCAAAGCAGTATCAAAGGGAGAGTACCATTGTGTAACACATGAAGATTTAAATATTTATTTGAATTTCATAAATTCTGTTCGAGAAGATTTGAGAATTATCGGTGGAGATCTCCAGAAAAATAAAATAAAGGCAGGAGATTTAATGGATTTTGTACTGTATGGAAGAAGCAAGAAAAGTCTTGCCTATGTCGGAACTATCGGAATGATTGAAACTGTTCACATGGGTAAGAAATTCACCGTCTCTGAGGAACGTTTTCTCGAGACCATGGCTGCGATGATGATGCGAAAGAACTTTTGCTGTAAAAAGCTAATAGAGACATTCGTACATAAAATGTTGGCTTCAGGATTATACTTAAAAAATTTCAAAGACAACAACTTCGTATTTCAATTACCTCATCAATTGAATTCCTCAGAAAAAGACACCAGTAGAAGAAAGCTGACTCTTGTAGATTTTGCTCCTGCATTTATAATATTATTCACGGGCTACTTTGTAGCTTTTTTGGTTCTGATTGTTGAGATATTTGTAAGTCATTTAAAGGGAAAAAAAGTTACGAATAAAAACATGAAAGTAGAAGGAAAGAATAATGCACTGAAGACTCAAGTAGATTCTGTCTAACTAAAATTTTTTTCAATATTTTAAATTTGTCTTTTTTTTAGAATATCAAGTTTCATTACACATAAAAAGGAATAAATTAGTTTTAGTGCAAGATACTAATGTTGAAAGTCCTTTGAAATAAAAACTTTTTTTTTTAAACCACTTTATCCAAAGTATCTCTTTTGCCTCTTGTATTGCTATGATTAGTTTAACAGCCTTTAGAATTAAAATTTATTAAACTCTCTCATGTGAGAAGATGTTAATACAGATATTTATTTCCTTTAAAAAGAAGATTTTAACTTCTCTAGTAAAAAGATTTTAATTTTACAATGAATATTTTGGCTACAACGGAACTCGAAATCGAAATCGAAATCAGCTCATAATAACACAAGTATAGTACTAATGAACTTTGACGTTTTTTAAAAATAAACTGATTGCACGATCTTTTATGGAACAGCAGTTTTTCTACTGCTGAAACATGACAAGACAAAGCTTATATATTAGAGGGACTATTTATTCATATAAATGAGTGTACTTGCTACAAAAACAGATTTTTTTTTTTTTTCTTTAGTAATCTAAGCTATTTATACAGATGTTTTCTTGTTATTTTACAATGTGTTATCAAAAAAGGTTATGAATGTTTCATTCGGTATTGCTGATATTCTAACACACAATTTTTATGATTGCATATTAAAATGAATTTTAATTTTATAATTTGTTTTGAAATTAAAATTAAAGTTTCTTCATTTTATTAAGAACAGGAAAGTAATATAAACTGTGGATTTTTGCTTATATTGTTAAACAATTTCATTGTGCATTTGTAATTCAGAAAGAAGAATTTTATTCTTCTTTCTGAGCTAATTCTACATTTTCAAAATAACATCGAGAAGTGTAATTATAACGCCAAAGTCAGTTTTGATAGGTATATCGTTCATGCGCTATATTTTTAAGTAAATTTTTTTACTAAAAGCAGAAAAAATTGTATTAGGCAACCTTAGCTAATTTAATTATTAAAATTTATATTTTTGATGATTCATTTAGTTTTTATATAATTAATTTAGTCTTTCTATTAGAATTTTTTAAATAAAATAATTTTAATTAAATCCTCAACTTTTTTTTTTCATAATCTTTCAGTCTTTCACAGAAAATAAAATCTTTTAATATTAAAAGTATTTTAAAATAAAATTTTCTATAGAAAACAACAATAAAAAAAAATATATATCAAGCAATCTCAGCTAATTTAATTATTAAAATTTATATTTTTGATAATTCTTTTAGTTTTTACATAATTAATTTAGCCTTTCTATTAGAATTTCTTTAAAAAAAGTATTTTAATTAGATCCTTAACAACCTTTTTCTCATAATTATTTACAGTAAATAAAATCTTTTAATATTAAAAGTATTTTGAAACAATTTTTTCTATTGAAGGCAGAAAAAAATGTATTAAGGAATCACAGCTAATTTAATTATTAAAATTTACGTTTTTGACCTTAACTACCTTTTTTTTTTTCATAATTATTTACAGTAAATAAAATCTTTTAATATTAAAAGTATTTTAAAACAATTTTTTCTATTGTAATCAGAAAAAATTGTATTAAGGAATCATAGCTAATTTAATTATTAAAATTTACGTTTTTGACCTTAACTACCTTTTTTTTCATAATTATTCACAGTAAATAAAATCTTTTAATATTAAAAGTATTTTAAAACAATTTTTTCTATTGAAAGCAGAAAAAATTGTATTAAGGAATCACAGCTAATTTAATTATTAAAATTTACGTTTTTGATAATTCATTTAGTTCTTAGAAAATTAATTTACTCTTTCGTTTAAAGTTTTTTAAATAAAATAATTTTAATTAGATACTTATTTCGTTAACAAATTATAGAAAAAATATTTTTATGCTTAAGAGCATTTTGAATTACGTTTTTCATTTTAAAGCTTAAACAACAGTATTATGCAATAATTAAATTATTAAAAATTTACATTCTTAATAATTAATTATTTGTTATGATAAATGCATTATTAAATGATTTTTTAATTTTTTATATATATATATAATCATTTATATATGTAAAGAAAAAGTTTTTTCATTAAAAATATTTTGGTGGTTGTTGTTTAAGCGTTAAAACCTATTGACAACATACGCGTTCTGAGCCTGGGTGAAATGCCTTTCATAAGAGTTCTTTCTAAGGAGCCTGGCCTGGATATACGCGATTTTTCAGAGAGAAAACCTTAGAAAATTCTGAATGTCTAGTTTGACAACCGGGACCTTGGATCGAACCCGGCAATTCTAGTCAATCAGGGCCCACCAGTGCAGTGGCCGAGCGGTTCCGCGCTCAAATCTGGTTGACGTGAGGTGCCGGGTTCGATCACAGGTCCGACACCGTCGGCCTAGCCGTTGGGAGTTTTCCATGGTTTCCTCAGAAACTTGCATAAATATGGGTTAGGACCACTTAAAAAGACCTTCACGGAAGGCATCCCCCCCCTCGGATCAAGGGCCCTAGAATAGTCAATCGGACTTATTCCCAAACATCAACACTAACACCAGTCTCTCAGCTTCGAGAGAAGAACCGCTCGGCTACTGAAATTGGCCTTTTTATTAAAAGTAAGAAAAAAAAAGAAAAAATAAATAAATAGTATTAAGTAATTTCAACTAATTTAATTATAAAAAATTACTTTTTTAATAAATAAATTACTATTTTTTAATTAGAATATTTTAATGAATGATTCTTTTACACTAGCTTTTATTATTATTATTATTATTATTATTATTGCTGTTGTTCATAGAAAATAAAATGTTTTAATAATATTAAAAGTATTTTAATATAGATTTTTCTATTAAAAGTCAAAATAATAATACTTTCTAAATTTTTTAATTTTTCCCCCTTAATTTTTAATTATTTATAGGAAAAAAAATTATATTAAAAGTATTTAGAAATAGATTTTTCAATTAAAAGCTCAAATAGTTCTATTGAACAAATTAATTTTATTATTAATCATTTTGATTTTTAATAAATGCAGTCATTTTTAACTATATTTTTATATTAAATAATAATTTTTTTTCCTATAATCTCCCATAGTAAAAAATATTTTTACATTAAAATTATTTTAATACAGATTTTTCAATTAAAAGCTACCACATAATATCCATTTATATAACAAGCAATAACAATGATTAAATCTTAGTAGAAATGTTAAACATGTTAAAAATATTTGAGAAATGGAAGTACATAACTAAGCTTGTAAGGTTAAGCAATGGTGCTTTATCCCACCTTTTGCCTACATTTTAAAGCACGCGCGGAATCATCTGTCAATGTTTATTTTAGTGACGTCACGTGCGCCTGCTCTATTCCATAGTTTGAAAACAAGAAAGTAAATCTTATCTTTAATTTCAAAATATACAAGTTATTGCTACCAATTGTACCGCTGCCTTTTCCCCCAGTTGTCATTTTTTCCGGTTACCATTATTTCCGTTGCCATTATTTCCGTTGCCATTTTTTTCGGTTGCCATTTTTTCCGTTGCCATTTTTTCCGTTGTCATTTTTACCGAGCACCGTTTTAGATACACCGGAAAGCACAGCTCAAACAACAGCTGGCAACATAAAAGTCACAGCATAAACTGCACAATAACAATAAGCATAACACACAGCATGTAAGTTGTAATTCATCAATAGCAGATGCTCAGTGAGGCAGCTCTTATACATCAAGCAGCTTGGCAGATTAGAAAAATGGTGGATTATAGAAAAGATTGAAAGCTCCGAATGGGCAACGTTGGTAGTTACAATTGTAAAAGGTGACGGTAGTATTAGACTCTGTGCCAATTATTCAGTAACCCTTAATCCTAACTTAATTGTACCTCAGCGTCTTTTACCGAGATTATAAGATTTTTGGTAATTTAAATGGGAGGAAACAATTTTCAAAGTTAGATTTTAAATATGCATATTTACAAATGAATGTCCACCAAGAAAGTCAAAAATTAATGACAATAAATACACATAAGATATTATACATTTGTAAAAGGCTTATATATGGATTAAATGAGGCGCCCTCATTTAATCCAGCTGTAAGTTTATAATTTTATTTGAAATTTAACCGAGTTACCTGCGTTTTCAGATTTATGCACAGCGAGGTAAGGGAGTCCAGTGAAGTTTCTTTTGTTTATTACGTGTCTGATAGTGATTACTGCGGTACCGATTTGCGGGCGTTCTCAGATTCATACACAGCGAGGTAGTGGTGTCCAGTGATGTTTTTTGGTTTTAACGTGCGTGATAGTATTGCTGCGGAACCGAGTTACGTGCGTTTTCAGATTCATGCACAGCGGGGTAGGGGTGTCCAGTAATTTTTTTTTTTTTTGGTTTTAACGTGCGTGATAGTGATTGCCACAGAAGCGAGTTACGGGAGTTCTCAAATTCCTGCACAGCAAGGTAGGGGTTTCCAGTGATTTATTTATTTATTTTTAACGTGCGTGATAATGATTTCTGCGGAACCGAGTTACGTGCGGTTTCAGATGCATGCACAGTGAGGTTGGGGTGTCCAGTGATGTTTTTTCGGTTTTAACGTGCGTGATAGTGATTGCCGCGGAACCGAGTTACGTGCGGTTTCAGATTCATGCACAGCGTGGTAGGGTTGTCCAGTGATATATATATATATTTTTGGTTTTAACGTGCGTGATAGTGTTTGCCGCGGAACCCAGTAACGGGCGTTTTCAGAATCATGCACAGCGGGGTAGGGGTGTCTAGGGATTTTTTTTTTTTTTTTATTACGTTCGTGGTAGTGATTGCCGAGTTACAGACGTTCTGAGATTCATGCACAGTGAGGTACGAATGTCCAATTATTATTATTTTTTTATTTATTATTATTATTATTATTATTATTATTTTCTTTTTTAGTTTCCCATTGCATCTTTTGTTTTTTACTTCATTACTTTCAATGGACGGATCTAAATTCATGACGGGGGTTTCAGGTAGCAGGAGGCATTTGCATGTGCGAGTGCAGTTGGTAGTTTTTTTAAAGTGGGGGGGGGGGGGAATAAGCGAGTGCAGTTGGTGGTAGCCTAAAAAATTAACCTCTTATGTATTACAATGCATTCGAAGACTTTTGTGAGTCCTTTAATATGAACAAATTGTACTATTTATTAAATTTTAGCAGAAAATACGCAGAATTTATTAAACTCAAATTATAGTTGCGAGTTTGTAAATAATTCTGTTTATTTTTGTAGAAATTCTTTCAAAGAGACTTAGTAAGTTGATAAAATTTTAATTTTGTGCATTTCTAGTTTGTTTTAGCGTTAAAATAGCTATTTTCCCCTTAAAAACGCATTAAAAAGCTCCAATAAGGCAGGTAATGAATTTGGCGACTTTTTGGCGACCTTGGCAAGAAAATCCTTATTATCGATATACCGAATGTAGAAGCTGAAATCCTATTGGTTGACCACTTTATGGATTTTTCCCGAACATTTTGGGCTAGACAGAGGGCTATAAAAGGAGCTGTTTTTCGTCGAGGCAGTGAGTTCTCAGTCAGTGTCCTAGATCTGCCTGAGTGATTTCCACCGATGCTTGCATTGCTATTGAAAGAGCTGTAAGCCTCTTTGGAAATACTGTTGCATTGCTGTATGTGTTAATGCTGTACAATGTGTACTGTGAATTGGCTGTTGACAGCTGTGATTTAAGCTGTATTTATAGGTGGAATTCAAGTTGATACTCAGTTTACAGACCTGTATTCTAATGGAATTTTCTGTAAATAAAACTCCTGAAATTTTGCAAGTTTCGCCTCTCATTCTTGGACAACTTACGAACCCCCATGTACGTAGCATTATGTATGTTAGGTTTAAACCAATCGAAAAATATATACAGAAATTAGATAATTTATAGACTAGTGTAGAGCATTTTAAAATTTTGTTGTAATATGTTAAAAAATGTGCAACAGTTGGCTTTTATACATCCTTCAATGGGATTAAAAATGAAACATTGCTATTATCACTGTTATTATAATTATAAAAACTGCAAAAATGCATGGTAAAACTTTTTCTAGCGAGAAGAAATTAGTAATTGTCGTATGTAGAGAAAAATATATGAAGTTATTTTGACGCGTAATCATAAAAAACGGCAGTTTTTTGAGTGACGCAGCAAAGCTCAAACAAAGCTTAGCAGCGACACTCTATTATACAGCTAGTTTTACATCAAAGAGATTTGGAAACGCCGACATTTAATATCTCAGTAAATAGGAGATATTTTGATCTGATGTTTTCAGAATAACCTTCTTTCTTCTGTCTGATGCTATCCTGAAAGTTTCACACTTCAACATTGTATATATTTTGAAATCTGGAGTTGCAATTTAAGACTTTATAGGAAAAATGTGTTATCGTGTAAGTTTTTTTTCTCGAAAACGGCTCGAAGAAATTTTATGAAATTGATATATGATAATAATTTATTTTGTCTGAGACGCGTGACGTCGCCCGTTTTTCCCAAAAAACTCTTGTTTCTTAAATAATTTAGTTTAAAAATCGAACTATTTTTCCTCCGCCATGCACGTAAATCTTCTGACTATTCTCAGAATTTTGAACAGGCGTCATTCGGTTTTCTGAGGCTGTGGTTGGTTGGTTCAATCTGAATGCAGTCAATAAAATATTTAGATTTTTCTTTTTAATTAAATGTAAAAAAGAAACTTCATTGTTTTAAATATTTATTGTATGTATACTAAATTAAATTTTGCTTACATACTTTATTCTTTTTGGCTATGAAGGAAATCATTAGATTTTAAAATTTCACATTTCGCCAAAATAGTATTTAGATAATATTTCAAATAAGGAAATATTTTGTAATTATATCTATTCTATTTAATAATTATTCATAATAAATTTATAATTTTTTAAGAAAAAATATTTCACATTTTTTTTTCCTATTAATTTTTTTCCTACGTAAAACCCAACCAACCAATCAACCGATTAATTTTTTCATCATTCATGTATAGGGCAGTTCCTTGTTTCTAAACAAACATCTCAACTTTTATGAGTGGTTGGCAAAAAGGCTTAGGAAAAGCATAGCCATGGCGGATCACCAACGGAAAATCAATGGTGGGCTGGGCGCGGGAAAGTCGAGCGCGCTTTTTTGCCAACCACCAGACGTCACGAGGAAATGCTCTATTCATTCGCCGCTTTGGCGGACATCGTAGTCTCTGATTGGTGTTTTCTTCCTGCGCTCTCTGATTGGCTGAGACTGTTGTGGATTTATTGTGTTTCGTTTCGTCCGGAAATTACCAAACATTTTTTTATTTTTACGTTTTAGAAAGCAATGTTTTGGATTAATGGTAAGTTTTTTTTTTTACTTATTTACAAATATAAATTCTATTATAAAGTAAAAAAAAAAACTGTTTTGATACAAATCGGTCACTTCCCTCTAATTCACAAAGAAATTGTTAATTAGAGGTCTTTGTTTACATTTTTCTTTTGACAATGTCTGCTATTGTTATTAATTTATAAACAGACATGGTTTTAAACTAGTTTCAATATTAAAAATTAGACTAATGAATCATATATGACGGTAAATATATTAAGCATACACATAAGTAATATTATCAATAAAATATAAACACACATATTTATGATACGAATTAAATTATTTTTTAAGTGTAGAAGTAAATATTCATGCGAGTGAAAGGGTATGATGACTGTAAAGTTTTGGCTAACACATTTGTACACATGAAGGCAGATTTTTATTTAAAAATTTTTATTTAAAAAAAACTAAATTTCTTTTACTGCTTTAAAAGACAGACTAAAATTAACTAGGAGCTCACTAGTAGAAATAGTGCAGCATGGAAGCGAGCACTGCAGATTGTTTTAGGCTTTGTGAGAAAATTCGTATTGTGGAGTTGTAAGGTACTTTTTGGATTACCAGTTTATTAGTTTAATCACAATTAACTGCTTATACTACTGTTATTTTGCTGCTAATCAATAAAATGTGCACTTTTTTTTACTTTCCGAACACTATAGTGAGGAAAGTATTGTAATCATGTCAAAAATCCGAATTCGAGATTTTGATGTTTCTATACGTTTCGAGGTCCAAAGAGTCCGTTTCCACTATTTTTACGATGATGTATGTATGTGTGTGTGTATGTATGTGTGTATGTATGTATGTGTGTATGTATGTGTGTATGTCTGTGAGTGAACACGCTAGCGTCTAAACGCTTTGTTCGAATAAGCTGAAAGTTGGTACGTATATTGTAAGTCACCATAGTACGAACCCTATAGATTTTGGTGAATCTAGCACTTATGGTTTTTTTACAGGGACACAAAGAAAAATTCTTTATCATTATGGCCAAGGGACCAAAATCTTAAAAGTGCGATAGCATCTAAACGCCTTATTCAATTGAGCAAAAACTTTATACACATATTATAGGTCACAGATACTCAATCTGTATAGATTTTGGAGAATCTAGCACTTATAGTTGTCTTACAGGGACACAAAGAAAAATTCTTTGCCAAATTTTTAAAAGTGTGATAGCGTCTAAACGCCTTATTAATCTCAGCAAAGAATTTGTGCACATGTTATAGGTCACATTTGAACCAACTGTATAGATTTTGGTGAATCTAGCACTTACAGTTTTTTTACAGGGACACAAAGAAAAATTCTTTATCTTTATGGCCTATGAGACCAGCGATAGCATCTAAACGCCTTATTCGATTGAGCTGAAAATTTGTATGAATATTATAAATCACTGTTGCACTAACTATAAGCATTTTGGTGAATCTAGCATTTATAGATTTTTACAGGGACACAACGAAAAATTCTTTATCATTATGATCTAAGGGCTCAAAGTTCAGTAGCGTTAAATAAAACCTCGTGTGATATATGGAGAAAAATACTCAAAACACTCTGTTATGATTTTCTCTTTTTTGTTTGTTTAGCAAATCCTCTTTCTTTATTTTATCTACAAAACTGTTAGTTACTCAATGTTCGGAAAGTCGAGTGGAGTCACTCCAGATTTTTTTTTTCAAAGTTATTTCTCAAAATCTGTGATAATTTTGTGGCCTATTATTGAAATACAGAATCATTTGTCACTAACTGACAAATGTTATGTTAACCAAAATATGCAATAATTTTGTAACCTGTTATTGAAATGCATAATCATTTTGCCGCTAAAAGTCTAAATGTGTGTTTAATAATGCAAAATTGTGGAAATAAGCTGGTAAAACTGCAGAACCGGGTTCCGCATGGCGGTGTTTTGGCGATCTTTGCTAGTGCGATCCCTGCCAAGTCGTTCACGTGATCTAAAAGTAAGCTGCTGACGATCGTAAATACATTTTTCTACTGAAAAAAAAAAAAAAAAAAAAATAGTAAAAGCAGTAGATTATTTACAATCATCAACAAACACCATATTTACACATAGATCACATAAATGATTTAGCGTGGATCGTACTATCATAAGTCGCCATAACTTAACAAAAATATATGAAAATATTTCTTTGTCAGAAGGGGGAAAGTCCCCCCCCCCTTAATTAAAATTTAAAAAATGTTAAGAATAAAATTACTAAATTATCACTAACAAATAAATGAAAAGCAAATTTTTAAAGATTTTGCGTGGATAAAAGTGCCATAACAAATTAAAAATAATTGTTTTATCACCTATTTGGATACAGTCTACCGTTGAGCAAAAGCTGCGTTTATTTAGTATTTTAAGAAGAAAAAAAAAATGATAATAATGTGAAAAGAGGAGGGGGCATTTAACCATGTAAAGGCTTTTATGGCATTTTACATTATATATAAAAAAGGTAAATATACTAAAACGTTATTTAAAACCCCAGTGGCAGAAACACGGCGACATAGTCGCGGACGCAGAAAAACGGCTTGTGGACAGTTTTTGTCTGCACTGAGAAAAAAATTTGTCTGCAACTTTTGGATAACAGTTCACTTAAAATTTGTCTGAAACTTTCGAATAACAATTCACTTATAAAAATTTCTGTATCAAAACTAATACTTGTATTATTTATAATTATTTATATTGTGTTGTGTCAAACATTGCTATAAAATATTTAATTGAATGAGATGAATGAATACAATTGTTTATACTATATCGTTTTGTAGTAAAATTGTATTCATGTATTGTTGCACAAGATCACCACTGATGTTAAGCCTCTCCTGTCCCCATCAGCTTTCAGTGTTTTTCAGTGTAAGCCATTTTCACCCCTGATTGCACGCAAATTTTGCAGACAGATTATGAAATTTTAAAAGCCTGTCGCAGACAGCTTCAAAGCTTTCTGCCACTGGGTTTAAAACTTATTTTCATAATCAAATCTGTTTTGCAAATTATGACCCCAAACCACCTGTCATTTTACATTTCTACGATCTGAAGATTAATGAAGCCTATCATGTTTGAAATTATAAAATATTTTAATGTTCCCCTTTCATATGTGAATTTCATGTATCTTAAATTAAGCCTTAGTGCCTAGTAACTTTCATATTCTCTAAGAATTATCTGAGGCTGATAACTTCGCGTTTAAAAAAGATGTTAAGAATAAAGTTATCAGTTATGGTTTTAGTAATCCACTATGCTGAAAGTATCAAAATATAGCAATGAACCTAATTATGTATATACACTACAAAAGTTCTGCATGAAAGCATGCTGTTTACCATTTAACTAAATTTTATGTTCAAAAGCCTTTTTCTTTAATTTTAAGATGTGCAAATTTCTTCATATATGCATCAATTATTCTTTCTTACAACTACTCGGTACTCAGCCGAGTAGTAAAAGGCCGAGTACTCGTATTCGACTACTCGGTGCAGCACTAGTAGTAAATCAAAAAAAAAAAAAAAAAAAAAATTCGGAAGATTTATTATGCATCGTATAAAAGCTCCATAACATATTAAAAGATTTGAAATTTTTTTAACCTCCAAATAATTAAATAAAACAAAAAAGTAAAATATTGCTAAATTATAACTTTGCTAGTAAATCAAAAGCAAATTTTCAAAAGATTTATTGTGTATCGTATAAAAACTCCATAATATATTAAAAGATTTGATTTTTTTTTTTTTTTTTTTTTTTTTAAACCACCAAATAATTAAATAAAACAAAAAAGTAAATTACTGAACTATCACTTCAGTAGTAAATCAAAAGGGAATTTTCAAAACATTTAAAGTGGATTGCCATAGCATATTAAAAAAAAAATAAATAAACATTTTTGTCAGATAAAAAACAAAAAGTAAATCATCACTTACGTTATTCAGCGATGAGTGAGGATCCTGCGCCAGCCGAAGTAAACCTCAGTAACCTGCCGGAACAATCTGCGGCGGCGGAAGCTGACGGTCAGCGAAAATGGTCGTCATATGTTAAATATAACTCATCCATAATAATAATACATTCTCACTCACTCACAGATAGGTAAACACTCATATTACTTTTCTCAAACCACGTACACATCCCTATAGCCATTTTTACAAAAACGGGAGCTAAGACAAATATATCTAATCATAAGGAGCATCCAACACAAAAAGACGGATTACGTTCGCTTAAAATTAAACTCTCTTTAAATTAACCAGTTAAATTAAAAGCCAATTAAATTTGAAATTCATCGATCGTAAGCCAATCAGATTAAAGCAAAATGAAATTATAGCGATGGGTTGCCATAAGGAGCATCCGAAAGCTAAAAAAAAGGCAGTATTATTAAATTTGACACAAAATCGCTCGTTTGGCGTTTGGTATCTGCTTCTGCAGGGAAACCAAAAGACTTATTTTCAGAGACAGCTTTAGGCTTAGGTCCGTGAAACCTGTACCTAGGGATGCCAGTGTTTTAGGTGCGCCTCGCCTTTAAAGATAATTAAAATCTGAACGGTGGTGGCGATTAAATTTGAAAGACGGCCAGTATTTAAAAGAAATGAGAAACATTTCAAATAGATTTTTTTTTTCTTTTTTGCCGATTATAAAACACTTTATTAATCCCCGTTTAACACATTACATATTTTTAGAGAGTGGTTTGAAATATATGAATAGATAGTGTTATATTTGTACAGTTGATCCTATAGAATAAGAAGCAGCAATATGTAACTGTGGGATGCTGCTGTTTGCTTATGGTAATTAAACGTCCAGCAATGGATTATGCTTAGATCCGAGTCGAGGGTGGTAATTTTTTTAAGCTTATTAAAATCTTAAAAATGATTTAATTTTGAACACAAATCCAGGTAGGAGATTTTTCTGACTTTCATTGGAATTTCCGACTTTTTTAAAAATTTCCCAAGAATTTCCAATTTTTAGCATAAAATAAATAAATAAATAAAAAAAAAAATCCCAAACGTAAAATTCGGCAAGCAGTATATCTGCAGTAGCAATCGATGTCTTATATTGAAGCTGTTCCAAAAACTGAAAGAGATAATTCAATAATGATAATTTTTATTTAAATTTTATTTTATTACCTACCAGTATTGGTCAGTACTTTGAACTAGGACAATACTGAAGACGGATATATATATATATATTTTAACGTGCTCTGGCTTACTTTGTTTAAAAAAAAAGGAAAAACTTTTTTTTAAAATAAAGAAAAGAGGATAATGAATTTGGCAAATCAATCAACATAGTTGCAGACTCCATACTGCAAGTTTACCTAACAACCAGGGCTTGAAAAATCTCGAATTTTTTACATGCCTAATTGAGCATGTCAGTCTGGAGAATACATGCCCGAATTAAATTTGTACATGCCTAAATATTTTAATAAAATGCATATTAATAAAAACATTCACATATTCAGTGAAAATAATTTAACAACATTATACTTATATTGACATTTTTTATTTCAATTTAATTTATGTAAAAGTTTTAGACAAGATATGCTATTTCTTAAAATTACTTTTGATTAAATATTTACATGCACTGTAAAAAAATAACTATTACCAGCTGCAAGAAACTCTCTGTGATTGGAGAAAATAATTATTTGCTCCAATCACAGAGAGTTTCTTGCAGCTGGTAATAGTTATTCTTTTACAGTGCGCCCCTCGCATGTCTGGCAATATAATTTTCGAGCCCTGTTATCAACATTGTCTAATATTTTGAACTAAAATAATATTAAAATTGCATTTAAAAAATATATATAGTGATTTTCTCTCTTTTTTATTTTTGTTTTAATTTTTTTTTTTTTTTTTTTTTTAATGATAGCTATTTCATATCAAGTAATAGAATAACTAGGCTTGAGTATTTCAAGTAGTGATAATCAGATTCTTATTTGTATAAATTTACATGACAATAAACGAGTCTTTACAGTTAGTTGAGCTTGTACATATGATTTTGAAAACTTTAAATAAGTAAGTAAATAAATTTATCGTTGCAACAACATTATTTTAATGTATTATTGTTGAATTTTTATCATAAATTGTTTGCATTTTTATTTTACTCTTATAACTGCTTTGTAATTTACCCGAATGTTATACTAGTTCTCTAATATTTTTCTTTTTAATGCAAAATATGTTGGTGCCTCCTCGTTTTTCTTCTTCTTTTCTTTTCTTTCTTTTTTTTTTTCTTTTTGTGAAATTTGAGTTTATGCATATTTTCACACTTTTTGTCCTTTTCCCACTTTCATGCCTGCAAATCCAAACAATTAAGAGCAACTGAAATTCAAAATCGATTAGGTTTTCATTTTCAATCGATAATACAAATTTCAAAGCATGATCTGCTCTCCCTGTCATGAGTCAAAGATGTTATGATTTGATGAGTGAAATAATTTTTTTTTAAATAATTAAGTATGCAATGATTTAAATATAAAATATTGAACAAAATGCTGTAAAGAAATTATTTTTAAACAAATTAACTTATCTACTTTTGAATCAAAATAATTTCCACTTTGATTAATAAAAATATAAACGTAAAATTAGTCTGTTCTTCAGTGATGAAATAAATTAAATTCTGAAGAGAGAAAAATAAAGAAATTTAAAAAGTGAGGATTTAAAACCACAAGAGAGTATTTTTCCTAATAATGTAAATTTAATTATTTAATCTATTATTGCTTAAAAATTACCTTTTCTAAACTAATGTGTATATGTAAACAAAGTTAGTTTTACTATTAAATTTAATAATAAGTTTTAGACAAATCTTAGAAGAGTATTGTTTTTAGGTAACATTTAGTATGCATTGATATTGTGATTGTTACATAAACAAAATTGTGTTAAGTACTTGATAATGTTAATATTAGCAATTTAATTCAAAAGAAACCTGTATTTTGCTTTTTCAGAATGTAGCTTTAAAAATGTTAGTATGGTATATAAATCATGTAAAATATTTCTTCAATTTTCTGTAAATAGTTTGAATATGTACTATTGTGTCACTACTTTGACAAGGTTATGTTAATTACTACTGGATACGTTAATACTAACTATTTATTTTTAAAAAAATCTCAATTTTCTTTCTAATAGCTTTGTGTTTAATAAATTGCTATAAAAATATTTGTATATATACATATAAATTCTTTCAAAAAACTTATAATATAACTGATTTAAATTTCTGAAATTATCTGTATACCTGTTCAAAGAATAATCTATAACTTAAAAGACATTAATTTTTTATTTTATTTTTTTAACTTCAGTTTTGAATATAGCATCATGCATTGATATATTGTTATTGTTACTTTAACAAGGTTGTGGTAATAATTTTTGATTAATAACGTAATTCAGTTATCTCTGAAGCTGGAAAATGGACTTGAATTTAGCCTTTTCCTCACTTTCAAATATATGTTGAACATAAATATGATAGTAGATAGCTTTAAATAAATTGATTAAAAATGTTAATTCGAAAAAACTTAATAGTATAATCTGTTTGAATTACCTCAAATTTTATCCTGAAATCAACAGATTGTTATTTATTTAGTATTGTGCATTGGTATTTATTGTGATTATTACTTTAAGGTTAAATACTACTAGTTTTTCTTTCTTTCTTTTTTTTTTTTAAAGAAGTTTGTAATTTGCTTTCTAGTAGCTTTGCTTTAAATAAATTGCTTTAAAATGTTAGTTTATATATACAGTAGCCGCCGCTTTATAAAATCACGTTTGTTTTCATCAAAATGATTTCATTAGGCGGCTGATTTTTATATCCGCGTATATGTCTGAACTCAATAAAAGGGTATTCATTACCTAAATGTGGAAACAAATTCTTCTTTGCCCTTCCATCTGTCAACTAGCCATCCGTAGAAATGGAGTGTTTGCTACTTATCATTCATGTAAAATTTTCTGCTTTTAAGAACAAAATTATATTAAAAGATGGAAATTTTCTTTGACCTGGCATTCTTGTACCTATCTAAAAGTGCTGCGTTGATGACTCCTGCTCTTATTGATTTTCGCTTGTGATTCACTCTTCGGTTTGGTACAATTTATGCACTAATATCTTTATTACAGTGAAAGTGAACTCTCGTTAAAACGGCAATCAAGGGCCGGCAGTTTTTGTCCATATTAACGAGAGTCCATTGTAACAGGAGTTCATAAATTAAAGTTCGATGTTAGCCCCTACATTACAGTAAAGTGTAATTTTGAATGTTGCCTATGCATTTTTCTCCTCTAAAATGTAAACTTTGAGAAGGCTGAGCTTTATAAAAAAAGTCCTGTTTCATAAATGTTAAATGTGTTTTTAACTTTGATAGTTCGTAGTCCTTGATAAGGCACGACAAATTCTCTTTCCAGTCTTTTATGTTTTCTCCTGGTACATTTCCAATAACGAAACCCTTTGATATGTCTCCACAATAGAAGCGGACACAGGTACAAATTGTTGACTTCAACTGTCACTGTCAATCAATACTGTTTTTCTCCCATGATGTAATAGCGCAGAGTGAAAGATATTAACTCTTTTATTATTGTGCCTTTTCATGTTAAAAAAATAAATAAATAAACAAACTTGAATATGAAAAATTTTTTGAAACCGACTCTTTTTTGAAGAAAGTAAGCTTTGAGGGATAAAATGTCTGTCTTGACGAATGAATTGTATGTATAAAGAGATGTTTATTACATGCAATACTTATAGGCCTCACACGGGGATTCTGTTTTTGTACGTAATAACGAGAAATCTATCTCAAACGGGGCCATCTTAACGAGAGTTCACTGTATTATATTTACATGAAGCAAACTGAGAAATTTCAAGCTTCAATGTCGCCTTCCTTTGACTATACATTTGAAGAAAACCATCATACTTTACCAAAATTTTACGCTTTACCTTCAAAATAAAAACTACCCTCTTGCATATCTTTTGCAGCTAAGTTGCTTCAAAATAAGAACTAGAAACTCTACTTGAATATTTTAAGACAGAAAAAATACTCATTGGCCAATCATGTGAAGAATCCATTTCTTGAATTCATAACTACAACACACGGCGGGGCGTGTTTTTCTTTCTTTTCCCTTTCTGTTCTTTTTTTTATTTTTTTTATTTGAGGCGTAAAATTTTTGACAAAGAATGATAATGTGATGACTTGCTATGTTTTGCTTCTTTTTTTCTTTTCAAAAATCCGGTGAGAAAATATAATTTGTAGTTTAGCTTACAAACATGGCCATTTTTACTGTTGAAGATATTTTCTTTTGAGTTTATTAAGCGGCAATGCTGATTTTATTAAGCGGCGGTTTCTATTCATTTGATTCTGGACCCAGCAATTTGATCAGATTAGGCGGCTGATTATTACTAATAAAGTTTAATGTTCAAGAAAAATAAAAGATACTAATCAATGATGAATATTGACTTTTACACTTAAAAAATATTTTAATTTGTACCATTATAAATATGTGTGTTTATATTTTATTGCTGTATATTATTTATGTGCATGCTTAATATATTTACCTTCATATGTGAATATTATTTATTGGTTTAAAATTTAATATTGAAACCAGTTTTAATGTCTGTTTATGAATTAATAATAATAGCCGACTTGGTCAAAGAAAAATGTAAACAAAGACCTCTAATTTACAAATTCTTAGGTATAATTCATACAACCTTTGGACAAAATCTTTGTGAATTAGAGGGAATTGACTGATTTGTATTAATTTTACATTTTTTTTTTATTATTATTCCTAAAATATTTTTGCCGATTACATAGATAAAATTTTATAAAGTTTATTTCATTTCCAATATTTACATGTTATAGTAAAAAAATATAAATAGTAAATAAATAAATTATAAAGCTTTGATTACTACAAATGTAATGGTACTGAAACAATTCATGTGAAAATAATAATCAAAACAGTTTTTTTACTTTATAGTAGAATTTATATTTGAAAATAAGTAAAGAAAATTTTTTTTTAAATGAGAAAAATATACCATTAATCCATGACTTGAGTACTATATATCTTATATGTTGAGTATTAATTATATATTTTGTGTATCTTTAATCATAAATATTGTATGATTTATGCAGATACCGGTAGTTATTTCATTACATTTAAAAATTTTTAATACTTACCTAATGTGTTGATTGTCTGTGAGTATTCAGAACTGCATTTTGAATTGTACTAAATTCATTAAATGATTTTTTGGGTTGGGTTTTGATAAACAAAATAAAGTTTTTCAATGCAGTCCACAGCATTTTTAAAGCAGGGTTTGAATTTAGTGTTAGGCATATTTTGCGACCATGAAATCACATTCAGGGGTCATTTTTGAACTAACTTTTCACCAGATTTAAAAAATTAATTTTGTCATTATAAAATTTTTCTTTGTCATTTACAAACTGGTAGTTTATCATCTTAAAAAAATTCTTACATTATCAGTTTCAACACATGTACATAAGCTAAAAAAAAAAAAAAAAAAAAAAGCAAGTACAAAAATACATAAGGGTTGCTTGCAGAAAATTATTCCAACTTCATAAAAAAATTCAAGTATTTTTTAAAAAACTTTTTTACTTATTGTTATTACTTAGTTTGTATACAATCAGAAATTTGCCATCATGATAATTGCTGAAATATTGAATTAATTTAGACCAATTTTTTTGGCTTTAAAAGGTGAGTAGAATGTCTTCACATTCTACATCATCGTTGAAATTAACATCAGACAATTTGTTTTCAATTAGTTAATAGATAGTGAATAATTCCAAAGTCATTATATCAGTATTAAAGTTCACATACTCATCAGATTTTATATGTAATGTAAAATACTAAAACAAGGTCCAGTCAAGAAATTTTATGAACTTTAGAAAAGTGGAAAAGATTATAACTTATATTGTGCGGCATATTAATGAGGAACTTTTTCATTAAAAGGAATAGGAATGAATAAAGACTTCGGTAAAAGGACATATAAACTGCGTTTTACTGTGTATATATAATGGAAAGTTGTCATTACAATAACTTCAAAATAATACTCCAAATTGGACAGCAAGCTAATTTTCAAATATCTTAGAGGAGTTTGTTATATGTTGCTCCACTCTTTTGTTTTCAAGTGGCAGCCACTTGAAAATTTCAAATCCAGAGTACATTGTAACAAGCATATTTCACTTGAATTTTAGTGTATACATAGACCCTATAAGAGTCTCAACCAAGTTCATTAATGAACTTTATCTGCCATTTTTAACAAAATGGCAGATATCTTGAATTAAGCACAAGTACTTGAAATAAGACTAATACTTAAAAATTTATCGACAGAATAACTTTTGAAATACTAAATCATTTTGAATCAAAGTTATACCAGTGAACTTATGCAAATATCTTGGATGAGTTCGCTGAGCAACTAGTTCTGACATTTTGTTTCTAAGTTGCATCCACTTGAAATCAAGCTGCCACTTAAAAATGTGCTATCACGATAGCTTTTGAAATACTAAACTGATTTAAATCAAAGTTGGATAGTGAATATCTTGAATAACTTCGCTGAGCAATTTGCTCCACCATTTTGTTTCCAAATGGCAACCACTTGAAAATTTGCTATTTATTACATACAATAACTTTTGTAATATTGTGTCAACTTGAATCAAATTTGCACAGTGAATTCATCATTCAAATATCTTAGATAAATTCACTGACATCTCACTCCGTCCTTTTGTTTCTAAATGGTGGCCACTTGGAATCATGGTGCGACTTGAAAATTTATCATGATAACTTTTAAAATACTGAATTAATTCGTATCAAAGTTAGACAGAGAACTTATCATACAAACATCTTTGATAAGTTTACTGGGCAACCATTTTGTTTCCAAGTGGCGGTTACTTGAAAATTTATCATCATGATAACTTTTGAAATACTTAATTCAAACTAAAGTTGGACAGTGAACTTACATTCAAATGTCCTAAATTATTTCTCTGGGCAAGTTGCTGCCAGTTTTAGAAATTTATCCCAATAACTTTTGAAATACTGAATTTATTCAAACCAAAGTTGGACAATGGACTTATCTTACAAATAGGTTAGTTAGTTTACTCAACAACTTGCTGTGCCATTTTGTTTCCAAGTGGCAGGCACTTGAATATTTGTCACCAGCATAACTTTTGAAATACTGAATTAATTCAAACTAAATTTGTAGTGGACTTATCTCAGAAATACATTTGATATGTTCATTTGCCAACTTGATCTGCCATCTTGTTTCGAGTACCAGCCATTTGAAATATTCAAATTCTCATTAAAAAGGAATTTATGATCCAATTTATTTAAAACTCCATCTCATTATATTTCCATTAAATCCATTAATAAATTGTATCCGCCATTTTTAAACAAAATGGCAGCTACATGATAAGGAAAAAAAAAAATAATCTACCCTTTCTATGAGCTGGAAGGACTTGAGCAGTTGATCGATAACCCTTAAAAAGTAATGATATCAGAACAAAAACCCTTAACGGGTTAAAAGTTTGTGACGCAGCACTTTATTTCGATATGAATTGGAAATATGGGTCTTAAAAATAATGATATCAAATTTTGAGTGACGCTTTGCTATTAATTGAAATATACATAGATTTTTCTTATTTCATAATTTGCTTTTTTCTTCTATTTATATTTACATTACAGTGCATTCATAATGTTTTCAACTTCAACGTGAAAAAATATATAGAATTTACTCACTGATGCTTTTTCATTTGCATCTCGTGAATTCAAAATATGAGTTTTAAAAGAAATGATATAATTTCAGTGACGCCTGAGTGTTACTTTAAAAAGATTTCTTTTTAGATTTCATAACAATCACTTTTGTTTTGTTGAATAAAGTATATTAACATGTTGAAATAATGGTTTTAATTTTCAAATATACTGTCAAATAATCAAACTTTCACTGAATTTACATTATAAATTGAAGTTATCTAGTTCAGTAAATTGATTTGTCTATTGCGTCACGCTATCCAAAACTGTAAGTAAAATTTATGTAAATGTTACTTTGTATCATAGTATTAACAGTGAAAATGTATGCAAAGCGATTGTGTGTTGCAAAAAGAAAACATTTTCAGAAATTTTACTTGCGGTTTTGGATAGCGTGACGCAATAGACAAATCAATTTACTGAACTAGATAACTTCAATTTATAATGTAAATTCAGTGAAAGTTTGATTATTTGACAGTATATTTGAAAATTAAAACCATTATTTCAACATGTTAATACACTTTATTCAACAAAACAAAAGTGATTGTTATGAAATCTAAAAAGAAATCTTTTTAAAGTAACACTCAGGCGTCACTGAAATTATATCATTTCTTTTAAAACTCATATTTTGAATTCACGAGATGCAAATGAAAAAGCATCAGTGAGTAAATTCTATATATTTTTTCACGTTGAAGTTGAAAATATTATGAATGCACTGTAATGTAAATATAAATAGAAGAAAAAAGCAAATTATTAAATAAGAAAAATCTATGTATATTTCAATTAATAGCAAAGCGTCACTCAAAATTTGATATCATTATTTTTAAGACCCATATTTCCAATTCATATCGAAATAAAGTGCTGCGTCACAAACTTTTAACCCGTTAAGGGTTTTTGTTCTGATCTAATTACAGTTATCTTACTTTTTGAGATGAAACGACTTAAGAGGCTTCTCCCCTTATTGTCCCCAGAAGCCAGAGCCAATGTTATTCTATGGAGATTTTCGCCCCGCTATAACTTATTAACTAATACATGTTTTTAAATTCCGTTTTCACATTCAGAAACTTCATAACTATTAAACAATTTATCGCTTTTTAAAAATTATTTTTAATATTTTATTTTGGGGCTGTAAAATGCGAATTTTCACAACGTGAAATTTTTCATTTTTGAGCTTAAAAGTGAAATTGTAGAAAATAAAATGAAGAAAAAATAAATTTTTAGAAAGCGATAAATTGTTCAATAGTTGTGAAGTTTCTGAATGGAAAAACGGAATTTAAAAATATGCATTAGTTAATAAGTTATAAAGGGGCAAAATTTCTTGTAGAATAACATTGGCTTCGTCTTTCGGAGACGATAGGTAGAGAGCCCTCTTAACAATATATTTTAGTGCTTCTATTTTCATTATCATAATTCATTCAATATTTCTCTAAATATAAGTAATTCGGAAAAGGAGACCGCATAAAAAATAATTTTCTTATCCTAATATTTGTTCAGACACTTGTACAAAAAATGTCCCTTCTGAAATCGAGTTGGGGACAAAGTCTCGCGGGATGAAATATCGCCTACGTAAATGAATAGAAAACAAAAATGAGTTGGTAATTATTAGTAATGTTGTATGAAATTTCATGAAAACACATACCTTATAGCCAGTGCACTGACATACTAACAAACCTACAACAAAATTTTTTATAAATTTTACTTAAAATAGTTTAAAAACTGCGTTTATTAACTTTTGTCAAGATTAGTGATAATGAATTTAATCGTGCTTATCAATTTATAAATTTTAATTCAAGTTTGTGAATAGAGTTCAGCTTTGATGTCAGCAGTGATGTACACTATTTTTAAAATGTATTTTGAATAGTGAAAAGCAAAAGATTAAATAACTTAAAAATAAACATAGATAAAATAATAAAATTCAATTCTATGATTTATTTATTTATTTATTTTAATTAATTAATTTATATTTAAAAGGCCCTGTGACCCACGCTCGAGATCACACGTAGCACAAAATCAAATTTTTAAATAGATCATACTACTTTTTTGACGCGATATTTTGTCCGGCAAGATTTTGTCCCGCGATATTATGTCCGGATCCCTCTGAAATGGATTCTTAATTTCAACGAACTTTGTAACAGAAAGTATATTTCTGAAACACTTTTTTTCTAGATACTATCATCGTAACATACATTTTGAATCACCTGGAATATATACACTAAGCAAAAGAAAATAAGAAGAAAAAAAAAAAAGCCGCACTGCAGAAAAAATAATTTACACCTTTTTAATTTGTAATAACTTCAAAATTAAGCATTGAAACAAATAAAACTGTCATCTATATCATTATATAAAGCGCAAAAAATTGTTTGTTTGTGGAGGGTAATCTCTGAAACTACCGAACCGATTTAAAAACTTCTTTCACTGACCGAAAGCTACAGTATGCCATATTGTTATAGGCTATATTTAATTTTGATAAAATAAATTTTAGTTTAAAATCTGAGCATTTTAATTAAAATCCCCATAGAAGCCGTAATAGAAATGGAAATAATGAAATATTAAAAAAATTAGCTGCTGCCAACATAAAAGAAACATTTACATATTCATTTCGTTTTTAAAATATCTTGACGTGAAAAGAAAAGAAATATATTTGCACGTGCATTAAATTGAAATTCATATAAAGCTTTTTTAATTGTTAAACTTACACGTTAAATCTGACGTCATTATAGAATTAAAAGTGTTTATTTTTCTAATAATTTAATTTGATATGATATGATATAATATAATGATCTAAGCATCAATGGAGTCTTTGTTACTCCGTGGTTTAAACTGATGTGTGTAAGTAAACGAAATTGGAATTTAAAAATAAATAAATAAATAAAATAAAATAAGAAATTCTATTTTATAATATTATTTATTTTAATTTATAATTGTTGCCAAAAAGATTTACGAATTAATTTATTTTTAGACATATAATAAAATATATTTTCACGCGAAAAATAATATAAAAAGTGAACTGGATTTTTTGTAAAAAAATAATAAAGATCGAGGAAAATTATTTCCCCATTTTAATCCCCATATTTGGATATAGATATGTATTAGTTATCATGTGCATCCGTTAGATTAAATTGTTTTTGTTGTAAAATTGATAAAATTGGAATTTTAAATTTCAAAACTCTAGAAAAAAAAAATGGCAAATTTCCATATTCGATTGAAAACATAAACATTTCATTTCAAAGGATGATATTTACACAATAAACATCCAACTAATAAACTAATTAAAAGGGAAAGGATAAATATTCTATCATAATTTGAAGTCAAATTTGTTTTCAAATGTCTAAATAAAGTATCTGATATAATATACTAATATGTTGCAGCGGAATAGATTTGATATCCGTCATCCTTGGCAGAAAAAAAAAAATATCGCCAAATTATCTGGCGAATATAATTTAATTCCTTTCAAAAATGGTTATTTTAAAAACTTACATTAAGAGTGTAACGAATAATATGAAACAATATTTCGTACAATACATATTATGAAAATATACATCTGGCATGTATATTTTCGTATTACTTTTTGATCGCCAAATACAAAAAACGCCAAGGGTGACAGTTTTGAAATTTAAAATTAAAATTTTGTCAATTTGACAGCAAAATAACTCAATCCAACGCATGCATACAATAACTAATACATATCTATACCCAAATATGAGGATTAAAATCGGGAAATAATTCTTCTAGAATTTTAATTAAAAAAAAAAAAAAAAAAAAAAAATCCAATGAGCGATTAACATGGAAAATCTTTTTCTTGCATCCATGGGCGGTCAGTGATGTCACACTTCGCTTGCGTATTGAGATGTTTAAATTTATTTGGCGACTATTTTTAGCAACTAACAGTTATGGCAAGTAGCTCAATATACATAGCGCATACAGCCATTACTGAAATGTAAATCGCATTTAATTATTTGAGTTACATTATGTTGATTGGAAACCTGTTTAATATACCTATGCTCTATAGCTATACTAATATAAAAATAAGAAAGGTTTATATGCATATGTAGAGAACGATCGCTAGAACTAAAAAGCCGATTGCTTTTTTTTTTTTTTTTTTTTCTTTCAATAATCAAAAGTTACACTGTCTCTCTCTAAGTGCTAGAAGCTATAATAAATTTTGGTAAAATAAATTTTTAATTAAAAGTTTCAATATTTTAATGGAAAACAAAGCATAGATTTGATATCTATCGTCATTGGCGATTTTTGTATTTGGCGATCGAAAACGTAATACGAAAATCTGTATATTATCGTAGTAAATACGAGATGTATGTGTTTACTTCAATTACCCTACTACCGTAGGTAGTGGAAGTATTGTATAGGTTTTGGCAATTGGTCAGTGTGTGTGTATATGTGCACGTGTGTGTGTAATCTTCTGGCTGTCATATCTCCAAAACTAATAAAAATAGAACTACTAAACTTCACAAGTGATTCAGGTCTGGTGTACAGATAAATTTTCCAAATTTTCGTGAAAATTGAAAAACCGGAATTGGGTCATCGAAAACCAGAAATGGGACCGTAAGCCCATATTCAAAAACACCTCTAATGATTTTCTTCAAAGTTGCTGTATAAATAATATATTAGATGCCCTTTCGATTGAAAAGTTGCTTAGTTCAGGAAAATTGATAGGCGTCCTCTATAAACAGCTCAATTTCAGACTTCGCAAGTGCGTTCCTTTAAAAACGCCTGTACGGATTTTTTTCAAACTCGCCATGTTAACTTCCTATTAAATATCCTTTTGTATGTAATTATTGTTTTTAGGTCAATAATTGAGTATGCTAAGTTTTGGTAAAAGTTGGTATCTCAAAAACGGCTCTAACGTATTCTTGAAAATTTTTTCTTTAATCCAATTTAGATAACCTTTCTCAAGTATTACGTGCTTATTACAGGAATATTAACGGTCATCCTGATTAGGTAGTTCAGTTTTAGATCTCGGAAATTCGTGTTTAAAAAAATAACTATCTATTTTTTCCCCCCTTATTTTTTAACTCGCTATGCAAACTCTGTTGTATGTGTCTTTATACGTGTATCAAGTTTCTCTTACTCGAAAATCTCAAAAAATGCAAGTAATATCTCCAAAAAATTGTATATATTACGTGTAATAGTGGGTAATGGAAGTCGTGTGGTTGTTTCACACCAGATTCTGTAATAGTATATATTGTACGAATATTGTTTCATATTATTGATTTCTCCTTTAATATACATTATTAAAATAATAATCAATTATGGAAATAATTAAATATATTTGCGAAATGAACAAATAAATAATAATTAAAGCTATTATGACGTCAATTTTATCAGAAACATTTTCATGTCATAGGTTTATTTTTCAATATATTTATTCATGAGTAAAGAAATGTTTCTTTTTATGAAATAAATAAATAAATAGCATTAAGTAAAAATTGCCAACATTTAACAACTAATTAAAAAATATAATTGTAAAATTATATTTTGACTTTCCAGTTAATAATATTGCCTGACTATAACATATAAACTGATATATTTCTTGATTTTTTACATATCAATCCATCTTTAACTAAAATTTGTTCATCAGTGCGAAGCCGGACGGGTCAGCTAGTATTTTCATAATACGAAAGGGATGAAATGATACCTATGTACATTTTCGATTTAATAATTCATTTTATTATACTCTACGAAGTACTTTATAAAAATCTACATAAAACTTTCTTTTTAAACATAATGCAATAGCCATACACTTTGTGTTCTATTATGATTTATTGTATGAAATAAACAATTGATATTTTAATTTGTGAAATAAAACTATTTATTTGTTAGATCTAAGCAATTTTTTTTATAAAAATATGTATTCTGCATCGGGTTAATTCCACCGTTATATGGAGTTACTGAGTTAATGCACAGTGGCATAGAATTATACCGTTTTTTGATTTAAATATAAAAATATCACTCAAAATAAATATTGTAAATAATTTCTCTAGTTCTTACAAAGTTGTAGGCTGCAAATTTCGAATCCTCCTCTCTCTCCCCGCGCCTTTTTATGACTAAACATTTTCGAGCGAATTGAGATTAGGACAGTTTCCAAGTCCAATAAAGATGAAAATCTGTGATATTCTATGTAGGATTCAACTTAGAGTGAAAAATTATATTTTTACTTATAGAATTGTAGGTGCTCATGGGAATGGACAGGTAATTTTAACAATTTGATTCAAATTGACGTACCACAGACGCCGTACACCAAGGTGCATTATCATCTTGAAATGATGTTTGAAGAATAGTCTGAAATACCTCCAAAATAGTCAGGCGCCACTTTTATAATCACCGTGTTTTATTTGGAGTTAATTGATCTCTCGAGCATGCAAATTTGTCGGATATTTTGAAAAGTATGCACCTCCGTACCATAATGTACGGAGAATGTATCACTGTTTTAAAGAGAGCAGTTTTCATTAAGTCAGTACCGTCCTAGTAGTTTTTTTCTTCAGCTCGAAATAAATTAAACTTGACTTATGAGGGAAAGGTCAGCCCGATATTTAACTGCTATTTTTTTTTTAATATTTGTCTTTAATTATGGCTTTTTTGCCGATTATCTGGTTATTAACCTGCCTTATTTAATTACTTCCGGACTGTTTTTTAAGAAAGTAATTTGCTATACCCCCCCTTTTTTTTTTTTTAAATCTTCTTTAAGTTCTGAACATGAAACCAATCGGTCTTTTAAACATTTTCTTTCTAACTTGCTGTTATCTTGCTTGGATTAGCAAGGTGGCCGCCTAAAGCCGAATTTCTAGTTTAAACCGCCGAAAAATTTTATATTTTGCTGAAAACAATTTTACCAATATTTCGTTAACATTTAAATATTTTGTCATCTCACATATCTATAATAATAAAAGAAGATGTCTGTCTGTCTGTCTGTCTGAGCATCTATACGTTCAGCCCCTACTGAACGCAGAACTACAAAATTTGACATACGGGTGCTCAGAAGCCTGCCCGAGGGGATAGTCAAAACAGAATTTAAAAATTTTAATTAGTTGCGGAGATATTAATTAAAATGTAGACCTATGTCTTAATCAAAAAGCGATCTCAATGACTCAGAATTCACAGAGATTGCATAAAAGTAGATATTTTAACGGAGTTAAAAGCAGAAAAAATGGAAAATAAATTAGAAATATTAGTCCGATCATTACGAATTTGGTACCAAATGAAAGGGGAATTTTTTCCGAATCTAAGAGTGCAAGCGGCTTATCGATACGTCAATTAGATTTTTTAAAATTAACTAAACTATAAAATTTAGTTGGCAACAGGCAGACGATTTTCTAAGCGGTCTCGATCGGAAACAAAACACATACGAGACAACTGTCTGTGATGTCTGTGATGAAAACGGAAATGGTTGTAATCAATTAAGATATCATGTGTTTTATACTGGGGGGAAAAATTGCAATTTTCAATTTTTTTCAAATTTTCATTCACGTTACATTTGAATTAATATTCGGCCTAGACAGCATATTATAAAGCTACTGTTCAATTTTCATGAAAATATATGAATAATTAAAAAAATGACATATTTATTGGAAAAAGATTGTCTTCTTTTATTTTTTTGCAGTATTTGCAGTAGTCGAAATTTCGTAGTATGTAGTTTTAATGCCCGATAATTCGATTGTGAATATTTTTGAAAGAGTACGATTATTAGGGAGGGCTTGAGGAACAGGGAAAAAAGGCAAAAAAAAAAAAAAAAGAGTTGCAGCGTTTGAAATTGGTTGGCATATTAAGATTTTAAGGCAAGGTATTTGGTTTTCTTTTTTATCCCAGCTTCTAATTAAAATAATTTCATAAGTAATACATCATTTGAAAGCTTTGTTGATTTGGAATTGAACAGTAGATTACAGAAATTTCTACCGCCAGATGGCGCTGAAATATTTTAAAATTTCAATATTTCAAATTCTAATTATGATTATATAATTTTTAATACATCATTCGAAAGATATTTTAAAGTTCTTTTATATTATCGAAAGTATTATTCGAGATTTTACCCGATTTACACGTTTTAAGGTTTCCTTTTTAGGTTTTCT
This sequence comes from Salticus scenicus, assembly GCA_963930645.1. Lineage (NCBI taxonomy): Eukaryota > Metazoa > Arthropoda > Arachnida > Araneae > Salticidae > Salticus > Salticus scenicus. The sequence goes on from OZ005662.1 coordinate 165,335,827, forward strand.
TTTGTATCTCAGCTACTAATTAAAATATTTTCATAAGTAATACATCATTTGAAAGCTTTGTTGATTTGGAATTGAACAATATATTACAGAAATTTCTACCGCCAGATGGCGCTGCTATATTTTAAAATTTCAATATTTCAAATTCCAATGAGCGAGGAAGGTGTTGTAAGTTCTAAAACGGGGATAAGGCGCCGCAGGCGCCACCGAGCGGGACTTAGCTAAAGTTAGAAATTTGAAATATCAGCGCCGAAGGCGCTACCGCACGGGAGTTTACTGCGATTTAGATAAGCTATTTTCACGATATATCAATAAGCTGTTATTAGACCTGATACGGGAAAAAGGCGCCGCAGGCGCCACCGAGTGGGAATTTCGTAAAGTCGGATTTTTCAGGGATCGCGAACCAGCTGGTCGCCGAAGGCGGCTAGTATTAAAATATTTGTTAAATTTCATTCAAAAATTAATACCTTTTGTGACATGGTTAACTGCCTTATTCTTACCATTTTTGAAATAATTTCTAAAATTACAGTTTTTCTGACAATTCCATTTTGTTTTTAACACTGGACTCAATGCTAAAGTGTATATGGATGATCTCCTTATATTATTAAAATCTGTGCGCATCTGTCTGTCTGTCTGTCTGTCTGTCTTTCTGTCTGTCTGTCTTTCTGTCTGTCTGTCTGTCTGTCTGTCTGTCTGTCTGTGAGAAATGCCTTGTGACCGCTAAAGCTCCGGCGCTAATGGTCGCAGCGCCTCGAAACCGGTGTCGACAGACGCAGAATTTCTTCATATCGACATCGCGATAATTCGCTAAGCGATGCGACTCTAATTAGCAGAGATATTAATTAAAACGTCGACCCATATCTACTGAAAAATGACCCAGAATTTATGATTAAATGCTTAAAAAGTGACATTTTTACGGAAAAAGTGGAAAATAAATTAGAAATATCAGTCGTATCGTTACAAATAAGATACCATTGGAAAAGGCTTTTTTTTCTTAATCCGATGGTTTAAACGGCTTATCGATCGGACAATTAGATTTTTTAAAATTAACTAAAGTATGAAAAAAAGGTGGCAACAAATCACAAGAGTTTTATTAATTTCCTTCTACACGTATTTCGGTTACCATGGCGCCGGGCGAAAGAATAAATAGATTTTACTTCCTGCTTTACTGAATTTGTACTGGAAATAAAAATTGCAAATTTCAAAATGCTTCAATTTTCTTCAAAATTATTTCAAACATGCTACACACTTTTAACATCACAAGACGAAGTTGCAGTTAAAATTTCACCGGGTTTCCAGAATAAATAAAAAATGTACAATTTAATTGCAAATTAAATTTTATTTTGATACGCGTATTTCAAATTCTAACTATGATTAATTTATTTTTAATACATCATTCGAAAGATATTTTAAAGTACTTTTATATTATCGAAAGTGGGATTCAAGATTTCGCTTCATTTACACGTTTTGAGGTCTCCTGAATCGGTTTTGTTTTGTATCTCAGCTACTAATTAAAATAACTTCATAAGTAATACATCATTAGATAGCTTTGTTGATTTGGAATCGAATAGTAGATTACAGAAATTTGTACCGCCAGATGGCGCTGTAATATTTTCAAATTTCAATATTTCAATTTCTAATTATGATTAAATTATTTTTAATACATCATTCGAAAGATATTTTAAAGTTTTTTTATATTATCGAAAGTTTTCACCAGATTTACACGTTTTGAGGTGTTCTGATTAGGTTTTTTTTTTGCATCTCAGCTAATTCAGTTAGACCGTTAAAAATTGGTATATGTAGGTTAATTAGGAAGGGCTGAAAGGGTGGGGAAGATATAGGCGTGTACCGCGCGCACGGGACAGCGCTGCCGAAGGCAGTGGGGACACGGTCCGACTTTTTAACCGATGAGAAATGATTTTTTTTTTTTCATTTTTTTTTCTTAAAAATAAAAATTTGATTTGAGAAGGATTATGTGCGCGTAGCGCGCGTATACCTTCACACGTGCGCGGACAGCGCGCATGGGTCTGCGCTGCCGAACGCAGTGGGGACACGGTGTGAGTTTTTACCCGATCAGAAATGATTTTTTTAAGAGGCAGGAAGGATCAGGGAAGGAATACGCGCGCAGCGCGTGTATTCCTTAACTTAAGCGCGCGCAGCGCGTACGGGACAGCGCTGCCGTAGGCAGTGAGGACCCGGTCCGACTTTGTACCCGATGAGAAATGATTTTTTTAATTTTCTTTTCTTAAGAATAAAAATTTGATTTGAGAAGAAATATGTGCGCGCAGTGCACGTATACTCTCACACGTGCGCGCGCAGCGCGCATGGGTCTGCGCTGCCGAAGGCAGTGGGGACCCGGTGTGAGTTTTTACCGGATCAGAATTTTTTTTTGAAGGGGGGGGCACGAAGGGTCAGGGAAGGAATACGCGCGCGCAGCCCGCACGGGGCAGCGCTGCCGAAGGCAGTGGGGACCCAGGCGGACTTTTTACCCAATCAGAAATGATTTTTTTTTTATTTCTTTTCTTGACACTAAAAGTTACTGTTAGTGATTCATTTGAAAATACTGTCCCGCTAGCGGGCGAAGCTCGCTAGTAACATAATAAAATCTGTTCGAAAATTTTCTTTTTAAACGATAAAAATGGCGTTGTAGAAGGTGAAAAAAAAATTCAAATTGCGGCTTTTTTTTTTTTTTTAATCGCTCAGTGTACATGAATATTGTTATTTAACCGAATGTTTTCCACTAAAATTAATAATAATAATAATAATAATAAATCTTATTTTCTTTTTATTCTCAGCTTTTGTTTTTACTGTTACCTGGCGTATACTTTCAAAAAACATAAATTTCAGAAACATCATGTTTAGCTCATTGGATCCCAAACACTTTTTTTTTTTTTTTTTTTTTTTTTTTTTTGCCCGTTTGTGGCAATATGTATATTTTTTAATGACACAAATTTTTTTTCAGTGCTTTTCGCAGATAATACATAAGAAATCTAAATTAAGATTTATTTCAATCGATAGTCAACCTAGCTTTCAATATAAATTAAGCATTAACATTCTTTACACATGTTAGAATTTTAGTTTCATAATTGGACTAAGATTACATTGGAAACTACCGACCTCGTTCCTTCTCCAGATGGTACATTTTAAATTATGATATAAATTGCTTTTTTAATGTCCATTAATAGAAGTTTCTTTTAGAACAATAAATGTTTACTCTAAAGTCAGACACTTATGAAATATGAAACTGCATATTTTTGTTGTATTAAACTTCGTTCAATTACAAATTAAATATATTATACCGTGTATAAAACGTCATTTCTGGTTCCTACTCATTTAGACTAAAATATATATATATATACTAGCTGACCCGACAAACGTTGTTTTGTCATATAAATTATTTCTAGAGAATATTTTGCTAGAAAAAAATAACTAACTTATTGTAAGTGTGTAAGGATGTTGTATATAAGTGAAACAGGTATGGAGCGCTGTGAACGGTGACTGTGAATTCCGATTATAACGTAAAAGGCATAATTACCGAAATTTTCGCTACTTGCTTCTTGCTACTTGGTACTTTCTACTTGCTACTTGTTATTTTAAACCTCCGCTGAATGTCGAACAGCACAAAAATTTTATTTCATACGGCAAATATTTCAATTTATGAGAGAATCTCTGATAGCAACGAATTTCACATGAAAATTCCGTCTTTTTTGAATAAGCTGTAACAATCTGGACCGATTTGATGAAAATTTTTATCAAAAAGTTATTACAATATCTAACATCATTACATGTACATTTATCACAATTCAATCAATCGATGCATGTGATTATGTGTATAGTATGAGCGAAGTGAAATGTAGAGTTCGTATTAAATAAAAACTTAAACTCGTTTTAATTAAAGGTGAAAAAGTTGAAACTCAATTTATTTTATAACAGGTATATTTTTTTAATTTACAAAAACTTAATTTACCATAATGCCATTGGATGTACAATATTTTTGGTTAATCCTTGAGGAGTATAAATAAACAAATTCGAAGGTTTTCCAACCCTGGAACACGCAACACATAATTGGCCGTGAGAAAAGCACGGATTTTCTAAATCTAAGCCACAAATTAGGACCCCTTTGGTGACTTTAAATATTTTAAGCCCTTTTTGCGATGAATTGAAATGGCTATCTCAATTGTGGAACTAAAGATCTTGGCGAGAAGCGTCCGAGCTACTTCGGTGCCAAATTTCAAATTTTGCCAAAGGGATCCGATACTAAAGGTGTTCCATACAAAAAATAAATAATTAAAATATCAGTGACATACACACGCACAAAAGTATGGGACCCCATTGGTGACTTTAAATATTTTAAGCCATTTTTGCGATGAATTGAAATGGCTATCTCAATTGTGGAACTAAAGATCTTGGCGAGAAGCGTCCGAGCTACCTCGGTGCCAAATTTTCCATACAAAAAATAAATAAATAAAATATCAGTGACATACACACGCACAAAAGTATGGGACCCCTTTGGTGACTTTAAATATTTTAAGCCATTTTTGCGATGAATTGAAATGGCTATCTCAATTGTGGAACTAAAGATCTTGGCGAGAAGCGTCCGAGCTACTTCGGTGCCAAATTTCAAATTTTGCCAAAGGGATCCGATACTAAAAGTGTTCCATACAAAAAATAAATAAATAAAATATAATAAATTAGCTACACAAATAAATTTGTAGGTTAGGGTGGTTGTTAATCAACGCGCGTGTAAATTTGATAGAAAATTATATAAAATACTCACTCCAATTCCGCACCAAATTTGTAAAATGTATAGTTTTTTATGCACACTTCAAAACTCTTCAAACACTAATTACATCTTGATGTAATATTTCAATTAGGACACAATTTTTTGTATAACAATAATAACACGAAGTTACAAAATATTTTCCTGAATTTGATCGCAGCACAACTGTCGGGACGAACTGGAATTACAATAGAATATACGCAAGCGAAGTGTGACGTCACTGACCGTCAGTGGATGCAAGAAAAAGATTTCCTATGTTAATCTCCCATTGCATTTTTTATGAAAAAATTATTAAAAATCGAGGAAAATTATTTCTCGATTTTAATCCCCGTATTCGGGTATAGATATGTATTAGTTATCGTATGCATGTGTTAGACTGAGTTATTTTGTTCTCAAATTGACAAAATTTTAATTTTAAATTTCAAAACTCTGTCCTCCTTGGCGTTTTTTGTATTTGGCGATCAAAAACGTAATACGAAAATATACATGCCCGATGTATATTTTCGTAATATGTATTGTACGAAATTGTTTCATAACCATTATTTTTGAAAGAAATTAAATATGTTCGCCAGATGATATGGCGATATTTTTTTTTCCGCCAAGGATGACAGAGTTTTGAGATTAAAAATTCAAATTTTATCAATTTTACAGCAAAAACAACTCAATCTAACGCATGCACATGATAACTAATACATATCTATACCCAAATATGGGGATTAAAATCGGGAAATAATTTTCCTCGATATTTAGTAATTTTTTACAAAAAATCTAATGGGCGATTAACATAGGAAATATTTTTCTTGCATCCACTGACGGTCAGTGACGTCACACTTCGCTTGCGTATATTCTATTGTAATTCCAGTTCGTCCCGACAGTTGGTGCTGCGATCAAATTCAGGAAAATATTTTGTAACTTCGTGTTATTATTGTTATACAAAAAATTGTGTCCTAATTGAAATATTACATGAAGATGTAATTAGTGTTTGAAGAGTTTTGAAGTGTGCATAAAAAACTATACATTTTACAAATTTGGTGCGGAATTGGAGTGAGTATTTTATATAATTTTCTATCAAATTTACACGCGCGTTGATTAACAACAACCCTAACCTACAAATTTATTTGTGTAGCTAATTTATTATATTTTATTTATTTATTTTTTGTATGGAACACTTTTAGTATCGGATCCCTTTGGCAAAATTTGAAATTTGGCACCGAAGTAGCTCGGACGCTTCTCGCCAAGATCTTTAGTTCCACAATTGAGATAGCCATTTCAATTCATCGCAAAAATGGCTTAAAATATTTAAAGTCACCAAAGGGGTCCCATACTTTTGTGCGTGTGTATGTCACTGATATTTTATTTATTTATTTATTGTATGGAAAATTTGGCACCGAGGTAGCTCGGACGCTTCTCGTCAAGATCTTTAGTTCCACAATTGAGATAGCCATTTCAATTCATCGCAAAAATGGCTTAAAATATTTAAAGTCACCAATGGGGTCCCATACTTTTGTGCGTGTGTATGTCACTGATATTTTATTTATTTATTTTTTGTATGGAACACCTTTAGTATCGGATCCCTTTGGCAAAATTTGAAATTTTATCAATTTTACAGCAAAAACAACTCAATCTAACGCATGCACATGATAACTAATACATATCTATACCCAAATATGGGGATTAAAATCGGGAAATAATTTTCCTCGATATTTAGTAATTTTTTACAAAAAATCCAATGGGCGATTAACATAGGAAATATTTTTCTTGCATCCACGGACGGCCAGTGACGTCATCACTTCGCTTGCGTATTATTGAATATTCGATACTACGATCGTAGCGCAGTCTGCCGGATCCAATGTGAAACATTCCAAAATCAACAACAATTTATAAGTGATAAATTAATTAAACAATTTAAATTGGACTGAATTGTAAATCTAAACCATTCTCGAATCCACCTGAAGACACACAAAAAATTTCATTAAACTCGGTCCAGCCGTTTAGGAGGAGTTCAGTGACATACACACACACAAAAGAAATATATATAAAAAGATATTAAAAGATATACAAAGGCAGAGCTTTAGTATAGACCTCCCCCCCCCCTTGTCGAATTTAAATATTTTTGGCCATTTTTGCGATGAATTTCATGGCTATCTCAATCGCGTAACTGACGATCTTGGTGAGAAACGTCCGTACTACTTCGGTGCCAAATTTCAAATTTTTCCAAACTAAAGTTGTTCCATACAAAAACAAAAAAGAAAAACTGTTTTATGATATATACAAAATAAAAATAAAAAATTCTAATAAATTCGAAATTATTACTATTTACAATTAAGGTGAAAACATAAAAGAACCTTTATAAGTTACATATAAAGTATCAATTGAAACGAAAAATTTTGTTTTACTGTAGAAAAGAAAAGTACTACTAAATTAAATAAAAATTTTAAGCTAATACCAAGTATCTCTATGAAAATATTTATTTACACGGTATATTTTCATGGTATATTAATTTTTTTTTTCCTAATTTTTATTGTTTATCACGTGAAATTAAAAATATTTTATTTCCGGAAAAAAATAAATAAACGTGAATTTTGTTTATTTTGGCATCAAATATATTTTTCTTTTTAATTATTTTAAAGTTAAAATGGAGTTTTTATTTAATATCTTTTGATCCAATTATCCGATTGAACTGAATTGTAAATCTAAACCATTCTCGAATCCACCTGAAGACACACAAAAAATTTCATTAAGCTCGGTCCAGCCGTTTAGGAGGAGTTCAGTGACATACACACGCACAAAAGAAATATATATATATAAAGATTTATTGGCATTAATATAAGTCACATGTTTATAAACTTTTGTACCACTAATTTTAAAAGAGTTTTGTTAGAATCAACAATTGGTTTCATGATTAAATTGTAATTGACGTTTTTCGGAACGCATCAAATATAACCTATCCCGCATAAAACTGCACGCTACCAGTAATGATATTTGCTCTTGGAAAAAATTCTTGTTGTAATGTTAAAATGTTTTTAGAAACGCACGTAATGTTTTGCAAATTTTGCTTTTTTTTTTTTTTTTTTTTGTTTATTTTTAATGTATGATCATATAAAATATCCAAGGTAATTTTGGTACTGTAATCGCTTCCCACTAAAGCAGATGCTATTAAATTAACTTTTGTTTGTTTTTAAAGTAACTTTGGTGGATACAGAAGTTCGAACAAAATGTTTCTGCTTCGTTGAAATATGCCTCGTTGATTTTGGGCTTTGACATGAACACTTTGACATTGAAATTTGTTAATGCTCTCATACGTTTTCCTAAGGTATGTTTTATTTAAATTAATTGGCTTTAAAAAGTTTTTCGTAAAACTGTTGAATAAAGAAGAATAAGAAAACAGTATTGTATACATTTCTGAAATTTGCTTAAATGCGTTCTGTACAAATTAGATATTCGTAGCCTTCAAAATGGCTTTGTTAACAGTATAATAAAAAGAAGTATTTCGATAATTATTCTGTTAGACATCTTTTCAAAATAACCTCATTTTTATTAACAAAATTGAAATCTAAAAAGCAGGCATAAAAAAAATAATAATAATAAAAACACTAATATAATTTGTTTAATTACTCTAATATAATTTGTTATTTAATTTTATTTAAAAGTCGCGATTTACTTTTAAAATATTTTTTATTAATCTGATACGTTTTTAGAAAATAATATTATAATTCATGCATAAATAAAGGCGAAATAAATTAATGAAATTCTATTGAGATACATAAAAAGAAAAAGAAAAATAATTGATTGTCTGCAATTCGTAATTTTATTTTTATATAAAAAAAAGACTTAGCATATTCTCATTTCCATCATAGAATGTTTTCTCTTAATTATTATTATCTAAAATTAAAGTAAATAAACAAATAAATAAAATTAATAAATAATTTGAAAAGACAATTTCTCTTTAAAATATCAATAAAATTTCTAACTTAAAAGAGGATATTTCAGCAGTGCAATTTTCAAATAAAATTCCCTAATATATTATTGCCAAATATTTATCTATCTTTTCTGTAGCCGAAATATTATAAGGTGACTGAAATATGAAATTTTATTTATTACTAGCAGGCTTAGCCCACTTCGCTGGTCACTAAATTTAAAGGACACTCTTTTCTATATAGCTTTATAAAAATAAAATAAAACAAAATACTAAAATTGCTCAAAAGCTCGCTTCAGGTCCCTGCTGACTTCGGTAGCGATTTGGTCACCCGCTAAAACTCAGGCGCCTGTCCCTTACCTGCGACATTGGTTAACCAATAGGTTTACCATTTAGGTGCTTATTAGATAAGAGTTTCGAAATAGACAGTATCGAAAAAAATGAAGTATCCCTTTTATATTTGAATCCCAGTTACATATGAACAACACTATGCGTGGTGCACATAATATTTACTTTTACGTTATTTCCTATGTTTATTTTGTTTATCTGATCAACCATAAAATGACAGCAATTTCACGCCAAGTATTACAATATGCTATGACCGGCTACGTCTGTCGCATGAGACAATTAATTTTTGTGGTTATATATAATTCATGGTTTGTAAACCTGATCATAGTACAGCCTTAATATAGTTCTCTTTGGCGAATTTTGAATTTTTGTCACCATTTTAGACTTAATCCCTTGTAACAATATGCTATGAGAGCTATTTCTGTCGTATTTTAGACAACTGATCTTTTTATAGTTATATATATTTCCCATTAAACAAATTTTTATTTTTATTTATTATTAAATATTATTTATTATTACATTTATTTATTATTAAATATTAATTTGAATTAATCAAATATTTCTGTTCGACGGCATGCAAGTGTAGTCACATACAGAGGCTCATTTATTTGTATGATGAATTAGCATAGTGATTAGTATATTAAAAAAATAAATAAATACTGTAATAAAAAAATAAATAAATAAATAATACATTATCGTGCTACACAACTTTATTATGTTGCTCTATTGGCGGCTTTTGACTTTTTGTCGCCATATTAGCGATGGATTTTTTTTTTTTTTCTTTTTTTTTTTTTTTTTTTATGAAAAGGGGAAGACTATTTTGCTAATAATTTTATCAGACACCTTTTTGTTTATAAAAAGAATCCTACCTATTCTGTTTATTTTTTTAATGGTTTTTTTAGGTTTAAAATAGTGCTTGCTGAAATAAATTTGCTATCTTTAAAATGGCATTTTTTCTATAAACTCCTTTCTATAGTCGCCAAATTTGGCGCCAAATTCATTACTTGCCTATTGGAGCTTTTCAATGCGTTTTAAAGGGAAGATTAAGCTATTTTAACGCGAAAAAGAGCTAGAAATGCAGAAAATTGACATTTTTATCAACTTACTAAGCCTCTTTGAAAGAATTTATGCAAAAATAAATGCAATTATTTACAATTTCGTAACAATACGCATTGATAAAGTGCTAATGTAGTTAGTTCTATAGCGACGATTCTACAGAAAATTTAAAAACATGGTTTATAAAAAGTTCTTTATCTTACAATTATTTATATTTTTGTTGCGCTACTGGGTATGGCTGTGATGGCTGGGTACGGCTGGGTATGGCTTAAAATGGCTGTTGCTATTTTAAACTTCTTGTCGAAAAACATTCTGTGTACTTCAACACCAAAATTTAAAAAATCGTCCAGGAGGATCTATTAATGAAACTGATAAAATAAAAATATGGTTCATAGAGTTTAAATAATCTATTTAAAACAGAAATTTTTTTTCGATACAATCTTCTGCTGTTGCCACCTAAAATTCATACTACCTTTTTTTCATACTTTAGTTAATTTTTAAAAATCTAATAGTCCGATCAATAAGCTGTTTAATCCGTTGGATTCACAAAAATTGCTTCTTTCATTTGGTATCTTATTTGTAACGATACGACGGATATTTCTAATTCATTTTCTAATTAATTTAATCTTTTTTTCCTCGTTTTAAATAAATGTACTTTTTCTTTTCTTTTTTTATTCTGTCAAAAAAAAAAAAAAAAAAAAAAATTGGCAACAATTATATTATGGATAAAATTTAAATGGCTAATTTATCAGAAATTAAAAGGCTATTTTTTCACATTTTAATTAATTAAAAGAAAACTAATAAGAAATTCGAAAATCGGGCTTCGAGGTGCATCAGGAGAGGTCATTACGAACCACCATGTAAATTTGTGTAGCTCTGCGATCTGCCGTTTTCCTAAAAGGCTCTGGATATACATACACAATGACTGACACACACACACACAGACACACAAACATCTTATTTTATTATATGTATAGATAAACACATTAAAAATTTGATTATGGAAACTAAAAAATTTTTAAATATCGGATTGCTCATTCCCAAACTGTTAATTTTACTTTATAAAAATTCTACTGAAAAAATTTTACCTCATCTTTTAAACATGCATCAAGCAATGGCTAAAACTGCTGTCGATCTTGCAGATTACCTTGTAAAATTCTCAAACAAATTCAGCAGAGCTTCTTTTCGTTTTGATCACGTAATAGATAATCTTAATGACACAAACGATACATTTAATTAAAATTATCTATATTACATCTTCTCAATGCCTTTCACCTTGAGCATCAGGGCATTATCAGGACAAAGCCATTTTTAGTTAAAAGTACAGTAACAGTTTAATTATATATGGAAAAAAAAAAAAAAAAAAAAAAAAAAAAAAACAGTTACAGTTATTATAGATGAACCAGTTGAAACAGATTAACCACAGATGAAACAGTCTAAAAACGTAAATTCTAAATTTAACCGAGCTTCCCTTGGTTACCATGGAGACACTTGTTGTGCAACGGTTGAGGCATCTATGGAGCAGCTTATAGTCTGTAGTAAAGGGAACTTGTATTAATTTAGATCTCCATAGGAAACACGGAGAAAACTTTTTTAAAGTCGCAACGGTTGAGTCACTTTAATGAAGAATTATTTGGGTAGAATAGTAGAGGAAAACTTGTAATAACTGTAGAATTTTTGATAAAAGGGGCTAAATTTTCAGGGTCTTATCTTGACCTTGTTGCATAAAATTTGCGCTTTTCCCTATGTTTTCGACCACACTTTTTAATTTTAGCTTGGTTTGGTTTCAGTAGGAATTTCACTGATTCATGCTTTTCCCTATGCTTTCGACCACACTTTTTAATTTAAGCTTGGTTTGGTTTCAATAGGAATTTTACTGATTCATGCTTTTCCCTATGTTTTCGATCACACTCTTTAATTTTAGCTTGATTTGATTTCAATAGGAATTTTACTGATTCATGCTTTTCCCTATGTTTTCGACCACACTCTTTAATTTTAGCTTGGTTTGGTTTCAGCAGGAATTTTACTGATTCATACTTCCCTTGTGAATGGATGTATGGTAGCTTCAACTTACATTCAATTACAAGAAGTAGAAAACTTAAAAATTAGGTTGAACAATATTATGAACTTTATTCCATATAGTGATTCAAGTTTGAACTAAAATTTTTAACTACGTGGTATGTATATAAATTTTCAGCTCAATCGGATAAAGCATTTAGATGCTATTCCACTTAATTTCACCCTATAAGCCATAAATAATAAAATATTTTTGTTTAGCTTGTCTCTGTAAAAAAAAAAACTACAAGTGCTAAATTCTCCAAAATTTATACAGTTTGTGTGACGATGATCTGTGACATCTATATAAATTTTCAGTTCCTTCGAATAAGGCGTTTAGTGGCTATCGCACTTTAAATAAATTGATCCCATAGACCGTAATGATAAAGAAATTTTTCTGTTTCTGTAAAAAAAGGCTATAGGTGCTAGATTTACTAAACTCTACATAGTTCATGCAACGGTGACCTATAACATGTATGTGAACTTTCAGCTTAATTCGATGTGGCATTTAAATGCTATAACAATTTAAATAATTTGAGCCCACAGGCTATAGTAGTAAATAATTTTTCTTTGTGTCACTGTAAAATATATGTATATATTATATTTACATTTAAATTCAATATGCTGCTTATGCGCAAATTTTTAAATGTATTTTGTTTATTATCATTTTTACAGAGCTTATTATCATTATTAAATAACTTAATATCAGATTTACTGCTTATTGTATATATAATTAAATATATACAAATATTGGCCTAATTTGGCAATAACACTATTTTTAAAAATTACATACACTTTGACTACAGCTGCTAATGCGCTTAAACAATTGTGTAATTTGAACTTTTATTCCTGAAATTGATTTTATGCATTTCTTAAATAATTTCTTAAATTATTAATTTTTGCATATTAAACTTGGAATTTAGTTTGTTGTTTGATATACCAACTCTTTTCCTCTGAAAAGTAAAAAGTTAATGACTCCATTTGTGGTGATTTTAATAATTTAATATGTCATATTACTCAGTGTAATTAAATTAAATTATCATCGTGACAATAATTTTATTCGATATACATCTAAATTAAAATTTCATATGTTGGTATTTTCATCTCTCTTACATTTGCTGAGTGTTGTAAAGGAATTAATGTATTCAAATTATATATATATATATATATAAGTGCTAGATACATAAAAATCAATAGAGTTCGTGCTACGGCGGACAAAAGTTGACTTCTTTTGACCGACAGGATAAAAAAAAAAACTTTGACAACAAAATTTCTAGTAGGATGTTTGTGAAATTAATAGATAAATTATTGAGATATTTAGCTACAAATAAATTGGGTATTTCGTATGCGATATAATAACTGCTACTGATTCAGTGAAAGAAATAGAAAAATTATTAGAAGAAATTCTAAACATACTCGCAGAAAATAAATTAATAATTCATCCAAACAAAATGCCAACATTCGAAAATGAGACAATTTTTAGGGTATAAAAAATTAACAAATATACCAAGCATCCTCCTAATTAATATTCCAAAGCATTGTTAATACAAACACTTTTTTCCACAGCACTTTGTTTTTAGAATAATCTTCATTAAATGTGATTAAGAATAAATGAGAAGAAAAACACTGTAAAAAAAAAGACTGGTATAAAATACAAAAGTGAGTACTAACTATACTTCGAAAAATTAATTAGAATGTTGAGAGGGATGTTAGCAACTAATAATATTCACCTTTAGAAAAAAAAAAAAAAAGTTAAATGAAGGTAAAATCTCATAAGAACAATGAAAAAAGAAAGTTGCAGGTTGTGGCCACTTCTTTATAATTGGTTGAGTATCTTCTTTATAAATTTAAACAAATTCATGCAGTACAAATTATTTATTAAAATACTTTTTATGAAAATTATTTTCCGTGATAAATGCAGACGATTTTTATCTGACAGAATTGTAACACTAAATGCCGAAAGAAAATGAATTTTGTGCCAACATCAGAAAAAATGCGATTTTCTTTTCTTTTCTTTTCTTTCCTTTTTTTTTTTTTTTTTTTGGTTTAATTAAAACATGAAAAGAAAATCGATAACTTTGTTTTAAGCTATCACATATCTATGGTTCAACCATTCACTGTAAAAAATCTGTCCTATTTGCTGCCAGAAATTCTCTGTAATTTGAGAAAATATGTTCTGACAACGTAGTTTTTTCGTAAATTACGCGTATTTTCTCAAATTACCGAGAATATCTGACAGCTGTCCTACTTGCTGCAAGAAATTCTCTGTAATTTGAGAAAATACGTTCTGACAACGTAATTTTTTCGTAAATTTTCTCCAATTACAGAGAATATCTGGCAGCAAATAAAACATATTTTTTTTCGGTGTTCGTTTTAAAGGTATTGACGAGATCATTCGAAGATGCCAATATTGAAAATTTACAACCCTCTGAAGAAATGCTTCCACATGAGCAATTATTTTTCCTAGTTTACTATTACTATTATCAATAATTCAAATTAATTTTAAAATCACACGTTAAAAATAATTCTCATTATGTACAGTCAGCCAAAAAAAAAAAAAAAAAAAACGCCCCCCCCCCCACCTAATTTAGCCATAAATTATCATAGAAACATTTGACTGGTACCGATGGATTTGTAATAACGTCTAGTTTATAACGGTATAGTTACATTTTGCCTAGGGGGTCGTCTACATATTAAAACTGGCATTAACTTCATTTTCTTCATAGCAACCTCTATTTTTGACTTCATATTCAGATTTCTGAGATGAAGGCGGTTCGGAAAACATACCTATTTGTATACTTTCAATCAAATCTAAATAGAGTTACACGTGAAAATGTATTAGGGGTCCGTCTATAAATTTAGAAAATATAAATCATGATCTACCACCCAGTATATATTATTTATTAAGTTTCACACCGGAAAAAATTTTCAGAAAAGTTTATTATAAAATAAAAAATGACTAATTCACAGAACTCTCTGAGTTATGAATTAAAAGATTTTTATTGGTTTCTATTGATTAAACATCAAATAGTTCACTTCATAGAATATCTATCAAAAAAAAAAAAAAAAAAAAGGTAAATGGTTTTAAATTTGTTTGAAAATTCAAAATTGTTTAAACACAAGCTGCCGTATAATTGTCTGAAACGGTGGCACTCAACCTGGTTCCCACGGCCGTTTCACAGTGACAATGGGAGTTTGTTCTGATACTGTAGTACTTTCATTTTCTTTAATTTAATTGACTTTTTAAAAATATTAAAACAGATTTTTTTTATTTTTATTTATTTATTTTTTTAATTATTATTATTTTTTTTTTCATGACATTATTAAAAACTTTTACATAAATCTCCACGATATTCTTTTGCTTTTATATTTTATAATGTGTAACAAATTAATATGCAAAATAGTAAATCCTACTACCTAATGGGATGTTCTAAAATTCTACTCTTAACACAGATACCGAAGTGGACGGTGGGTGTAGAAAGGCTGACTACCCTTAATCTAAATCTTCAGTTGAAAAGGTCAAAATGTTACATTACTCTAATAAAAAAAAGGGGGTGGGAGAAGAAAGAAAGAAAATAATAATAATAATAAAAAAAAAAAATAAGTAAATAAAAAATCTGAACAATAAACTATGGGAACAGAAGCAGGGAAGCCATCGTCTCCGTGAACGATAAAAATTACGATGGCATGTCTTCGGACCATCGTAGGGGTGCGTCGCCAATTACCCATAGCGCAGTACTAGTGCGACATTAAACCCAACCTACCTACCTACCAATATATTGTGGTGTGAACTGCCGTATAAATGACCAATTACGCATGTATTTCAGTGTAGAATGGCTTTCTTAGTAGGAAAAATCTGTTTGGATTTTCACAAATATATATGATTTTAAGTTTATTTAAAATTTGCTTTGGAAGAAGATGATGACTCCTCATTTAAATGCTAATGCTGAAGGTCACATGTGGATAGCGGTAAAAAGTAAAAATCTATGTTAAAATAAGATAAATTTCTCTTAAAAGAAAAAAAATAAAAAATAAAAAAATAAAGGAATAACAGTGGGCTAAAAATACCCCGGAATAAATTAAAATGTTGTTTATTCTGGTTTTAGTCAGGTGATATCACTTGTGCTAAATAGTTGGATCCGCCCTCTCTTAAGCTCAGGTTCAGCTCATCATTAAAATATTGTTTTTAATATCTGCCGCACCAAAATGTTCAAAACACAAATGCCAATTTTCATATATTTTGAAATCTTCCCGTTTCAACTTTAAAAGCATTTAGATTAATTTATTTTATTTGGAATTTTTAAATTTAGACGATTAAAGTCTTTTAAATGAAATTTCAGGATTCTGTAAGATCAATATCTATATATTTCAAAATAATAAGACTATTCCTTTGTTTTAAATTTTTATTCCATAATAACTGTGACTTTGATTTCGTGATTAGGAAATTGAAAATAAATACTATTGAGCTATGTTCCAATAATAGATCTTATAAACTTAAAAAAAAAAAAAAAGCAATTTTTCACTATTTGATTCTGTATTAAAAAACTTTCAATAGAAATTTGATATTTTATTATGTTACATTATGGGATAAATTTTAAATAACACAAAGCTTACAAACGGTACAGTAACCAAATGCAAATATGTCACAACAAAATTTAAACAGAAAATTCATGGTAAAAAATTGTTTTATAATTATTAAATATTCATAATAATAATAAAACGTTTGTCGAATGCATAATTGCTGTTTCATGCAATCAGTTTCGCTGTACCGTGCTTTCTAAAACATGATATTTAACTAGAGGTGTACGTACTCTTGAATATTGAAATGCGAAAAAAAGTGTAACAGGGTTAAAATAGAATTTTAGCAGCGAAAAACTAGAAAAAGATATTTAATACTTATGAAGAAAGACTTAACATATTAGGATCGGATATATTCCTCTCTTGTACCGTAAGCCACGCCTTTTCACAAATTTTCTAAAACTTTATAATATAAAACAAAATAATTTTGCATATTTGTAATTAAATCATTTAAGTTTTGTCTTCAATAATCGATGTAGTAAATACCATTGTGATTTATGCATACCAGCGTCACATATAGAGTCAAATAGGAATATGCAAATTAGTCTTTTTTTTAAAATAGTGTTTCAGCGAATCAGAGGCTTCTTTTCTTTTGAAATTCTTTCACAATCCCTAGTCTACATTGTGATAACTTTACAAAAATATACCAATTTGTATAATAAATATCGAAATATTGCTTAGGAAATAATAAAAATAACATAAAGGTAAATTAAAATAGTTTTCCGTCAAATTATATACAAACATTTACTTATAGAGGATACAGATTATAACAAGTGACGGCCCCCTAACAGGAATAAAAAGCGAAATATCACTGTAACTCAAAAAATAATGTTAGGAACGAGCTGTAAATTTGGAAACCCATGTTTTTGATGATGGCCGTTCTATTCGTGCAAAAATTAACATAGGTCATAATTCATAATTTTTTCAAATATGAATTTATTAATAATTTTCATAATTCAAAAAATGTTTTTTTTAGCAAAAATTTGCATGGAATATGTTTGGGTCACTTCATTCTAACGAATAAAAAAAACAGAATTTAAATATCATAATTATTTCGGAAGATATGATTTAATGTTTGTCACATTCATTTAACATTAGCATCCCCAAACTTTGACAGCTTATAACTCTATGAAAAATTGAGCGAAATATATAAACTATATCATTTTCCGTGATGATTTGATCCAAAGAATTCAAATAAGTTATAAAAAAGGGGGGTTACCATTGAAAAAAATGAAGTTGATGTCAGTTTTAATATGTAGACGACCCCCTAAGTAAAATCTAACTATAACATTATAAACTAGACGTTATTACAAACTGATCGGTACCAGTCGCATGTTTCTACGATAATTTACGGCGAAATTAGGTGGGGGGTGGCGTTTTTTTTTTGGGCTGACTGTACATTTATGCAAAATTTTGTCCTGTATTGCTGTGTTAAAAATTTAGAAAAAGTAGGATCACAGCACTACTTGTCGAGCGATTGATCCCTATATCTAATCGATGCCAGTTTATGTC
>OZ005662.1:165354268-165383268 GCA_963930645.1 Salticus scenicus
AGGATCTAACTAAATATCTAGTTTGGTTAAATTTCGTTCGTTGGTTTGTGAGTTACCGAGTCCACAAAATTTGTGATACATGCACACACAGACAGAGATTTTCAAAAAAAGATCAAATCATTTTTAGGATATCCCAAAACGTCTAAATCCTTTGAAAACTGGAGTTTGAAAACTTTCATGAATCCTGTACTTTCTCTGTATGTATATATATTTATGAGGGTAAGGTGAAATGTTCTCGGCCTGACACGAAAGTGGCGATCCAATCAGCAAAAATTTGTGTTTCCTGCCTTGGTGCACGTGTCAATAGTTTATGTGACAAGTTTCAAATTGTTCTCTCAAGTAGTTTGTTTAGACGAATTTTTTTTTTTTCGTTAAAATGGATAAACTTGAATGCACTGTAAAAAATATATGTCCTATTTGCTGCCAGAAATTCTTTGTAATTTGAGAAAATGCGTTCTGACAACGTAATTTTTTCGTAAATTACGCGTATTTTATCAAATTACAGATAATTTCTGGCAGCAAATAGGACATATTTTTTACAGTGCATCGTGCGATCATAAAATTCTTCGTTTTGGATGGATTAACCCCTAACGAAATTCATCTGAAGTTAACAAAAATTTACGGGGACTCTGATTCTTCCTTGTTAACAATTAAAAAGTGGTCAGATGATTTTAAACGTGGTCGCACGTCGCTCGAAGATGATCCACTTGAAGGATACCAAAAACGGCCACCACACCGGAAATCATCGAAAAAGTTCATGATATCGTGTTGGACGATAGTCGAGTGAAGGTGAATGAGATAATGCTGTGGGGATATCGAAAGAAAGTATGCGATACACCTTGCACAAAGAATTAGGGATGCGAAAGCTCTGCTCAAGAGGCGTGCCGCATTTTCTGAATGCCAATCAAAAGCAAATGCGTAAACAATATCAGAGCTGCCAACATTTTAAACTTTTAAATCAGAATTGACACCAGCATTTTAAAATGGAATATATTATATATATTTTCGACGATTAATATTACCGAAAACAGCTAAAAAAAAAAAATCTGGTTTGAAGTCTCCCTTGAAAAACGGGAAATTTGGCACCTATGCAATATTCGCAGCAATGTTTGGGACGACTGAATAAGGATCCGACCGACTTTGTGCAGCGATTTGTCACCATGAATGAGACATGGGTCCACCATTACACGCCAGAAACGATAGAACATTCGAGAAGGGACATAGATGAATATATTTACAGCTTTTAGACTCTCACTTCCGGGAAGGAATACTGATGTTGGCGAAACACTGGACCAAGTGTGTTGAAGTCAAAGGAGAGTTTGTAAAAAAATAAAATCATTTTTTAACAGAAAATTGCAGTCTTTCATTGTCAGGCCGAGAACTTTTCACCTTACCCTCATATACAAGAAAATAAAAAAGAGGTATCTCACAACTACTTGTTCTGCAGATCAGGAGCCACAACTTTTATTTGGCATTACCCATTACTGAGCAGACCATTTTTATATGTTTCATATTATTTAAAAATGATTATGTATAAATAAATAAATATATATATATATGTATAAATAAATAAATAAATATATATATATATACAGTCGGCTGCAAAATTATTCGAGCACTAGCAATAATCCTTGCCAAAAAAAAGTACACTTAAAACAGCTTTGTTAAATAAATCCGTGTCGAGTCATGTTCTTAATCAGTCTAAGAACATGATTCGACAAGGATTTACTTAGCAAAACAGTCTTAAGTGTACTTTTTAAATATAGAAATTATTGGCTAGTGCTCGAATAATTTTGCAGCCGACTGTATATATATCTTCTTTACCAGTTAATGTACTTTTTTGAAAAGAAACTAACGTGTGTAGATATTGCTACTGCATTTATATTTTTATTTATGAACATTAGTTCTCCTTGGTAGAGTAGTTTTTTGTAATAAATGCAAAATTTGTCATGAATAATAAAAGAAAAAAAAAATGAAAAGAAAAAAGAAACAGTGATTAATGCGAAATGAAGAAAATGGAATACGAATATTTTTTTAAAAAAGCTCTACTCTACAGTTACATTGCGGTTTAGTTATCTTTTGTGAGGCCATTATGAGGTTCAAATTTCTTTGTAATGAAACAATGCAATGTTGTATGTAATTAAAGTTTAAATTATTTTATTAAAATCTTTAACAATATTATATTTTTTCATATGTAGAACGTTAGAATTTCTTAAATTGCAATCAAAACTTTGGATGTAGAAATTGGTGAAATTTGATCATGGAGAAATTTAAGCTTTGGAATGAAATATAAACACAGCGTGATATAAATTCAAAAAAATTACGGGGAAAAACCGTTTTCCATACAATAAAACTGTACTGTTAAATAAATGGAAAATATTCCAATTATCTATCTAGATATGGGTTAAGCAGAATTTCAGTTATCTGAGAAAATGGCGGAGACGGAAAATTTTAAAACAAGATATTACGAAACCAAAATCAAGCTACAACAGAAACTTTAAAATGTTTTTGTCAATCTGAAAAATTTTTTTGTTTAAAAAAATCATAATTTTTTAAAGTTTACATTTCTCTCTGACTGTAAAGCATTTATTTACTTTTTTCAGAATCTTCTAGAGAGACAGTTCTAGAACTACAGTTATTAGTGTTATTCTTGTCATCTGTTACATATGCAGTGAAGAAATGGACCCAACCGAAGTCAAGTTTATAAAATAGAAAATTATGTACTTCTCCGTTTAATTTTTCAATAGCTAAAACATGTGATATTTTTCAATATAGTTTTATCTCACCAGTGCCTCCAAAATTTCTATTGTATTGTATAAAAAGATTGCGTGTTAAAATGATGAAACTTTATGCACACAAATATGTACATATACATTAGCACTGTTCTAGAAAACATTTTCACGAAACTGCTGTGCAATATGTACTTAAATTTGAAGACTTGAAATTGTTCACTTATTCATGTGAATAATGAAAAATGTTTAATAATATATATGTATATATATATATTAATTAAGTGGTATTGTTTTCAGTGACATATGTGAATAACGAAAAAAAAAATTAATTGTGTTTCCCTGTGTTTTAATGTATTCGCTGATTTATAGGAATTGATAAAAATATCTATATCAAAGCAAATACTTCCTTATATGGTTTGTTGAATATACTTTTGAAGTAATTCTGAACTACTTATTTTCTTTTCTTGTAATACAAAATTTATAAGCAATTATAAATATGATTTTACAATGTTTTTCAAACACAATTTTTAGCAAAGCAAAGAATTATAATTTTGAACGTTTGGTTCAAATAAAAATAAACCTTAATAATAAAAGTATCCAATTTACTTTATTTAAGAAGAAGGCTCTATTGTGCAAGTTATAGAACTTAAGTTATTATAAACACATTTACAAACATTATATGAAAGTTAATAAAATTTAAAAAACTGCTGCAAATTTCAAGTGCTAATGCTGTTTTCTTATTTGTTTACATCTAACCAATAAATAAATAAAACAATAAGCAGAAAATATTACAAGCATACTTTAAGTTATGCCTACAAGTCTGATAGATATGGTAACAATAAATTAATAAAATAAATAAACAGAAATTTAAAGTAATATTGCTACATAAGTTATACATTATTTTTTTTTAAAGGTCTTTTTTTAAGTTAATTTTTTTCAGTGATGTAAAAGAATCATAATTTCGAATAATTGATCTAAGAAATATAAAAATTGACATTTATGAATGAAAATATTTACTTTTACTACTCTTTAAATGGAAAGTTTTCGCTGAAAAATATTACGCTATTATACAATAGAAAAATTTAAAATGGCAGTTTCTGAAATTTTAAATATTGGGTTATTTGTCCCCAAACCGTTATTTTCACTTTATACAAATACTACTGAAAAACTTTTAACTTTTCTTTTGTCAGACATAAAAGATTACCGAGTTAAAACAGCAGTCTTGCTTATAGATTATCTCGTAAAATTTTCAAAAAGATTTGTAAAAGCTTCTATTTGTTTTGCTGACGAAATAGGGACCATAGATCAAGCTTCTGAAAGAAGCCTGACTCTACTATTAAATAGGTCAGAAATTGATATTGCAGTTCATCGAATTCTTATGAGTGAGGAATCGATGCAATATAGAGACTTTGCTTATCCATTTAAACTTTCTGATGTTACATTCATGACTCAAAAACTGGAGCACAAACCACAGATATTCGGCATTTTCCAAACATTTTCATCAACACTTTGGATAGCAATCATGCTAATATTTATTTTTATAGTAATTCTGCATAACATTTGGAAAGGAAAATCTTCGCTTTATAAAATTTTGTTTCATGTTTTAGCAATACTTTTAAAACAGAATTCGATATTAAAGCCTTCGTCATTGGCGAATAACTTGCTAATCTACTCTTGGGTTGTCGGCGCCATGTTCCTTTGTCTCGCTTACGATTCTGTATTTTTGTCATTTCTTGTGATACCGCTGTCACTAGAATCAATGATGCCTCATAATTAGCTGCAGCAGTGACAAAAGGGGAATACCATTGCGCTGCACATGCGAATATTTTTATGAGTCTCATGCAATCTATTCGGAAGGGCTTGCAGATAATCGGAAAAGACCTCCTGAACAATAAGATAACTGAAGAAGAAATAACGGAGTTTTTAACGTACGGAAGAAATAAGAAAGATTTTGCCTATGTTACAGAAACACAAATTGCTGAAAATTTTAACGTGGATGAGAAATTTACCGTCTCTGAAGATCGTTTTGGAGAAACTATAACTTCGATGGTGATGCGAAAGGAATTTTGTTGTAAAAAACTAATAGATACATTCGTGCATAAGATGATGGCTTCAGGACTCTACTTTAAATATCACAATGATGCATCATTTATGGGTCAATTAGTACTTCGATCGATTCCCCTTGAAGAGAACACCAATAAAAGGAAAATAACACTTATAGATGTTGCTCCTGCATTTATAATTTTATTAACGGGTTACTTGATATCTTTTTTAGTTTTTCTTCGTGAATTACTATTTGTAAGTCATAAAAAAAGAAAGAAACGGAAGACTAAAACTCTGAAAAATGTAAAAAAAAAAAAAAAAAAAGAAAAAAATTAAAAAATAAAGAAGACTGTTTAAATAGCAATTATTTTTCATATCTTCCTTATCACTTGTTGGTGCATATTTGGAAGAATAAGTTGCTTTTAAACTATAATATAAACATATTAAATTAATTGAAATAGAAATAATTTTTCGAAGCTTCTTTTCATCTCTTTTGATTCTTGCAGTGCTGAGATTTGGTGAACCGCATTTTTATTTAAAATTTAGTAAGACATTTTAGGACAGAAATATGTTTATGCAAAGATTTTTATATATTTTTCTAATAAAAAAATTGAGAATTAAATAGACTATTATGAATTCTTTAAAGAATATATTTTCGTGATAAAACATTGCAATATTTTGCAAGTAATTATTTAAGCTAAAAGAAAATTCTCAATACCAAAATGGAAAACCTTTACGTAAATAACTTTTTCATACACTACGTAAATAACATACTAATGTAAAAAACACAGTTACAGTAATATAAATGATGGAAAATAAACTGTACTAAAATACTGAAAAATAATGTACTAATCTAACTCTAAGAGAGATAGCCAGTCTAACTATTTCCTAAACTTGACCATACATGACAACAAAATTTTTGTTCATAGGAGATAGTTTAATGTGTTGATTCATTGCGACCTGCAGTTTTTCTTTTCGATTGTAAAAAGTAAGTGAAATTTTAACGTTTATTTAATTTAGTGGTTGAATTTTTTCGTTGTTGTTCAGTTAGGTATCTGAATGTTCTACAATGCATACGTTACATTTTTTTTTTTTTTTTTTTACTATATCGACTTTTAAAGCACATATTTAATCCAATCTTTATGCAATTTAAATTGGATGGATAGCTGTCCTTCAATTTTAAGAGAAATGGTCACATTAAATCGAGGAGAGATGAACAACTTTAAAACATCAAAAACTCATGATGTACCATCAGCAAAAAAAAAAAAAAAAAAAAGTATTTTATGATATTATACTAGTTCCTGATGAAGTTATAACAAAAAAAAAAAAAAAAAAAAGAAAAGAAAAGAAAAAAGAAATTAAAACATACCAATGGTATTCATAGCACGTTTAAGGTCCTATAGGACCTTATGGTCCTATGATTTCACATCCTCAGAAAATATTGAAAAGCGTCGAAAACTTTCGTTCCAGAAACAGATAAAGTTGATAAAACAGTTACTATCCTGAAAAACTCTGAAATATTTGGAATAATAAACGAAAAGCCGACACTTTCAGCAGCGAGGAAGATAAAATATATACTTGAAATTATCAGATTCTACAGATTCCTAGGGAACAAAATTTGATGAGGATCACTGTGTTGGTTGTGGAGTAGAATACAATACCACAACCGACCGAATAACTGGATAAAATGTATAAGGTGCCTGAAGTTGTTTCATGAAACATGTACAAACTATCAGGACTTTTGCCAAATATGTGGTAAGATTTTACGAAAAATGAAGTACTGAAATTATATTTCTAATTCATTTTATTCGAATTTTATTCTCTCATTTTCAGCAATGTTATTGCTTTTTAAAAATTTCAATATGTTTTTCATGATTAACTATTTAAAATGAGTTATTATTTGCTTTTGAAATGTCGCTTTTTCTTTCTTGAACTGGAAGGCCATCTCTCTTCGACTGAAAAGAGAAATGGCCTTTGGCCATTTTAATTTCAAACTATGTTTACCACATTTTGTCCTCAATATTTAATTATTTTTTGTCCAAAACAACGTGAGTATGTGTATAAATATTTTAAATATGCAAAAATATTTCCTATAATTGCACTCTAGGAATTTTTATTTCAATCTTTGTAAATTAGGGCTATCTATCCTAGGCTTACCTTAAAAGGAAATTTTAAAAATTACGCAAATAAAATTAAAAAAAACATTTTCTATCATCCCAGCAAGATGTGATATTTAGAATTTTATAATGAGCATGCGTGATTGGAAATTCTACTTTAGATCGCAAAACTCGAGTTGAAGTCAACGTAAGTTATTTCTACAAATATTTTTTAAAAATAGATTACATAATCCTACTTATTGTCAATGCATGCAGTATTATGTTTTGTTAAAAAGTAATTGGAACTAGAACTTAAT
The DNA here is from genome assembly GCA_963930645.1 of Salticus scenicus. Lineage (NCBI taxonomy): Eukaryota > Metazoa > Arthropoda > Arachnida > Araneae > Salticidae > Salticus > Salticus scenicus. The sequence goes on from OZ005662.1 coordinate 165,361,457, forward strand.
TACATCATTTTCACCAGAATATTTCAATCAACATAATAAATTTTCTTACATTTCATCATTGTATCCTACACGATCTTTTGCACAAAATTATTTGTATTGTTAGGATTATATCATAACATTTGTGTCAGTTTAAAATTGATCTCCTTTTTTTCTTAAATATCCAAGTTCTAAAATTCAATATGATGTCTTCTTTAATATAGTATCAGATATTTTTATTTTTATTTCTTTTCCTTCTATTTTTCTATTAGCTGTTCAAATTCCGACAAAGTTTTACCATTCCTTGCTTAAACATCTAAAATCTGGTGTCCACGTGTTGGTGAGACTTGACTTCGGCAATGTTTTGCCCTTGAACTCAGTCAGCGGTCACGTTGAAGTCAGCTTAGCGGGCGAGAGGTGCGTGCGATCGCAAGCGAGGTTCTTATGTCCAGCCGGATCACGCATTCTGTGCTAGCATCAGCTGAGGTGTCTCAGCCACTGATTGACGGTTTGTTTTTCATCCAGAGTTTCTTTCGTCGGCTTAGCAACAAAAAGGATAGCGAGGGTATGAGCGCTCGAAATTTTTTAAATGAGGTGACGTGAGCGATTGACGAAGTATGTAAGAAAAAGTGTTTGTAAAAACAGGGCTTAAGTCCTAAATGGGACCTTGTGGCTTCCTCATTGGCTCGTCTCACGATGGAACTGTTTTAATTTTACAATTGAAAAGGGAATTGCAGTAATTTTTATAAAATAAAAATAAATAAATAAAATAAAACGATGATGATAACCCAGCTCTGTGTACTAATGGAATTGATTGGTTCAGCTGCAGGTGCCGAATTTTCTAACTAATCGTTGTTGCAAGATCCCCTTTAGTGATATCGCAAATTTATGGATGTACAAAAATAAAAAGGAAGGGAAAAAGGAAACGTCACACTACTTTGAGGAACTATTGGGTTTAATGTATAAATAAATTACCACAAGGAAAGCGAAACCTAAAAGTTAGCACTGAATTGAGATAAGTAACGCTACACGCTATGTCTGCTGGAGGAGTAGAATATGATGAAGGCGTTTAGTTGGGTGTTGGAAAAGAAGACGATGATGTCAGTCTGTGTGCCACTGCTTCTAGTAATGTTTCTTGTAAATCTTTCAAGGCTTCAAAAGGGAGTCCCTTCGTGCTATTTGTGTCAACATGTCTGGTTTGTTTGTTTGATTCCAAAACAGGGCATTTCCTGGGCAGTAGATACACCACCAAATAAACAAACCAGGTATGTTGACACAAATAACAGAAACGGACTCCCTTTTGAGGCCTTGAAAGATTTACAAGAAACGTCACTAGAAGCAGTGGCACACAGACTGGCATCATCTTCTTTTCCAACACCCAACTAAACGGCTTCATCATATTCTTTACTTGTAGCAGACATAGCGTATAGCGTTACTTAACTCAGCTCAGGTCTTCATTTTAGGCATCGCTTTCCTTGTGGTAATTTCTATATATATATTAAACTCAACAAATCTTCAAGGTACACTGTAAAAAATTTTGTGTAACTTGACTCAACAATGTTGAGGAAGCTTACTTGAAACATCTATGTTGAGAAACATTACCAACTGTAGTTGCGTAATCTTTGCAGACAGGGAAGAAAATTTACACACTCGTAAAGGGTAATTTTACACAAGATCTTTGTGTAATATATTCAGAAGAGTAGATAACATTCCACTCTCGCAATCAGTAACTTTACACAACATTGTAGTGCAACGTAAGCATATTAAAATATAAGGTTCCACTCTCCCAAACGGTAATTTTACGCAGTATAATTGTGTAACGTATGCAGATCAAAAGATAAAGTTCCACATTTAGAAACGATAACTCTACACAATATTGCTGTATATTGTATGCTGATCAGTAGGTGAGATTCCACACTGACAAATGGTAACTTTACACAACAATGTTGTGTAACGTATGCAGATTAGTAGGTAATATTCCAATTTAACAAACGGAAACTTTACACAACATTGTTGTGTTACGTATGTAGATCAGTAGGTAAGGTTCCTCTCTCGAAAATGGTAACTTTACACAACATTGTAGTGTAACGTTTGGAGATCAGTAGGTAAAGTTTCACTCTGGCAAACAGTAACTTTTACACAACAGTGTTGTGTGAAGTTACTCTGCATACGTTACTCTATTAACGTATGCAGTAATACTTTACTCTATATGTTAACGTTTGCGTTACTCTATATGTTACTCAGCATATTTTACACAACAGTTTTGTGTAACGTATGCAGAATAGTAGGCAAGATTCCATTTTTGCAAACGGTGTTTAAACAATTTTATTGTGTAAGATATGGAGATCAGTAGGTAAGGTTCCTCTCTCGCAAACATTAACTTTACACAACACTGTAATGCAACGTAGTAAGACCAATTGGTAAGACATCACTATTGAAAACGGTAAATTCATGCAATGATGATATGAGACCTATGCAGATGAATGTGATTGGGTACTTAGTACAAGTTTGTTATATAATATTGTTACAAGATTGTAAATAATTGTGCTTATTTTTGTATAAATTCTTTCAAAGAGGCTTAGTAAGTTGATGAAGTGCCAATTTTGTGCATTTCTAGTCGTTTTAGCGTTAAAATAGTCTTATTTTTCCTTAAAATCGCCTTAAAAAGCTCCAATAAGGCAGGTAATGGATTTGGCGCCAAATTTGGCGACTTTTTCCTTCCTTGGCGATTTTTTGGCGACCTTGGCGAGAAAATCCTCATTGGGGATATACGAAATATGGAAGCTCTAATTTCGTTGGCTCATGAGATACGGAAGTTTCTGGAATTTTCCACACTTTTCTACAGGAGTATAAAAGGGACGTTTCTTCGCCAAGGCTAGTTCAGTTCAGTACTCAGCCAGCTTCCGCTAATGCTTGCATTGCTTTGAGCCTCTTTGAAGGAGACTTGCTTTATATATTATTGCTATACGGTTTGTACTATGGATTTGCTATGGACAGCTGTTGTTTAAGCTGTGTTTAATGGTTGAATTGAAGCTGATACTTGGTTTATAGACCTGTACTTTTCTGGAACTTTCTGTGAATAAATTATTGAATTTTTGTAAGTTTCGCCTTTTATTCTCGGACAACTCATGAACCCCCAAGTACGCAACAATATATACAGATCATTAATTAGAGTTCCACATTTAGTTCGTTAATTTTACATGACTTTGTTACCTAAAGTATGCAAGCGAATACGAAATATTTTAATCTAGTAATTTATTAGAATCAGTCATTTGAGAAACACCTCATGTCCATTTTTGGCCAAAATTGAGTTAGACATATTAAATTGTTGGTGAAGGCTAGACAAATCCAATACGCATAAAACATTTCATCTCCACTTAGTAACCATGGTGATGCCGCATTTGAAAATATCCATTCTTTTGAGAAACACCTCATCTCCTGGAAATGTGTTGTTTCTCAAATGACTTTAAAAAAATGTGGCTGGTGGCAGCACTGTTTTTTGTTATTCTGTTTTAATGTGGCTGGTGGCAGCACTGTTTTTTGTTATTCCATTTTAATCCAAACAGCTAGCTGTTGTGCTGTAGTGTTTATTATTGTTGTTTATAGGTTAAAATGAGTTCTAGCAAAAGTGAAAGTAATAATTCCACACGATTAAAACGTAAAAAAGGGAAGCAAGTTGAGTATAAGTGTGAAAAAATAAAGAAGTCCCGTGTTAAGAATGAAGAATATACAAACTGGAAAGGAAATGTAGTGAAACCAAAAGAACATGGATTTGTTTGCAGGTAACTTAACCTAGAATATTTACCATGGGCCTAGAACATCTTACTTCCTATAACCTAGGTCATTAACCTAGGAAAATTTATCTGTATAGGATTGGATAGCCTAACTGACCGATTCGACAGTATTCATCACTATTTTCCTATTCGAGGTCATTCGTACCTTCCGTGTGACCGCGACTTTAGTGTAATCAAACGAAAAATTAAAACAACTGACAGGATTTACACAGTAAAACAGTATGCTGAACTTATGTTGCACTCTGCTGCTATTCAGGACAAGTGCCTGGTGGAAATAGTAGAAAGTGAAAAAGTAAAGGATTTTAAATCATGGTGTGGTCAATTTTATAAAAAGAAATGTAATATCTACGGAGACTCAAGCAAGGAACATCCCAAAGGAAAACAAAATAAAATTCACCATTTCAACTTTTATGGAGTTTCATTACTATAATAAACATGTAGGCCAAATTAAAGTAAAAAACTTTATTGGTGGACTCAATGAACAAACTTTTGACTTGAAAAAACCGGGCACTGGTTTACCAGAGCTTCCAAAAATCAGTGCCTACCCGCAAAAATATGTACCTATCAATATCAACAAAATCAATGACCTCAAGAAAGTCGAAGCTTATATACCTGCAGACATTGTTGGTAAATTTTATTCAAAAATTTATGACTGGCCAACTATCGATATGGATGACATTGAACTGTTTTAAGAAACAATGGTTGGAAAATGTGTATATATTATTTGAAAAATAAAATACTGATTTTTATTAATAATTTGAATTGTTTTACCTTTTATTTCATACCTGATAACATATCGTTTAGTCACTCATTTGAGAAACAACACATCTCCAACAACGTTTATAATTTTTTTAAATATCAAAATAAAAATAATAAAATTTTATTTTGGTAGAATTAGCTTACCAAACCCCTAAAGAAACATATAAAAAAATTCAAAAGATATATGATGGTAAATTATGGATCAGCTGGGTTTTTTTTGATTTCCCGAAAGTTTACTTTTTTGGATATGAGGTGTTTCTCAAATGACCGATTCATTAGTACATTGTCAAAAAAAAGTCCTGTTTGCTGCCAGAATTTTTTTGTAATTCAGAAAAATACATTTTATCAACGTAATTTTTCCGTTGATAGAAAGTATATTTCTGGATTACAGAAAATTTCTGACAGCAAAAAGGACTTTTTTTTGACAGTGTATACTTAAATTTGCTCCGATATACAAATCAGTAGGTAAAGTCTCACTTTTCATTCAGTGACTTTATGTAAATTTATTGTGTTCTGTGGGTAGAACAGTAAGTTTTATTTTGGAAATATGGAAAATTTATCTTTCACAAAAAGATTTTATAATTATTTTGAAATGATGGTGGACGTCATAAATGTTTAGTAAATTACCTCGTTACAGTTATAAATATTTTCATACATTTGAATTAAATGTATCAGTATATTAAATTTTTTCAAAAACTATTTAAATTTATTTATTTATTTAATTTTATTTATTTATTAATTTATATTTATTTATTTTGAATTAAATGCAAAATTAGTATTAATTTTCCCTTCAATTTTACATTATTATAGTTTAATTACGTATTTAAAATATGTTTGGGTTATGAATTCATTGATAAATTAATTTTTAACACTTTCCAACAAGGTTCAAAAGTGTTAATGACTTCGGCTTGTCTGTCTGTCTGTCTGTCCGCGCTCTAACTCCCGTAAATATTCATGGAATTTCTTGAAACTGATATATGTTATTCAAGTTCACTATCGGACGTTCCCTATTCAAAATAGAGTTTATACCTCTACTGGTTTGTGTACAGGGACACTCAAAAGTATTCCAAAGCATTGAGTTCTATGAAGGATATTTCTATAAATCAAATTTTAATAATTTTACTTTCCACGAAGTTTTAGGAAATATGCTATTTATAAGCACAAAAGAATGCTTTGCATAGAATATAGCATGATTAGCATTAGATTTACATGGTGGTAACAAAATATCCAGTTATATTAAGAGCTATTAATAAAAAATTACTAGATTTGTACTTCCGTTTACGTTAAGCGTTTTTAATACTTTCTAACATTCTTTAAGTGTGAATATGATTTCAATTTTGTGTATCTGCCTGTCTGTCTGTCTGTCCGCGCTCTAACTCCCGTAAATATTTATGAAATTTCTTGTAACTGATACATGCTATTCAAATTCACTATCGGACGTTCCCTTTTGAAAATGGAGTTCATACCTCTATTGGTTTGTGTACAGGGACACCTGAAAGTATTTCAAAGCATTGTGTTCTATGAGAGATATTTCTATAAACCATATTTTCATACCTTTATTGTAGACATATCTTAATAAAATTGAAATATGTTATTCAAATTCCCTATGGGATGTTTCCTGTATAAAAAGGAGGAAATACCACCACCGATTTATATACAGGGTCCCTCAAAAGTATTCCAAAGCATTGCGTTGCATGAGAGATATTTCTATAATTCAAATTTTAATAACTTTACTTTCCTGAAATATGTTATTTATATGCACAAAAAAAAAAAAAAAAAAAAAAAGTTTGCATATAGCTGATTTACAGGGTGACACAAAAATATCCATTTATACTAAGAGCTATTAATAAAAAATTGCTAGAATTGTACTTTCGTTTACATTAAGCGTTTTTAACACTTTCTAACATTTTTAAGTGTGAATATGATATCAGTTTGTGTATCTGTCCATCTGTCTGCCTGCGCTCTAACTGCTGTAAATATTTATGGAATTTCTCGAAACTGATGTAATGTATTGAAGTTCACTATCGGATGTTCCACATTGAAAATGGAGTGAATAGCTCTTCTAGTTTGTGTACAGGGACACCCAAAATCATTCGAAAGCATTGTGTTCTATGAGTTTTATTTTTGTAAACATTGTCCCTATAGAATGTTCCCCATTTAAAATGACATTAATAGGTCCTGTACAACTAGTTTGTTTACAGGGACAACAACAAAAAAAAAAAAAAAATGCATTGCATTACGTTTTAGGACAGAATTTTTTGACAGTTACATTTAAAAGTCTTTCTACTGTAAAAATCATAAAAATATTGAAATGTGTTGTTAATATTATAAAATAATGTTTTGTATAGAATATGATATGATTAACTTTCTGATTTACAGGGCTGCACTAAAATATTCAGAGAGGTCAAAAGCTGTAATTATAATCTAATGGCTGCATTTTCTTTTGCATTAAGCCTTTTTAACACTTTCCAAAATGCCTAAGAGTAATTTTAAAATCAATTAGTGTATCTGTTTATTTTTCAGTCCTTCTGTCTGTTGTGTGATAACGTAGGCATAAAATATTAAAAGTTATTCGATACAGCAATTACGTAAAGTTGAAAAGTGTTACTAATCAATGCGTACTGCATGATTTTCCTTTCTTGTTTAAAATTATTTTTGTTTCAATACAGAAATTTCAAACAAATTTTGAAATTCAAACAAAATATTTTAAAATTTTATCAATCTATAGACAAAGTAATTCCGAAATTTTTTTAAATATGCTGTTTAACTATAATAATGAAAAATCGAGGGGGGGGGGGAGATTTTAAAATTATTTTACACGCAGCATTTTTTTAATTTGTTTATTTTTTTTATATCTATCTATCTACATGTACCGGGTGATTCAAAATAGATGTTACAGCGATTATATCGTAAACTAAGAAAGATAGAAATATACAGGCTGTTCGCACATTTTTTAGACGATTTTACTTCGCAGTAAGAAAAAATCGTTTGCATGGAGAATTTTATTTTCACAACAGTTATATTTTTGGAAGTTTTATTTATCTTCTGATAGTTATAATTTTTGTTTTGATGCAAAAATGCGCTTTTAAAATGGCAGTGCATGGAAGGATAGGTTTCCACTCTTTCCAAAGATAGTTTTTAGTGAAATCTTTATGAAAAGCATTTATCAGGAGAAAAATGAAAAAATGTTGCAACAACAGATGAATCTTGGGTCTATTTAAGTGGTTACAATAAAAAAAGATCAATTTATTATCACAAAAGTGGAGAAAAAAAAATTTGTTGCATGGCTCAAAGCATCAAAAGAGAGTTTTTCTAAAGGATTTATGATTGCCACTGGTTTTTTCATACAAGCGCAAGATAAAAGCAAAAAAATGTGACAAAAATGTCAAAATCAAATACTCTCAAAAACATATTTTAATTCCAATTTAAAAAAATGAAAATCCATATCTTTATCCACAATGCTATCAATCCGTTGAACTGCATCAAGACAAAACAAGCAGCCACACATCGCAATCCGCAATTGCTTTTCTAGAAAAAAATGGAACAAAAAACGGGAATTAAAACCATACCCTTCACTGACAATCCTGCTAAATCGTCTCATGTATCACTGTTGGATTTTTGTGTTTTTCGACTCTTAAAATCAACATTATCCAAACACCGACCTACAACGCTTTGTGGACTCTGGAAAGCCGTTCAAGAGGAGTAGAAAAATATACCTCTTCCGATATTATAAAAAGCATGATTATCATAGAAATTATGATATAGAATGTTAGTTAAGAACAAGGGCTATCAAACTGAACAAATAAAACACGAAATATGAGGGAAATTGCTTCAGTACACTCCATCAAAATCGTCTAAAAAATGTGCGAACAGCCTCTGTACTTCCAATTACAAAATTGGTGCAAATTAAGAGTAGATTTCACATATGGCATTTTTTTGGACGAAGAACTGTATACATATTAAATACGAAATTTAATTTTTATACGGCCTCTTCTGTCATAAATTTAGGAAAATATGCTCCTCGTTCTAACAAGGAAAAAAAATCATCTAAGTCAAAATCTCGCTGAGCTATTGCAATTTGAAAATTCTGGCATTTTGCGCAATGTCTTAAGGGGTTGTATCAAAAGTTAGAAATTGTAATTACTATAGCTTTTGTAATAAAGGCACACGTTGATCAGCGTTTGGGAAAAAAAAAAATCATTCAGGGAAAGACCGCTATTTAAATCTGTAATGTCTCTCTTTCCCCTAATGAATACACAAGAGAATACTCATTAACACTTTCCAACAAGGTTTAAAAGTGTTAATGACTTCGGTTTGTCTGTCTGTCTGTCCGCAATCTAACTCCAGTAAATATTTATGGAATTTCTTGAAACTGATATATGTAATTCAAGTTCCCTATCGGATGTTCCCTATTGAAAATGGAGTATATACCTATAATGGTTTGTGTACAGGGACCCCCGAAAATATTTCAAAGCATTGTGTTCTATGAGAGGCATTTCTACAAACCATATTTTCATACCCTTAATGTACAAAAATCTTAATGAAATTGAAATATGTTATTCAAGTTCACTATTGGATATTTCCTGTATAAAATAGAGTAAATATCACCGCTGATTTGTGTACAGGGACACACAAAAGTATTTCAAAGCATTGTGTTCTATGAAAGGCATTTCTATAAACCATATTTTCATACCATTACTGTACAAAAACCTTAATGAAATTGAAATATGTTAGACAAGTTCACTATCGAATGTTCCCTGTTGAAAATGGAGTTTATACCTCTACTGGTTTCTGTACAGGGACCCCCGAAAATATTTCAAAGCATTGTGTTCTATGAGAGGCATTTCTATAAACCATATTTTCATACCCTTACATGTACACAAATCTTAATGAAATTGAAATATGTTATTCAAGTTCACTATCGGATTTTCCCTGTTCAAAATGGAGTTTATACCTCTACTGGTTTGTGTACGAGGACCCCCGAAAATATTTTAAAGCATTGTGTTCTATGAGAGGCATTTCTATTAACCATATTTTCATACCCTTACTGTACACAAATCTTAATGAAATTGGAATATGTTATTCAAGTTCACTATCGGATATTTCCTGTATAAAATGGAGTAAATATCACCACTGATTTGTGTACAGGGACACACAAAAGTATTTCAAAGCATTGTGTTCTATGAGAGGAATATCTATAAACCATATTTTCATACCATTACTGTACAAAAACCTTAATGAAATTGAAATATGTTATTCAAGTTCACTATCGAATGTTTTCTGTATAAGATGGAGTAAATACCACCACTGATTCGTGTACAGGGACACACAAAAGTGTTCCAAAGCATTGCGTTTTATGAGAAATATTTCTATAAACTAAATTTTAATAACTTCACTTTGCACGAAGATTTATGAAATTGAAATATGTTATTTATAAGCACAAAAGAAAATGCTTTGTATAGAATATAGCATGATTAGCATTAGATTTACAGGGTAACACAAAAATAATCAGTTATATAAAGAGCTATTAATAAATGTTTGCTAAAATTGTACTTTCGTTTACATTAAGCGTTTTTAACACTTTCTAAAATTTTTAACACTTCCCAACAAGGTTAAAATGTGTTAATGACATCGGCTTGTCTGTCTGTCTGTCCGCGCTCTAACTTTCGTAAATATTTGTGGAATTTCTTGAAACTGATATATGTTATTCAAATTCACTATCGGATGTTCCCTATTGAAAATGAAGTTTATACCTTTACTGGTTTGTATACCGAGATACCCGAAAGTATTTCAAAGCATTGTGTTCTATGAGCAGTATTTTTATAAATCATATTTTCATACCTTTACTGTATACATAATGAAATTGAAATATTTTATTCCAGTTCACTATGGGATGTTTCCTGTATAAAATGGATTAAATACCACCACTGATTTATATACAGGGGCACCCGAAAATATTTCAAAGCATTGTGTTCTATGAGAGGCCTTTCTATAAACCATATTTTCCTACCCTTACTGAACACAAATCTTAATTAAATTGAAATATGTTATTCAAATTCACTATCGGATGTTTCCTGTATAAAATGGAGTAAATACCACAGCTGATTTGTGTACAGGGACACTCAAAAGTATTCCACAGCAGTGCGTTCTATGAGAGATATATCTATAAATCAAATTTTAATAACTTTACTTTCCACGAAGTTTTAGGAAATTGGAATATGTTATTTATATGCACAAAAGAATGCTTTATATAGAATATAGCATGATTAGCATTAGACTTACAGGGTGACACAAAAATATTCTGTTATATATTAAGAGCTATTAATAAAAATTTGCTAGAATTCTGCTTTCGTTTACATTAAGCGTTTTTAACAGTTTCTAACATTTTTTAAAGTGTGAATATGATATCAATTTGTTTATCTGTCCGTCTGTCCGTCTGTCTGTCTGTCCGCGCTCTAACTCCCGTAAATATTTATGGAATTAGTTGAAACTAATATATGTTTTTCAAGTTCACTATCGGATGTCCCCTATTGAAAATGGAGTTTATACCTTTACTGGTTTGTGTACAGGGACACCCGAAATTATTTCAAAGAATTGTGTTTTATGAAAGGTATTTCTATAAACCATATTTTCATACCTTTACTGTACAATATCTTCATGAAATTAAAAAATATGCTATTCAATTTCACTATTGGATGTTTCCTATGTAAAATAGATTACATACCACCACTAGTTTATGTACAGGGACACTCAAAAGTACTCCAAAGCATTACGTTCTTTGTGAGATATTTCTATAAATCAAATTTTAATAACTTTACTTTCCATGAAGTTTTAGGATATTGAAATATGTTATTTATATGCACAAAAGAATGCTTTGCATTTAATGTAATATGGTTATCATTAGATTTACAGGGTGACACAAAAATATTCAGTTATATTAAGAGCTATTGACAAAAAATTGTTAGAATTGTACTTTCGTTTACATTATGCGTTTTTGACACTTTCTATCGTTTTTTTTAGTGTGAATATGATTTCAATTTGTGTATCTGTCTGACTGTTCTTCTGTCCGTCTGCCAGTCTCTCTGTCTGTTTTTCTGCGCTCTAATTTCCGTAAATATTTATGGAATTTCTTTAAACCGATGTATTTTATTCAAGTTCACTACCGGATGTTCCCTATTGAAAATGGAGAGATTACCTCCTCTGGTTTGTGTACAGGGACACCCAAAACATTTGAAAGCATTGTGTTCTATGAGAGGAGTTTCTATAAACAATATTTTAATACCTTTAATATTTAGAAACTTTAATGAAATTTTAATGTGTTTGTTGGAGAGAAATTGTTATTTAGAAATACTCTCCCATCTGTATGAAACATTGCGTTGTTTCTAAAAAAATAATAAGCTAAATGATAATTTAAATTATACTTTAAATAACACCCAAGTTCACTAAATTTTTTTACTGGGTCATAAAATGAAATTTTGAATACTAAAATTTTCTCCTATTTATTGGGTTGTCTTCTTGGAATCATCTATTAGAAACCAATAAAAAAAATATAAGAATAATTTATCTAGAAACCAATAATAATAAAAAAAAACACTAAAAATTTCTAACCAATGATCCTTTATTCATTTTTTATTTTAAACATAAAATTCTTTATCAAAATTAAATATATCCTTTTGTGAGCACTTTAAGCGGGACTCAGCCATTTTTTTTTTTTGTTGTTTAGGAGGAAGAATAAATGAAATTTAAAAATTAAATATTTTTTTTTTAAATATAATTTAAAATTAGAGACTCACCAGACGACGAGCGTTCAATATACACTAATGCAGCAATTAGGCATCCAGCATCTTTGGCTCTTTTTTGAGAAGTTTCACTATAATACTCAGGGCATCATCAGTCGAGGTTATGAGAATCCAACCTTTAATTTCGGAAAGCATCTCCCTTTCAGCGTATCGCCTCCTATTCCTTCTATGATTTCTGCTTCGGCAATCTTACAGGCCGCTTCCCCGGTCTGCATCGACGAGGGTCCAACCGCTGATTCAGGGCTGATGGCTTGTTTTTTTCTTCCAAAAAATTTTTATCATCTGACGATATTTTTTGTATATTTTACTTACAGGCCCATTTTGACTCCGCCTTCTGCCACACATGGGACCTTTCCCTTTTTTTAGTGGTCGTTTTTTTTAACCAATGTACCTTCTCTTGATTCCCTCTGCTCTTCTTAGAAAATTTCAGTCCTTGGAAATCTCCTCCATCTCTTTTTTTTTCATTTATGGCTGCTATAAACCACTTTCTTGAGCTTTTGTAGTTTAGTGTCAAATGCTTTCTCCGCTCGTCGCCTGACTGTCTGGTAGATTCATATCAGAGATACATTACAATTCTACCTCCTACGATTTTACAATGATGACCTCCCGCTTTTACATCGCTCATGTTAGAAAAGAAACATTTTTTACTTGCCTATATTTATATACACATCACTTTTTAAATTGCATTATACATACATAAAGTATTTATATATATATATTTAGATTACACACATGTTTGTTTTATATCCTTCTATAAATAAATGTGTAATTTTAATTATACACATTTTTGTTTAATTTTCGTTAATAAATAAATGTGTAATTTTAATTACAACATTTATATCCCCCTTTCTACAAAAAAATATATATATATATAAGCCTTTGTTACATCATTTTTGACCTATAAAATAAAATACAAAAATACACACAAACAAAATACTAATACTCATATGATACTTAGATATGAAGAAAACAGAATAAGTATTGTCCATTCTTTCAGTCCATAGCACTTTAAATGTTCATTCGTATATGTTTTCGAAAACAAAAAATTTTAATGTAAGAGTTCACTTCATTTTGTCCTTGTTTTATGTCTCTTTTTATATTACCATTGTATAGAGTCTCATTTTGAAGTATATTTCATTTTTCATCCTTCTGATTCTAAAAAGTGTACATATATTTTTGTAATTTTTGTACATTTATGTATGTGTTTGTTGCTTTTGAGCACCTCTATTACTGATAGTTGTTGTTGGGTGAGTCTACTCCAAAAAAAAAAGAAAATATTTTTCTTTATTTTACAAATGTTTTTCTTAAATTTTTCCTTTTCCAAAAAATTAAAAAAAAATTATATATATATCTATATATATATATCTATACATAAATATAAATAAACAAAATCATAGCATTTCACACACAGTTTATATATATACTATTATGTTATTTTTCTGGATTATTTGCATATTTCAACATTCTGTACACAACTTTTATTTATTTATTTCTTCGTTCGTTTTATTTTATTTTATACACAGTTTATCTAAAAACTCCTTATCTACTTAATGTTACAGTGTAAAACCCGTGGTTTTTTTTTTTTTTTTTTTTTTTTTTTTTTTGTCGTGCTTGGGATTTTTTTTTTTTTTTTGTTATTTTTAACCTCTAGTGTTTAAGAAGAAAATTCCTATCCCCGTTTTAGAGCCATCATCCAATCTCTATCTTACATTCTATTTATTCTCAATGTAATTCACGTTCATTTCTCTATTATTACAGCTGTTATTGATTTATTCTACTCCAATTTCTATGTTTTTCCAGCCAAAATGCAATAATAACTTTATCACTATTATTATTATTATTATCTGCACACTCGCAACTTGATACATTTTTGTATACATTCTAATGTTAGCTTTATTACAATTCTTATTACTATTAAACTTTTTTATTATTGTTATCAAGGCCACATTCAAAATTCTTCACTGACAAGGAGAAAAGAACATCTATAGCTTAATAAAGGGGCCCCGCCATAAATATTAATTTCTCTGTTTGAAGACCAGCTTCAAACAGTTACCAGTTAAAATCTGAAGCACCCCTCTACAACAATAAAATTATGTATGTCTCAACTAACCACACTATTTTACTATCTATTATTATTAGTGTTTTTTTTTTTTTTTTTTTTTTTTTTTTTACCTGTTCTATTATTTGACGTAGATCCTTCCTATATCCTTTAGCTGGTTATTTTAATTTTCTTTTTCTGGTGGTACTTTAAATATTTTTGAAATATGAATTTTTAAACTTCTATTTCCCTCTTTTTCTCGTATCAAGTAATTCGAGTTTCTGAACTTTCTTTCTATAAAAAATGGTCCGTCAAACCTTTTACCTAATTTTCTATTCTTTCTTAGTGATTTAAGATAGACTTCATCACCTATCTACAATTCCTTATGATTTATACTTTTATTTCTATTGTACTCTTCTGAAATTTTTTTCATATTTAGCAATGCATTTGCTCTCGCCTGATGCATATGCTCTTTTATTTTTGATATATACTGCGAAGGGGTTTCCTTATTTCTGTCATTGCAATCTAGAAATGGAGTTTTTAATTTTCTCCCAAAAAATAACACCGCGGGTTCGTATCCCGTTGCTCGATGTTTCGACATATTATAGTTTAACTTAAAAAAATTTATTCTCGTGTCCCAATCAAAAGTTTCCTGACACATGGCTGAGATGGAATTTTTTAAAATTAAATGTGCTTTCTCAATCGTACCATTACTACTGGGTTTGTAAATGCTCGAATAACGCAATGTTATATTTAGATTCTTAGCGAAGTCTGTAAATTCTTTGCCTCTAAAATAAGGCGCATTGTCTAAATTTATATACTGGCATAGGCCATATTTTCCGAAATATTCTAGCAGCGCATTTATGATGGTAGTTGCATTAGTATTTTTTAGCGGTATTACTTCTAAGAACCTAGAAAATGCACAAATAATTGTTAAAAGAAATTTGTTCTGTTTTAGCGTTGGTACTAATTTTCCAACAATATCAATATTTAATGCTTGGCCACATGCATAGTTCTTATTCATTACTTGTAACGGAAGTTTTATTGTTTGATGCGGTTTGTAAGAGTTACATGGAATACATCTCCTACAAAAATATTTTACTGTTTGGTACATCCCAATCCAGTAAAATCTATTTTTAATCATTTGATATGTTTTCTCAAAACCGAAGTGTGGGGAATGCGCGGTATTTATGATTTTCTCTCTTAAATTATGTGGAGCTATGATAATATTTTGCTTATTTTCCGTAGCATTATTTGAATGTTTCAATACTAATAGATCATTTTCTAATAAAGAGTATTTTCTTTTGTATTTATTATTTCTCTTTGATTTTAAACATGCTACTATTTTTTGTATTTTGTCGCATTTTTTTTGTTCATTTAAAATGTTTTCTTCTGACAACTCTTTTTCGGCTTTAAATAAATACATTTCATTCTCTTGATCTTCATGCGTTATGTTTGCTATGTGCCTACTTAAATAATCACTCGGATTCTGTGATCCTGATATATGTTCTACAGTTATGTCAAATTCTTGGAGATCTAAAAGCCATCTCGAAATTATGTCAGGCTGTTTCTCCAAATTAATAAAATATGTTAACGCCTTCGCATCTGTTAACAAAAATATCTTTTTTCCTAACAGTAAGTTTTTATAATTTAATACTGATTCATGTATTGCTAGTAACTCTTGTTTCATGGCTGGATAATTTTTTTCTGAATTTTTTAATTTCCTACCATAATATTCAATCGGATGCAAGATTCCATTCTCTTTTTGTGCCAAAATCGCCGATATTGCGTATTTTGAAGCATCCGTGATCAAATAAAATTCTTTGTTCATATCTGGAGCTCTTAGAGTTGGTTCATTTAATAACGCGGTTTGTAAATTTATAAATGCTTTCTCTTGTTCTTCACCCCATTTAAATTTTATGTCTTTTCTTGTAAGTTGTAATAATGGATCTATTATGTCGTTGTAATTTTTTATCAATGTTCTGAAATAGTTCGAAAACCCTAACAGTTGTAAGATACCTTTTTTATTGTTTGGTCTCATTAATTTTTTTACTTTGTTTAAATTTCCCTCCGAAGGTGAATAACCATGTTCATTGATTTTATACCCTAAGAACTCTATCTCATTTTTACATATTTGCATCTTTTGCGGGTCAATAGTTAGATTGTTTTTTATTAAAATGTCTAAAACTTCCTGCATTAATTTTTTCATATCTTCTACTGAGTCTGTTCCTAAAATAATGTCATCGATGAAGTACCCAATTTTATTTTTATCTATGTGACCTAAAATCTTATCCATAAGTTTAGCAAATGTCATAGTTGATATTTTATTACCAAAATTTAATCTGGTTGGCTGATAGCAACCAAATTCCGTAATGAATGCTAATTTTTCTCGGTCTTCTTCTTTTAAATTAATTTGGAAGAATGCCGAGTGAAAGTCCATCACAGTATAGTATTTTTTGCCACTAAGTCTCTGAATTATTTCTTTCGCATCTGGGATGGGATGTGGTGAAACTTCTATGATTTCATTAAGGACCCTGTAATCTACTGCTGCTCTCACTTTAATGTGTTTGGGATCATTTGTTTTTGAGTTACATTTTTTCTTTACGAAAATTACGGGGGCTGCATAATGCGAGTTTGTTGGTTCAATAATTTTTGCCTCTAATAATTTATTTATCTCCTCTTTCGCAACATCTTTCATATTATAAGCCAATTTATACGGTTTTAATTGAATGGGGTAATTATGAGCTAATTTAAATATTGGTGTAACTAATGATGTTTGCCCTAGTGTCTTGTAATTTTTGGAAAATGCCGCATAATTTTTCATTAATATTTCATGCATTTCTTTTTGTATTACTGAATCTAAATGACTTAGATTAAAATCTTCCTTTTTTAAGTCAGCTTTTCTCATTTGTTTAACATCTACCATGTTTAAATTGTTAATAATTTCTCTCTTTGGTTTTGTTTTGTCCGTTATTATGAATTGTTGTGTAACTTTCGCCAGTTTCATATTTTTATTCAAAGTAATTTTGTGGTCCTTTGTATTTGAAATTTGAACTTTTAGTTTATTTTCATTATCTATTTTATGTATAGAGCAATTTATGTTTGTACCCGAATTATTTCTCTGTGGTTCAAGGAATATTGTTTCGTGTTGGTATATTCTAGGAACTTTTATTTCCGCCCAAACTGTTTGTTTCGGTGCAACATCCATTTTTCTTATTAGTCTTGCAAAGTGATAATTTTGATTTAACGTATCCTGCCTTATAATGTTTTCTTCATTTTTCTCATTTAATTCTATCATTTGTTTACTAGAAGATGCCTCCCAATTTATTAGTTCATTTTCATTGTTTTTTGACTTTGTCTGATCTTTTGAGCATTTAAAATACCCATAAATTTTTCCATTTTCTTCCTGTTCCTGATCATGCACTCCTGACTGTGGGAATTGTATTTTGTCCTCCATCTGTGATGTGTGTGTATTTGTTTCTATTGACATGGTATTTATATGATTTGGAATTTCTTGGTTGTTTGGAGTTTTATTTAATTCCAATTTCATGTTTTTAAATAGTACATGTCCTGCCTTACAATCTACTATCATTTTGTTTCTTTTTAGAAAGTCATAACCTAATATTACATTATACGTCTTATCAAAATTAAAGTTCAATATATAAAATACACCTGTCACGAATTTCCCTTTAATTTTGAATGTAATTTTAATGCATTTTTTGAAATTAATTCTCTGATTGTTTAATGTGTGTATGTTTACATTATTTGACAAATACTGAATTTTTATCCCTGTTTCTTTGATTTTTTGAAATATTTTGGGACACATTGCATTTAAAGTTGCGCCTGTATCGATTAAATTTCGTGTAGGTACCCCATTTATATTCAAATCTAAGATGGGTAAGTTACCTATATCATTTTGATCAATATTTGTCAAATATTTAATCTCTTGTGTGTTTTTCCATCTTTTTGTGCACAGATATCGATCTGGTGTATGAATTACATTTGATTTCTTTTTGTTTTTATTATACCTGCGTGAATTGTTATCTTTCTCGGTTCTCTGCCTCTCTACTTTATAATATTTTTCATAATAATTTCTGTCTAATTCCTTGTCTGTTTGATTCTCATATTTTTTATCGCTATTTTGATGCATTTTTAGTCCCCTGGATATGTTAAGGGATTTACGAGGGACTATGTTATTATTATTTTTACTCTTGGTAAACCCCTCATTTAGTTTCCCGACTGCCTTGGAAACGTTATAGCAGGGCGGTTTGTACCCCTTTGTCTAAAATTTCTATGTGAACTTCTTCTGAAATAATTTCTAGTACCCCTATCGAAATTTCCATAATTTGTATTACTAGATCTATTTTCGTCTGATCTTACGTTTCTAACCCCTGCATTTTCATTCTCTTGTATTATAGGGACTGTATTGTTTACAATATTGGGATTAGTTCTTGAATTGTACCAGCATTGTTCAGTATTATGTGATCTAGTTTTGCAAATTGCACAAAATCTTGTGCTGTCATGTTTTTGTCTCTCTTGACTTTCTGATCTGTTATTTCTTATTTCTAATTATTCGATTTTTTTTTCTAATTGTTTGATTTGTTCAGTTTGTTACGATGTTAATTCTAATAATAATGTACACATATCGGTTTCGTTGCTATTTTTTTTCTCTATAGTATTTATTTCCTCCACGTTAAATTGCATTGCATTTTCAATGGTCTTAGCCATTTTTAATGCACTTTCAAAATCTTTTATATCTGCCTTTCTTAACTCAAATGCTATGTCTGCCCTCATGCCTTCAATAAATTTATTTAATTTTAAACTGTTTACAAATTCTTTTGCCCCATCTTTGTTTTCGAATCCAGACCCTTTTAAAAATTCATTTGATTTTTTTATTATTTCTGTTGCATATTCTTCTATAGTTTGTTTTGGTGATTGCCTGATATTCATGAAATCTGCCTGAGCTTTTGAGAAATTTACTTTGCTCTTAAATTTTTCTTTTAATTTAAGTTTGAATTGCTCATACACATTCTCATTTATTAAATCCTCATCCAAGTTTATTTTCTCCTTCGCTTTTCCACTGATTTTACTTTTTAAAATTAATAATTTAATTCCATCGTCTAATTCTGTCGCATTTGTTAATGTCTCAAATGATTCTAGAAATTTATCTATATTAGCCTGCCTGTCCCCACTGAAGTGTGGAAGACCCACTAATAGCGTATCTAATGACACTGTTAATTTTTTCTCCATTTTTATTTTACCCGGTACTACCTTCTCAGAATTTGTTTCCACCGTTTTCTTCTGATTTTGAGTTTTTGTATCACACTTATTCGCAACTTTATTTCTCAATTTATAAGTACTTTTCATTTACATCCCCTACTTTCTAATCTTTACTTTAAATCAACTCTTAAAAAATCATTCTTATATGTATTAACATTAACACAAATTATGCTTGTATACATATATTTACTGACTAGCTAGATTATTCTAGTTCAATTATTATTATTATTCCTTATTTTAGGAAACTATTTACTTTCTTCAAAGTAAAATATTCAAATTTTATATGTATACAGGCATCCAAAATAATATTATCAAACAAACAAAATATTAGATTAATTGTTTTCAAGAAACCTTTCTGAGCAATCTTGCTGTTTATGTGTACATATAAAATATTTCCAGTAATTTTTCAAAATTTTCAACTGTAATTATTTCACATACACTTCATTTATTTTCATATTCTACTTATCATTATTAATGAAAGTGTAATTTATATCTATATATATATTATATGTACACATTTGCATATCTACTCGTTATATATATTTTTTATCAGTTATTCATATACAAATACAATAACATTATAATGCTATGATTTCCTTTATTTATATCTATCCAATTTTATTTAAGCAACTGCTTAGTATATTTTTATATTATTATTTTGTCTGAGTCCACCTTAAAGTTTTCCTAAATTAGTTTATCTTATTTTATTTATTTTTTTCTTTTTATTATATCATTTTATGACCTCAACTGGATAGGCACCAAATCGCTTTCTGGGTTGTTTTACAGTGTTGGAGAGAAATTGTTATTTAGAAATACTCTCCCATCTGTATGACACATTGCGTTGTTTCTAAAAAAATAATAAGCTAAATGATAATTTAAATTATACTTTAAATAACACCCAAGTTCACTAAATTTTTTTACTGGGTCATAAAATGAAATTTTGAATACTAAAATTTTCTCCTATTTATTGGGTTGTCTTCTTGGAATCATCTATTAGAAACCAATAAAAAAAATATAAGAATAATTTATCTAGAAACCAATAATAATAAAAAAAAACACTAAAAATTTCTAACCAATGATCCTTTATTCATTTTTTATTTTAAACATAAAATTCTTTATCAAAATTAAATATATCCTTTTGTGAGCACTTTAAGCGGGACTCAGCCATTTTTTTTTTTTTTTTGTTCAGGAGGAAGAATAAATGAAATTTAAAAATTAAATATTTTTTTTTTTTAATATAATTTAAAATTAGAGACTCACCAGACGACGAGCGTTCAATATACACTAATGCAGCAATTAGGCATCCAGCATCTTTGGCTCTTTTTTGAGAAGTTTCACTATAATACTCAGGGCATCATCAGTCGAGGTTATGAGAATCCAACCTTTAATTTCGGAAAGCATCTCCCTTTCAGCGTATCGCCTCCTATTCCTTCGATGATTTCTGCTTCGGCAATCTTACAGGCCGCTTCCCCGGTCTGCATCGACGAGGGTCCAACCGCTGATTCAGGGCTGATGGCTTGTTTTTTTCTTCCAAAAATTTTTTATCATCTGACGATATTTTTTGTATATTTTACTTACAGGCCCATTTTGACTCCGCCTTCTGCCACACATGGGACCTTTCCCTTTTTTTAGTGGTCGTTTTTTTTAACCAATGTACCTTCTCTTGATTCCCTCTGCTCTTCTTAGAAAATTTCAGTCCTTGGAAATCTCCTCCATCTCTTTTTTTTTCATTTATGGCTGCTATAAACCACTTTCTTGAGCTTTTGTAGTTTAGTGTCAAATGCTTTCTCCGCTCGTCGCCTGACTGTCTGGTAGATTCATATCAGAGATACATTACAATTCTACCTCCTACGATTTTACAATGATGACCTCCCGCTTTTACATCGCTCATGTTAGAAAAGAAACATTTTTTACTTGCCTATATTTATATACACATCACTTTTTAAATTGCATTATACATACATAAAGTATTTATATATATATATTTAGATTACACACATGTTTGTTTTATATCCTTCTATAAATAAATGTGTAATTTTAATTATACACATTTTTGTTTAATTTTCGTTAATAAATAAATGTGTAATTTTAATTACAACAGTGTTATTCAATTCCCTATCGGATGTTTCCTATGTAAAATAGAGTACATATCTAAATGGCTTGCGT